>CM035428.1:61583724-62183724 GCA_020310875.1 Ceratopteris richardii
GATTGCCAATGGAAAAGTATTGAATAAAAAAAGTCAACAATCGCATATATCTTCATAATTGATAGAAATGACTTCAGGAAGCATGATAGTTTTAGTCAAAATCTTATATTTTGAAGTAACAAAAAGAGGAGGAAGAAACAAAAAGAAAGCAAAAAATAGTTTGAGGAACAAATGAAGCAAGAATCACGCATAATATTTCTATGCTCATAATGAGGTCTTGACACAAATATCTTATTTTATTCAAAAAAACATATAAAATCTATTGTTTCTTCTATGTGGAATTGTTTAACTGTGGAGAAGATCAACATTCCAAGTGAAAAGGCAACCCTAAACATGACCATTTGAATAGTTGGGAGAGAACCCATAAACATGACCATTTGATTAATTGAAAGATCCTCAATTCCATTTATGCCCCTCTACACTTAACGTAAGGCACCAGCATCCTACATGATATAACAGATTATTTTAAAAAGATACAGTAGTACCTCAGAAAGATTTGCTTGAGACCACTCCCCTGTCAATAAGAGTTGAGTAACTTCATTTCGTGATGCCATACAGGCTAGCATTAAGCTTCCATCCTGATTGATCTCCTCTCCTAACGTTGCATCGAGAAGCAAATTGGTATCCAGACGGCTCTGCATTTTGGGACCGATGATTAATTTAAGAAGTAATTAATGAAGTGTAAAAAGAGGGGGAGGGAAAATCAGGAATACATCTTTTACACTTCCCACTCTGATATTTCTATTTTCTCAACCACTAGTACATCAGAATGCAGACCTGCCATTTTATCACTTCATGAATAGATATACCTAATGTTTTGTTTAGAAATCTCAGAAATTCGAACTCAAATAAATGTTTCATGAATCCTATACTCAAATGCAATAGAGTCATGATACTCGTTTACTGATGTTGGAGTCATTCATGTATCATAGATTTCATCTACATATCTAATGCTTTGATTTGAAAACACAAAAAATCAGATAAACGTCAAATAACCGCTCTGTGAACTCCATACTCAACTGCAGCAGAGTCTTCATGTTCATTTAATCGAGTTAGAGTCATTCATGGATCACGGATTTCATTTTTTCTAAAACAATGGTAGTTTTGAATTAGATTACGATAGGAACAGATCAGTCGTACTAACCAAAGATATAGCAGAAACTAAGTCATACATAACAATCCCAGCATCTGCAAGAGCTAGTGATGCACAAGAGAGAACAACGGGAAGATCTCCTGCAAACCAAAATTGTTGAAAGCATGGATAACAATCTATAAAATAGTTGGTCACAAATAACTCTACAAGGAAAAACAAAAATAAATAGTTGGTCACAATAACTCTACAAGGGAAAAAATACTGGCATGTATCATGTGTTAAGCAAAAGGCCATGAACAGACCGCCACCAGATTGCAATATGAGTGCAAAGACATCCACAGTCGTCTTCGGGAATGTGTGCAATGCCACAGCACCCTCCAATCCTTTGTAAAGCATTTGTGAGTATTCCTTTTCCTCCGTACTCTGTTATGTTGAATATTCATGGTAGACCGAACTTAAACCATTGCCGATCCATAAAACATAATGGAGACAAACAATATAGAACTTATCTAGTAATACACTAGTGAATGCCCACCCACTTGGCCTGCCTTTCCTCGCACAGAACCAGCGAATGTTGCAAAGCTCACATTACAGTTGAGGCGACCAATGTCACTGTATGCCTGAGCTTTCTTGCTCTCCCTAGGGCCAAACCTGTTAAGTAAATAGGAAAAACTTGGAACCCCCGAGATTTTGACAATTTACATATATATGTGAGCTTCTCTCACCATTCTAATTCACATTCCTTCATATGAAAAAAATGATAATGATTATCAAAATTGTGTTGTAGCAATATAATTATCATGACCCAACAGGGAGAAAGTTCTTTTTTGAAATTTACAATCCGCTATGTACACAAATTCATAGGCTCATTACAAAATAGCAGTAAGGAAAGATCCATGGCCATGGAAAAGGGGAAAGGTGGAGGGGGAAGCTTCAAGCCACCAACAAAGGTAAAACAAAGAAAGCTAATTAGTGAAAGAACACAAATAAGTATACATATACATTAATAGGCAAAAGCAATAGCGTGTTTCTAGCTTTCTGAGGGCAAAGGACAGTTTCACAACCCAAAAGCTGCTGGAAAATAATATCATTATGACCTAATTCCATAAAACCCTAATTTCAGAAGTGATCCAAATGGTCAAAATAGTCAATATGGTCAACAATGTTTAAAAATGTTTTATATCATCGTGTAGAGCATCAAGAGCTTCCTAATAATATCTTATTATGACCATGAGAGATCATTTAGGGTTCCTAAACCCTGACCCAAATTTTCAGATATGTCATTTCCAGCAATGAATTGCATCAGTTTGAAGCTCAGTTCATACATTCAGAAAAGCACCATCATTGGGGTGCATTAGGTCATTAAGTTAGATATTTTAATAATTTCGTTTTCTAATCTAACACATACTGCCAATTTCATACAAATCATTGAAAAACAGCCTAATCGCGAATGATAACATTTGGAAAGCTAGTTGGAGGTCTATAAAGAGATCCTTGGGGCTCACTTGGACAAGTTATCTCACACGCTCTTGATCATCTTCAAGCACTCTAGGGTTTGAAGTAGTCCTAGAAGTACTTTAGAGGTGTATTGCTGCCGATTATATGGTCATTGCTGCCGCCTTCTTCTCCTATACACACATCAGAGTGTGTGCCAGCTGGTTATTGTAAGTGGCTGCTTATTTTCAGGTTATCTTCCTTTTTGCTGCTGTACCAAGTGTTTTTTGCCTATCCTTCTCCAAGGTTTGGAGCAATCCTAGAAGTACTTTGGAGGTGTATTGCTGCTGATTATATGGTCAATGCTGCTGCCTTCTTCTCCTATACACACATCAGAGTGTGTGCCTGCTGGTTATTGTAAGTGGCTGCTTATTTTCAGGTTATCTTCCTTCTTGCTGCTGTACCAAGTGTTTTTCGCCTATCACTTCAAGAATTGAAGACTAGCTGCTACTTATTCCAGAGGACATCCTTAGTCTCAGTAAAAGATAGTAGATTTCATCATTATTCCAGCATATTGACTGTGTATTCATCACACAGTCAATTTGTTCTTCTAATCACAACACATATTCACATTTCGTGATAACTCTTTGGCACTTTTCTCATATTTTGTACCTAGAACCCTGCTATACTAATCCTTATATTCAGATTTTGAATATTACACACATTGTATTGTTATTCATTCATCAAGTAGACATTATTTTTAAGTGTAGCTTCTAGCTCGTCGTTTGATTCTCATCTCTTGTCAATTTTATATAGTCATTCATCTACTTTATTTGGTTCAAGGTGCGCGTGCGCTTAAGATTCAAGTGTTGGAAAGTCCCTAGGAATATTTATTGGGCCTACCTCACCTCCAACATTTGGTATCAAAGCCTTGTGCACATACATAACTTGTTCCCAAGATGAATGATTATAGAGATAGATTGGAATAAGAAGACAAGCTTAATGGAATGTTTAATTGTCCAATGTGGAGTTTCATGACGATGAACTTGTTAGTATCCAAGGTTCAAGCCTGAAGGACTTGTGGAATATTTTCAATGGCAAGTATCCAAGGCCAAGACAAGCTACAGAGGACGTTGCATCTTCTTCACAGCAACTAGATGCTCCAATATCTGCTCAACGAGTGGTTGCAGAGGAAGAAGAAGAAGAAGAAGTCCTCTCATCATTCAGAGTCAGAGATACTATCAAATTACTTCCTACAAGAACGCAGTCCAGATGGGATTCTAGAGATGTTCAAACACTCTCACTTATTGCTATGGGTGTGAAGCATCACATTATTCCTCAAATGAGGTCATGCACAACATCTTGTCACCCTTTGTTGGAGTTGGAGAATCTCTATCAAAGAGGAAACCCTGCTAGGAAAAATCATTTAAGGAGACAATTAGCTAACACGTGCATGAAAGTTGGTCAGACAGTATAATCTCATATTTTGAAACTTAAGGATATTTGTGATCAACTTCTAAATGTTGGAGTAAGCATTTCTGATGAAGAGATGGTAAACACACTCATCAATTCACTTCCATCAACATATCGTTCTTTTGCTACTTCCCCTTCTCTCTCTACAAGAGGGAGAGAAATGTCTTTTGAAGAGTTGGAGTCCTTGTTACTTCAAGATCAGCAGAAGAGTATGGAAGAGAATGATGAAGCTATGGTATCATCGTCCAAAGGCAGGAAGAAGAAGGAGAAAAAGACTCAAGCAAGAAGGAAAGTAAGTCATCTACTTCTAAGTCTTCTACTACATCTTCAACCTCTACTTCATCCACACCTAAGGAAAAATCTACCTCATCCACATCTACACCTAAGAAAGGGATATATCATTATTGCAAGAAACTAAGCCATCACATAACAGAATGCAGAAAGAGGATTTTCAATGAAAAGAAAAGAGCATTTGGTAACAATGTTGAAGAGATATCAAAAGAAGAATCTTCTTCAAGAGAAGAATCTTGCATGTGTTAGCATAAAAGAGGGGTCTTTTAATCAGATTTTCAAGATAGACTCCCATCATCTCGTGGGTCCGCACTTGACCACACGATAGAGCTTGTATTTAGTAGCCATCCCATCCCCAACAACCTTATAGATTTACTTAAGAGGGATGAAGAAAACATTGCTATGGAGATACAAGTTATCTTGAGAAGGGATTATTGAACCTAGTAAGTCCCCATGGGGTGCACCATTTCTTCTTCTTGCAAAGAAGAAGGACAAAGGGTGTGTTTCTATGTCGACTACAAAGGTCTCAATAAGGTTACCATCAAAAACAAGTATTCACTGCCGAGGATGGATGGCCTTAGAGATCAACTCTCAAGTGCACATTACTTCACCAAGATTGATCTTAGGTATGGTTACCACCAAATATGCGGATGATGTCCTGAAGAGTGTGTTCCAAACACACTATGGACATTATCAGTTTTTTGTCTTGTCATATCAATTTTTGGCTTGATCAATGCACCTTCCACCTTCTAGCAGATGATGGACGATGTGTTTGATGCCTAGGGAAATGGATAGTGATGTCCCTCGATGATACCCTGGTGTATGTACAAGAAATTGGAGATAAATATACAACATCTTCATCTCATTTTACCATCTTGAGACGAGAGAAGCTATATGCGAAACCATAGTTTTTCCATACGTGAACCATACTTCCAACGCATACGGGTATGGAAGTATGAAAAAAGTATGGAATTTCAAAAAAAATACCATATGTGATATCATACGTGTGAGAAGAAAGTATTAAAAAAGTCTGAAAATAAAATATTTATATTTAATAATAGTATATATATATATATATATATATATATATATATCTATATTAAATATAATATAACACAAAACAGCCATAAAATATATAAATATGCAGCTGAACATTCAGATTTCAACTTTCAATTATCACACACACTTCAGAATTCAGATTCTAGTATCTAGATAATCATGATTTATAAATATGCAGCTGGCTCCTGAACATTCAGATTTTAGCTTTCAAGAGAATCTGCATACTCATCTTCCTCCTCCTCCTCCTCCTCATCATCATCATCATCAATAACATTATCATCCTCAAGAAAGGGATCATAATTATGAACCGAGGATGATGTCCCAATATTGCTACTAGGTGTGCCTTCCATCAATGAGTGTGCATCAAAATTGGTAGCATCATTAGATGCATCACCCAAAGGACCAATTTCAGCTTCTCTCATATCTTGCAATGCAAGAAGACGATCTTCATCTTTTTCCTTCTTGAGCATGTCCAATGTAATCTCCATTCTTTCAAATCCCCTTTCTTTCACCTTTGACAATAGCCTCAAATTAGTATGTATGTAAACAAGTTTATTAGCATTAGATGGCAGCAATCTATTCCTCCTCTTTGTGTGTATGAGTGAATAAGTACTCCAATTCCTCTCACATGGAGAGGCACATGATCCTTGAGACAAAACTCTAATGGCAAGGGATTTCAATATAGGTGTGCAACCCCCAAACATCTCCCACCACTTTACACCTTCTTGCATTCTTCTAGGATCATGAACAACAAGTGAAGCAAATGAACCATAATCATTTTTGTACTTGTCATAATCTTCCATCAAGTCACCCATCAATTGCACATTTCCATGACAATACTTCTCCAAGAATTTTATCCATCCTTCATGCACCTCAACATCACTTTCTTGATTCTTATGTTTCCATATAGGATGCAACATAAATCCCTCTGCATGCAATGGTGTATGCATCATGTCCCATCTATCAATGCATAAAGTTTTGATTTCATTCAATTTTGATTCATCAACACCATCCATGATTTGCAACTTCTCAACCATACGATCCGTGAGCTCATATATCAGCCCCATGGTTGCACCTTCTCTATCACATAAACGAAGAATCTTCAAAATTGGTGCACATAGCTTACAATAAGTTTTGCATCATGCCAAAATGCATTAGAAAAGACAATATCATACACCTCAGTGCATAAGGCTGACCTTGAGCATTTTAATTTCAGAAATTTATCATCTACAAGCAATTTCCTAAGTCCTTGTAAGCATCTATCATCCAAAAGGTTCTCTAACATGATATAATAATATGCAAAACGTGTAGGGGCAGGTTTAATCAAGTCCCTTGAGCTAAGGGATCTAAAAAGTGCTAAAACCTTCTCTTTTCTTGTCACAAATTTCACAATCTTGCATGCACTTTCAATTGTTTGAGCCACCCACTCCAATTTGCCAATGTCTTCAAAAAGAAGATCAAGGCAATGGCATGCACACCTTGTAAAAAATATGTGTGGCCATTCATTTTCAACCATTTCTCCTGCCCTTACACAATTGGATGCATTATCCATGCAAACTTGTACTACATTTTCAGGACCAACTTCAATAATGATCTCCTTCAAATGTTTGAAAATAAATTCACTAGATTTTTGATGACCTGATGTATCAATAGATTTCAAAAATACGGTCCCATGAATAGAGGAAGCAAGGAACTTGATAATAGGTCTATGCCTAGTATCAGACCAGCCATCAGAAACAATTGTACATCCATATTTTCTCCACTTTTCTTTTATGACATTGAGATCATTTGCAATGACTTGGATCTCACCATTCAGTTCAGTTTTTCTCAATGCATAAAAAGAAGGGGCAACAAAAGAAGGACCAGCATGCCCAATCCCAATAGCTGCAACCATATCCTTGAAATAGGGGCTTCTCACTTTCCAAAAAGGTATATCTTCAGCATAAAAGAAGCGACGAAGAGCAATTTTTGCTTTTTTGCAAGCTTCTACATTCCATGCTTTAGATATACCTTGTTGGCTGAGCTTTCTTTTCTTGAAAGAAGAGGGATGAACATTTTTGCTAGCTTGTCCTTTCCTCTAAATCCACATGTCCATGCACATTTTGTGTATCATTTGATGCATGATCAATCTCAACATCATCCACAATGTCATCTACATTTGGCACATTAGAAGTGCCTACATTAGCATGTCCAATTGACTTTTTCAATGCTTCCTTCACATTATTGGGGACTTTACCACAAGGTGATACACCATAGCCCGGCAATCCCAAAATATGAGCTCGGATACGTGAAGGGCCTCCATCAAATTTATGTGAGCAATACTTGCATTGATAAGTAAATTGCCCTTTCCCCAAAGCCTTCACTTGGATAACATACTCCAATTCTTGGCTTTTGGTACGGCCCATTGCTTTTGGAAAAATATACCCTACAAATAGACATAAAAAATCAGAAATTAGAATGCTAACTTACATGATTACAATTTACAAATTACAATTAACATGATACATCATTCAATAATGGTATTATATCATGTGGCTGCACATACATGTATGATGTGATTGCACATAGATGATACATGTATGATGTGGCTGCACACGTATGTGGCTGGCCTCAGCACACATATCTGATTTTTGAATGTCACATAAGGCTACACATGTATGGGCTGCGTTGTACATAATACATAGTACATACCTGTATGTATTATTGCTGAAGGCTCTCAATCCTGAAGTGTCTGAAATTCTGAAGTTCTGAACCTTGTGTGAATCCCGAATCTGGGCTCACTATAGTAGCTACTAGCGTGTAGCCTTGGCGGCTTGGCCCTTGATTCTACACCCTCTAGATAAGCCTTGAAGAAGTCGCGGCCAAAGTTTGAACAACTTACTACAAATGTGAAGACGGACTTTTTTTGTCTTGCAGACGTGGGTGTACGGAATCAATCAGACGGCAAACATACCAGGACCTTTTCGTACGTACGGAAAATTTCCGTACGCGTACGAAAATAACTATGTGCGAATCAGAGTAAGAGCGAATTTTTTCGCACTTAGCTACTTTATCTTCGTCATATCATCACAATTGATCGTATTCATATTTATTATGATAAAGTAAGGGTTATGTTTGATTGGCCTATACTCCCTACAATTCGCAAGGTGAACACCTTTTTGGGATTCGCTGGTTTCTTCCACAAGTGCATCATAGACTAGACTATGCGTGAATTGTTGAGACCTTAACTCGCTTCTTGAAGGGTATTTCTGGTAGTAGGCGTAGGACATACTATCAGCCCATCGATTTAGTGGACCAAGGAGCTTGAATAGTATTTTTGGACACTAAAAAGGCTAGTCATTACTGCATCGATGCTACAGCCTACATATAGTGGATCCAACTAGACCATTTCTCATGGAGATGGATGCTAATAGCGTGGTGTGGCCATGGCAGTATGGTTAGCATCCGGATGGCAACGTCGTAGGCAACGCGTTAGCAACATGAAGAAGTTGCGACAAAGTTGCGTATAATTCATTTTCTTAAATCAATTTTTTATTATTTTTTTAGATTTTCAATACCCTAACTGTATAAATCCTCTTATAAATGCTTTAATATATGCAAAAAACACATATAAGCATTATATATCAACGTTTAAACATTTCATATATAGATCATTTGATGTCGACACGTGACCTGCATTTCAACTTAGAAATTTGATCACAATGTGAATGCACATTAACTTTTAAGTCAAGCACTACTAAATAGATCACATTTCAAATTTCATAGGAATACTCAATAAATCCACGAATCACCATTAAAACTTAAATACTCAAGAATCGAGATGGAACTTGGAAGTGAGCAATGAGCACATGCCACAAAATACAATAATCAACTATAATGCAAAATCTAGGTACATGAGTCATCTCAAAGAGTCAAAACAAAAGTCAAGAGTCAAGACAATCATACTATCATCTAAATGTCATAAATACATATCCAATGTCCATAATCATTGATGACTGATCAATGACTCATCAGTCATGACTCATGTGACATGTCCAAATAAATATACAAATATAAATCAGTCCAAGAGTCAATCATCAGAATCTGACTCAGTATGTGATGAAAACGCATCCTCATCAGGATCATCCTCATCATCTCTACCATGTGGAGAAGAACTAGTAGAGGCCCCTGCAAATGCTACGGCTCGTGATCGAGTACGTTTCTAGGAGAGAGTCGGATGTTGTGGCTCGGTCAACTCCTGATATAACATGCTCTAAAGGTCCAACTCCTCTGAAGGTATAGTAGGCATCTCATGGACCTTCTCTATGTCAACGTGGTCAATGTTGACCTGTCGCACATCTGCTGTATGACCTCGGCTCTCCAAAAGGCGCAAGTTGTAATGGCAATATACTAGCCCCTCCAACTCTGCAGTAGATAAACGATTCCTCTTCTTTGTGTGAAGAGGACCCAAGTACTCCAATTTCTTTCACATGGACTAGCGCTACAATCTGTGAAAGAATGTGGATGGCAAGTGATCTCTGCATGTTCCATAAAAAGTATGCATTATTTGCTTGAATTATGAGTTCAAAATTATGAATTAAAATTTAAATGAAACTTAGAAGTTTGTACTTACTACTTACCAACTCAGGTGCAGATAGGCCATATTTCTCCCACCAAGACACAGGTGATAACTGACTAGACCGGAGCATGGCGGTATCTTTCTCAAAACTACCCCCATAGTTCCGGAACAGTATAGGTGTTGGTGACATATTGCCAAACTTTCCTTGGCTCGTGACATATTGCCAACAGTCTTGTTTAGCTCTAGGCATGATGGTTGACTGCTGTAAACTTGTATGTATGTGTAAAATTATCCTCTAGTCTCTAGTCTCTAAGGCTCTCTCTCTCCCTATAATCGACAGGTCACAGGTCACAGGTCTCTCTCTCTCTCTCTCTCTCTCTCTCTCTCTCTCTCTCTCTCTCTCTCTCTCTCTCTCTCTCTCTCTCTCTCTCTCTCTCTCTCTCTCTCTCTCTCTCTCTCTCTCTCTCTCTCTCTCTCTCTCTCTCTCTCTCTCTCTCTCTCTCTCTCTCTCTCTCTCTAATGCCTTGTTAGCACCATTGGTGTGAAACAAGGTTGCCCCCTCTCACCCACTCTCTTCGGTCTCTACATCGCCGAGATCACGGAGTATATACAGCGAGCAGGAGGGAGAGGAGGAGACATCGGAGGTACGCCAGTACATATCCTATTATATGCTGATGACATTGTCCTTCTCTCAGAGTCACAGGAGGGGTTGCAGTCACATTTACAGGCGCTCGATACCTTTTGCATGGAGAGAGGACTCACAGTGAACCTTGGCAAGACCAAGGTCATGATCTTCCATACCTCCAGGACAGTACGCCATCGCGCCTCTTTCACAGCAGCTGGAGGACAGATAGAGGTAGTGGACTCCTACGTCTACCTAGGTATCACCTTCTCGGGCAGCACAGGGGTATTCTCCATGGCACAGGCTGCGAGAGATAGATTGACGCGAGGTTATGCGGCACTTGCAGGATTGGAGAGACGCTGCTTTCAGACACATTTTCAGGAGCCTCGGACTAAGGGGTGGCTCTTTGACACTCTAGTGACACCCGCATTGATGTACGCAGCAGCAGTATGGGCACCAGGGATCACAGAGGCGATGTGGACGCAGATTGAGAGGCCCCAGATCACCATGATATCACGCTTGCTGCGCAGCAAGCCCTCCGTTCCACATGACATTATACGAGCTGAGCTTGGCACACCACCGATGCTAGTGGAGGCCCTCTTCCAGTTGGTGACCTTTATTCTAAGAGTCAGAGAGCTCCCCACTAGCCGACTCACCAGGCTTGCATTTGAGAGCTCTAGACATTTGGCAGAGACAGGGCATGAGAGAGTATGGTATGCACAGACTTATCGATGGTTAGCAGACCATGGCATGAGCATTACGGATCTCCCCCCTTTTCAGTATGACCTCTCTTCCCCCCACATTACCCTCTCTCGTTCGGAGAGGAATAGGATCATCCGTCAGGACCTACTACAGATACACGTCAGGGAGACATGGATAGCACCACGGGAGCCTCTTCCCACAAAGAGGCAACACTACAGAGAGCACTTCCTAACTGTGACAGCGGATGGTTTCATTCAGAGACCACGATACATGGATACATATATGGCACCAGCTGAGAGAGTGGCCATTGGGCAGCTCAGAGTATCATCACACCAGCTCGAGATTGAGATTGGGCGAGCCACACATACCCCCAGGGATGAGCGATTATGCAGGATATGTAGAGAGGAGGTGGAGGACGAGGAGCACTACACATGTAGATGCCAGGCATATGAGGACATCAGAGACCGCTACCCACAGCTCTTCAGGGGGCCTAGAGAGATCAGGGCTTTATTGGGGACAGAGGACCAGCGCCCTCTAGGTCGTTTCCTAGTAGAGCTCCAGCACCACCGCGCATCACTCCTCCGGCAGCAGATGGAGATACACCTGGCCCCCCCCCCCTCAGACTCATATTACAGATTTTTTCAGACCCACATACACTCGAGGGCCCAGCTCGATGCGGGGTGTCACATTACACAGAGCACCCCACACCCTTGATGCCAGCTACTATCCCTCCTTTTATACCCGTTTGTAGTACTCACACTTTATTTTCGTTATGGATCACACTGGATTGGATCATACTGATGTATATGTTTTGTCTCATAGGCCGATTTTGGCCTCTAATAGACGTTAAAAAGTCTTTCTTCTTTCTTTCTCTCTCTCTCTCTCTCTCTCTCTCTCTCTCTCTCTCTCTCTCTCTCTCTCTCTCTCTCTCTCTCTCTCTCTCTCTCTCTCTCTCTCTCTCTCTCTCTCTCTCTCTCTCTCTCTCTCTCTCTCTCTCTCTCTCTCATCAGGAGAGCCTACGACCACATGATGGAGCATAGGCGTACCACCACCCCCTGGGTTGTCTTCCTTCAGGAGGCACTTAGACCACCACCGATGTACCACATACTACACCCATCTCTACCCATCACCAGTAGCTAGGGTGTTTACTCACATTATGGATCCCTCATGTATTAGGTGGCCACTATCTGCTGAGTCAGAGCCACGTCTCCCCAGCCTTTTCCAACCCTATATTGCTTTGTGTAGCGATATACTTTTTCTTTTTATTTCATTCATCTTCTACACAAGGTTACTACACTTGTACATGGTTTTTGTCTCATAGGCCAAGTTTGGCCTCCAGAAGACGTTAATATGACTTTCTTTCTCCCTCCCCCTCCCCCCCTCCCCCCCTCCCCCCCTCCCTCTCTCTCTCTCTCTCTCTCTCTCTCTCTCTCTCTCTCTCTCTCTCTCTCTCTCTCTCTCTCTCTCTCTCTCTCTCTCTCTCTCTCTCTCTCTCTCTCTCTCTCTCTCTCTCTCTCTCTCTCTCTCTCTCTCTCTCTCTCTCTCTCTCTCTCTCTCTCTCTCTCTCTCTCTCTCTCTCTCTCTCTCTCTCTCTCTCTCTCTCTCTCTCTCTCTCTCTCTCTCTCTCTCTCTCTCTCTCTCTCTCTCTCTCTCTCTCTCTCTCAGCTCTCTCTCGCAGCTCTCTCTCTCTCGCAACTCTCTCTCTCTCTCTGTCTCAGCCCCATCTGTCCAATCTTGCAACCCCGTCGCTCGTCCGAGACGCTCTCCCCCGACCGTCGTCTTGAGTGCAACCCTGTCGCCTGTCCGAAACCCTAAACGCAGCCCCTATCACATGTCCAAAACCCTAAAACTTCTTCAGCCCGCAATGGCCTGTCCGAGACCCTAAGCCCGCAATGGCCTGCCCGAGACCCTAAGCCCGCAATGACCTGTCCGAAACCATAAGCCCGCAGTGGCCTGTCCGAAACCCTAAGCCCGCAATGGCTTGTCTGATGGGAATATGCAACCTTAACCCGAAGCCTAAACCTAACACCAAAATCAACATCAACATCATTATCAAAATTAACCCTAACCTCAAAAACCTCTCTCTCTCTCTCTCTCTCTCTCTCTCTCTCTCTCTCTCTCTCTCTCTCTCTCTCTCTCTCTCTCTCTCTCTCTCTCTCTCTCTCTCTCTCTCTCTCTCTCTCTCTCTCTCTCTCTCTCTCTCTCTCTCTCTCTCTCTCTCTCTCTCTCTCTCTCTCTCTCTCTCTCTCTCTCTCTCTCTCTCTCTCTCTCTCTCTCTCTCCCCCCCTCCCTCCCTCCCTCCCTCCCAAAAAAATCCGAAACCCTAAACTTAATCTCTGAAATGGCCCCCATGGACACGAGGGAAGTGGACGAACTTATCGCTAAAGCCCTCAAAGAGGCCAAAAAGGAAGCAGACCGCAACCTCAATATGGAGATATGAAAAATGATGGAAAAGTTCAAAGGACTCGAAGAACAAGTAATGGATAAAGTCAAAGGACTCGAAGAACAAGTGAAGACTCTCACAGAAGAATGAGACGATTGGAGGGAAGCTTATGAGCACATGAAAGAAGAGGGGGAGATCTCCAACGTGGAGACACTCAAAGAAGAAATAAAGAAGGAAATCAAAACAGAGGTAGAATCTACTCGAGAGTCGTGGGTGGAAGTAGTACACAAAAGGGTTAAGAAGGAAGTTAGGGGAGACGTGCAGAAAGAAGAGCTCACACGAGTCCAGGATACACTTGAGGAGAGGAGGCTTCGACACACTCGAAGACTTCACATTCGGATTACAGGCCTACCCGAAGGGGCATCACAAGAGGCAGACGCCACGGATATTTGTCGTCGACTTGGATACGAGAGCATGCCCTTCAGAGGCGCATGGAGGGTTGGGAGGGATACATCGCGTTTGCGAGCACTCATCCTTAAGATGAGCTCCGAGGAGGCACGGACCGCCTTCTTTAGACGTCGATCAGTACTACGTGGACTACCCGACGGCGCCCTCTACATGGACGAGGACCTCACGAAGTTGCAGGTGACACACCGACGCGCTTGCATGCCACAGATACTCCAGGCACGTCGAGAGGGGAGGAAGGCCTTTTACCGTGATGGTAAGGTCTTCATAGATGGGCGCCCTATCAAATAGGGCCACGCGGCCTATGAGACATCATTACACAAGGAGACACCACTCAGAGGAGCAGTGTGGAACTACAACGGGGCACTCTGGACTCGACCAGACAGACTCGAGGAGATCTTGGCATCACATGACTTTGTGTGCATCACAGAGACACACGAGAGCCCAGAGAGAGGTCTACCATGCATTGCAGGTTTTCATTGGGAATCTGCATTCAGGACCACGACGAGACAGAGTATAGCGCGAGGGTCGGGAGGTGTGGCCATCGTATTTAGACAAGAGATACACAGCCGGATCCACATTGTTGGAAGAGATGAGGAGGCACAATACATGTGGGTTCGCATGGAGATAGCACAGGGGAGCTAGATTTACATTGCTATATGCTACTTCCCTCCAGGCGGATCTCAATACGCAGGACAGGATCTTGGGGGACCTCTCCGAGATAGAGACTCACCATACACAGCACTTTCAGATGAGATACTACATTTCAGCACACTAGGTGAAGTCTTCCTTATGGGGGACTTCAATGGCCGCACTGAGTCACATCAATGCGAGGCATACGACATGGATCACCCACATCTTATGAGGACAAGAGACCGAAATGAGATGAGCACCAGTAGAGTATCGGCGAATATGGGTCAGGACACCACCGGGTATGGCAGACATCTACTTGAGCTAGGCAGCCGAAATCAGCTCGTTAAATATAACGGGATGAATCGTTGGCCAAGTTCGGGTGGACTTATTTGCTTCCCTCATGGGGGAGGTGAGAGCACAGTCGACTACATTTTAGGTACCACCTCAAGAGCTTCACTCATCCCCTCACTTAGTATTGGACGACGCCCACTTGGTGCTGACCACACATTTATCACATTCACACTCTCATCTCCTATGCCATTAGACCCTCCCTCACTCACTCAGACACACACCACGATACACTTCACACACGAGCTCTCACACGTGTATGCACACCATTTACACACCCGCCTACTCTCCCTCGATCCACTCTCACCCTTGGACACACTCACATCACAGTTCACCACCATCCTACAGGACTCAGCTCTCTGCAGCTTCCCACACCGCACACATATACACCCCCCACGCACAGGTTCCATGCCCCAGAACCGCTGGTATGATGCAGATTGCCGTGAGCTACGGAAGCACCTACGGATTTTAGAGCATAGAGGGGATATTACACACATGCAGGCACAGCGTCGCATGCAGAGTCTTACTCGCCGCAAACGGTGAGATTGGGAGGAGAGACAATACTAGGATATCTATCATTTGCTCATGAGTCGAGACAGTGTAGTGGCATGGTGACATTTGAGAGAGAGGAGACAGCAGACACCCATCCGAGACCCGAGCACTTGGCATAGCTATGCACGGAGCCTATACGAGATCCCAGATCAGCCCCCCATTCCCAGACCACAGAGCTCACGGCCTACTACCTCTGACTTCTTCACACCCACTATGGTGGGACGTGCTATAGCCCACCTAAAGCATGGCAGGGCCCATGATCATTTCGGTCTACAGGCAGAGCACCTCATCTACGAAGGCACGACCCTTGCACTGCTCATTGCCCACCTCTTCAACCGTGCAGTGGTTCAAGGGTTCCCTGACTCATGGACTGAGCACACCATAGTGCCCATTCATAAGTGAGGTGACGCTGAGAGGAAGGGTTTTAGGGCTCCAGGACAGGAAGGTTTCAGACGCGATTACTCTACCATTGACCACATCTTCACTTTGAGATGCTTGATCGACTAGGCAAGGGTGAGGAAGCGGAGATTATATTGCTTCTTGTGGATTTCCGCAAAGCATTTGACACTATTCCCAAGGAACGACTCTTCAGACGACAACTTGATATCGGAGCTCCGAAGGAGATGATATGGGGGATCTACGCCTTATACGAGAGAGTATCTGGTAGAGTCAAATGTCCGGGGGGCTTATCTCTTATCCACTTGCTAGCATTATCGGGGTGAAGCAAGGATGCCCTCTTTCACCCACCCTCTTTGGTCTCTACATTGATGAGATAGTGGACTACATACAGCAGTAGGGAGGTGATGGCATTGAGGTACGTGGGTCCATGGTCCATATTCTTTTATACGTTGATGAGATTGTACTGGTTTCAGAGACTGAAGAAGGTCTACAACATCATCTACATGGCCTAGATGACTTTTGCAGACACAGAGGGTTATCTGTGAACCTTGGTAAAACCAAGGTCATGATCTTTCATACATCAGCGCAGGTACACAGACATAGTTTGTTCACAGCAACAGGTGGACCGATTGAGGTGGTCGGATCATATGTTTACTTGGGGGTGACATTTAGAGCAGCATCAAGGGTCTTCTCTATGTCTCAGGCAGCTCGTGACCACATCACACGTGGGTATGCAACATTAGCTTTGATGGAGAGACAGTGCCACCAGGCATATTTTCAGGAGCCCCGCACAAAGGGGTGGCTCTTCGACACTTTGGTTATGCAAGCACTCATGTATGGGGCAGCCATATGGGGACCAGGCTTAGCTACATCAGTATGGACAGCATTAGAGAGGCCATAGATCCTCATGATTGCTAGACTTATCCGTAGCAAGCCTTCCGTACCACATGATATCATTAGAGAAGAGCTCGCTGCACCACCGATGCTAGTTCAGGCACTATTCCAGACAGTATGCCTTTTACACAGACTCCGGAGCATGGATACAGAGCGCATTGCCTATCGTGCCTTCGAGGCATCACGTGATATGGCATTAGCAGGCGACACCTCCTCATGGTATGCATAGACATGAGACTGGCTGGCCCACCATGGCTTTGACATAGACAGGCTACCACCACTACAGTACGACTCACATGCACCCACCTACTCACTCTCTCATCAAGAGAGGAATAGGGTCATTCGTGGAGATATGGCATACATACATACAGAGGACATGGTTGAGCCCTAGGGATACATTACCACCGAAAATGCTCTATTACCGTGAGCATTTTCTACATATATCGGACGAGGGCTTCATCGAGATTCCAAGATACATGCAGACATACCTACCCCACCACCTTCGAGTCGTCATTGGGCAGCTCTGGGTTTCATCACATCAGCTCGAGATTGAGAGGGGTCGGTCCAGGGGAGTCCCCCGTGAGGAGAGGTGGTGCCCAATATGCGAGACAGAGGTAGAGAGTGAGGAGCATTTTGTTATCAGATGCCCAGCATACTTAGACCTACGAGCACGCTTCCAGATAGAAGAGTCACTCCAGTTGTGCATGACTATGGGAGACCAACGACGCTTGGGACGCTTTCTCACAGCAGCATACGAGAGGCGAGAGCGGTCTCTCTCTCTCTCTCTCTCTCTCTCTCTCTCTCTCTCTCTCTCTCTCTCTCTCTCTCTCTCTCTCTCTCTCTCTCTCTCTCTCTCTCTCTCTCTCTCTCTCTCTCTCTCTCTCTCTCTCTCTCTCTCTCTCTCTCTCTCTCTCTCTCTCTCTCTCTCTCTCTCCCCCCCCCCTCTCCACACCTCCACCCATCACCAGTAGCTAGGGTGTTTTACTCACATTATGGATCCCCCATGTATGAGGTGGCCACTATCTGCAGAGTCAGAGCCACGTCTCCCAAGCCTTTTCCAGCCCTATATTGCTTTGTGTAGCGATATACTTTTCATTTCATTTCATCTTCTACACATCATTTCATCTTCTACACCGGGTTACTATTACTACACTTGTACATGGTTTTTGTCTCATAGGCCAAGATTGGCCTCCAGAAGACGTTAATATGGCTCTCTCTCTCTCTCTCTCTCTCTCTCTCTCTCTCTCTCTCTCTCTCTCTCTCTCTCTCTCTCTCTCTCTCTCTCTCTCTCTCTCTCTCTCTCTCTCTCTCTCTCTCTCTCTCTCTCTCTCTCTCTCTCTCTCTCTCTCTCTCTCTCTCTCTCTCTCTCTCTCTCTCTCTCTCTCTCTCTCTCTCTCTCTCTCTCTCTGATGGCAGATGTGTGAAGCGTTGTCAGGACTCAGCTGAGTGCTCACGAGTGATGCTCTAGCCTCTCTGGAAGTAAAGACTAAAGTTTAAACTGTAAAATTAAAAGGGCCCTCCTAGCGGGCCGTTTTCGGCCCGCTGGGAGAACCCTTATTTTTTGTTGCATACGCAACGCGTTGCGAACGCGTACACAATGCGACGTTGCGTTGTGTATGCAACACTAGGCCATGGACGCTGGTCTTTTTCAACACGATCGACATGTGGCACTTGAGAGCCGCAAGCTTGCTGATGTTCAAATGTGCTGCACCACACAAGAGAAGGAATTGTTGGCGATTGTCCATGCCTTGAAGATCTAGAGACAATTTTTGTATGGTTCCCACTTCACTTTATCAACAAATCATCATCCCTTGAAGTATCTCTGCAATCAACCTAACCTCTGAGGCCGTATGGCGAGGTGGTCTGAAGTTGAGATTAGGTTCCAAAGAGGCACCACCAATGTGGTGGTTGGTGCCTTGTAAAAGTATCCTTGAGGTGAATGATCTTTCTTTTACAGACATAGAGATAGGGACTCATTTCTATCTTTCTATCGAGAGGCAATGCCGTGCTGACCTCCATTTTTTGGTGGGGTCTAGAAGAGAGTCAAGACTGGTTCAAATAGCTCGAATAGCTATGGTGATCTTTCCATCCAAGAGCTATCGTCCAAGGGAAAGATAGCAGAAAAGTTTTCCATTCGAAATGGATTACTTTTTAGGCAAAGGAAGGTGTGTATACCCGATGACAGTGACATTTGTCGATGCATCTTGTATGAGTGTCATGTACTACTAAGTGGGGGACACCCCGGTATACACTGTACCTTGGCTCTAATAAGCCAATATTTCTAATGGCCATGCATAAGGACCTTTATTGAGAGGTCCATACATAAGTGTTCTCAAAGCAAGCTTAATAAGGCTTAGCGATTGAGACGTGTAGAGACGTGTCGGACTACTCCACTCATTAGAGATCCACCAGAGTAAATCTTTAGAAAACCCATAATGTGCGAGAAAACTAATGTTTTATTAAAAGGTGACCTTTAGGTGAAAGTTCACTTGCACATGTTCACACATGTCCAATGATCAAAGGGGTTATAACGAATGAAAATGCCTATAGGACCCTCATATATAGGCCCAAAAAAAAAAAAAATTAAAACATGTCTCTCAAGCCCATAAAGAAAGTTATCACATGGAAGGGTAATAAAATATAAAGGAGAGCCCTTTGGGACCTTCATCCCTGACAACTTGTATGCAAGCATATAGATGTGCGATATCACTTTATTAGAGAGATGCTTGAGGATGGCATGATCACTTTTGATCAAGGTAAGCACATCACAAAATCCAGCAAAAGCTCGCAATAGGTGCCTACCTATTACATCTCCATCCTCCTTGGATATCTAGGTGGGTGTATGTAGCATATGTCAAGCTAAGTGGTCGTCCAATTGGTGCAATAGTATATTAGGTCCGACCAATTTAGTGTGCATTGGGTGCACGCACGCACGCGCACACACACACACACACACACATATATATATATATATATATATATAATACTAATAATAATGATAATAAATTATAATACATATGGCATATGATAAATTCTAATAGCACTACATAATTACATTATACATACATAATTGCACTACATAATTACACTACATAATTACATACATGATTATACGTGCACAATGCTCAATAAAATTACATGCATTATGACATGCAGAATGCACATAATTACATGCATTAGCACAATGCACATAATTACATGCATGCTACACAATGCAATGCTTCATGATGCACATGTGACATGATTACATGCATATTAGTAATTACCTGCATGATGCACATGTAAAAACTTAATTATTTCTAAGTTCTTAGCTCTACTAAGCACTAAATACTAACAATATGGGCACAATGGCAAGTGCACACTGATCTATGGGGCACAGAGGAGTCGAGAAGCCTATGATCACAATCAAGTGGCTTAAGCCTTCAGATTCAGCCAAGGTCCAAGTATGCACATGTTCCCATCGCTGCTTATGATCACAATCAAGTGGTTTAAGCCTTCACATTAAGCTAAGGCCCAAGTATGCACATAGTTGCTGCCTATGATCACAATCAAGTGGCTTAAGCCTTCAGATTCAGCCAAGGCCCAAGTATGCACATGCTCCCATTGCTCAACATACACAAAAATGTGTGAATGTGAAAGTGGTGGACTCCCAATTTTCCTCCAAAAATCGGTGTAAACACGAAACGTGTTTCTAAAGTTTCGGAAATGATTGAAACAGTGTAGCGTTTCTGAAGGCAAAAAACGCTTGTTTTGTGTAGAGTGCAACTATGGTGGTATGGGACACTAGTCCTTGGAGATGATTGTCCTTGTGCTACAAACTCCCAAGCTCAAGGGTGAGCCCATATTTGCTCTATTGCAGGGAGGTGAGTATGATGTCAACCCCTCTGTTGTTTGTGAATATGGCTTGTGTCATGACTTGTCTGGCAAGAAGGATCTTGGAGGATCCAACATTCGTGCAACTCCATGCTTGTACGGAGAAGTAAACACGATGTGCACAAAACCATCAAAGCTCATGGAGTCAATGGCAAAGCTTGACATGCTTCTCACCCTCTTGCATAGGGTATAGGATGCTTCTAGTAGGAGGGAGCAAGGGGAGCACATGCAAGCCCATGGTTGGAGAACACAAATAAGCTTTCCGCCTTGTTTGTGTTCTCCATGGACGTAGGTGGATGGATGATTGGCTCTCTCCATCATATGCATGCTACAAGCCATGACTGTCTCTCTCCTTCTATTGCAGGGAAAGAGAGAGGGTACCATGGGCCGCCCATGTATATGATTGGGTAGAGGGCCATCTTGTGGGATGAAGGAATGGGAAATTAGCCTCAAGGAAGTAGCATGATAGCTTTCTTGTCTTGAATGGGTAACTAGTTGAGGTGCCTACTGTATGAAGCTGGGTGACAAAGTTTTGACGATCCATAGCTTGGCATATGCATTTGGGCCCGAGCAATCATATTTCCACATTCTTCATGTAGGACGACGTTGCATGCTAGGAAAAGGGTGGTTGGATGGTGTTTCAACCCTTCGAGGGGCTAGTATGCCCCTATGGGAGTCAAAGCTACCCCCTTGGAGCAATGTCGCAATGCAACGCATTGCGAACAGTTTGCAACGCATTGCAAACATGTTGCATACACAATAAAATAATAGGGCCTTCCCCAGCCAAAAAACGGCCCTCGAGAGCCCCTTCATTTTCCATTCTAACTTGACTTGAGCACATAAACTTCTAAGCTCTGCGTAGATGGAAGAGAAGAATTGTGGCCTTGTCTCATTGCTCAAAGAGAGAGAGAGAGAGAGAAAGAGAGAGAGAGAGAGAGAGAGAGAGAGAGAGAGAAAGAAAGACTTTTAACGTCTATTAGACGGCTGAACTCAACCTATGACACAAAATCAATGTACATGGGCTGTCTCTCCAATCGACACAGAAAAGAAAAAATGTGCTGAAAATAAAAACTGATAACTAGTAAGATTGATGCTGATACAAGGTAAATTAGAGTCTCCACAATGTGCATGTGTGGAGAATCCATGAGAGGGGGGGGTATATGGAGTGCTATCCCTATGGTAGCCTATAAGTAAGAGGGTAGTACAAATATGAGAATGCATCTAAGTGACTAACTAGCTTCATTCAGTGCTCATGTGTGGGTGTCGTATGTGGTACATAGGTGGAGGTCGAGTCTCGGCTGCTCGAATAACCTCACCAAGATCGACCATCTTCACCATGATTTACCATCATCCGGGCCCATCTCTCCTTAGTGGCTTGATGCTAACGGGCCTCCGATCTCTGCAATCCAATGTCTATGAAATCTCGGTGTTCGATAGTCAGTGACGCGGGGTCATCTCCTAGCCCGGAGGTCAACCTACTATAGTCAGTGAGTCACCCCTCTCTATGTGACAATGGGGCCCCTTTTTTTGGGGGGGGGGCTGGTGCATGTCGTGGGGCGAAGAAGTCAGTGAGTTGTGTCTGTCTCGGTCCGGTCAAAGCTGTTGTGACAAGCCGGAGTAGGGCATCTCTGTGACTTTGTATCTCTAATAAGAATTGCCCTAGTTCACCAGGATCTTTGGAGGCCATGATCTCACAAAGGGTAGGTTGTCCTATAAATAGAGCCTCATATCTGCTCATGTCATCATATGCCCCGCATCTACATACAAAATGCTCCTCATCCTCTATTTATACCTCGCACATCGAACAAATCCTCTCCTCTCTGGGAGTGTCTTCTTCTTTGCCTGTCTCAATCTCTAATCGGTGTGATGAAACCCTCAGCTACCCAATCGCTACCTTCGAGCTATGTGGCATGTATGTGTCCATGTAGCGTAGTCTCTGAATGAACCCATCTGTTATAAAGTCCAAGAACGGGTCTCAAAAGTGCAATAATCTGGATCCTAGGCCGAAAGTGAACCATGTCCGACTAGTATAGAGATTCCAAAGATCTTGCCTAGGCACTATGTTCATCTCACTATGTGAGAAGGGAATGTGGGGAGAGTTTCAGTCATACTAGAAGGACGGTACTTTGACCATATCCAACCCATGTCCATCAAACCACGCCCTAACTTGAGAGAGAGAGAGAGAAACAAAGAGAGAGAGAGAAAGAGAGAAACAAAGAGAGAGAGAAAGAGAGAAAGAGAGAGAAACAAAGAGAGAGAAAGAAAGCTATATTAACGTCTTCTAAAGGCATGATGTGGTTCTGGCACCGCTGAAAATGATCACATAGTACAAGAAAGAACTACCATGATACCTTGTCCGTGGGCTGCAAACGAAGCAACTAAATTGAATAGACCTAAGAACGTAGTATGGAATGGAGTGGAAGGATCTGATACATGGGTGTCGAATGAAGTAACCTCTAGAAAATGACATGCCAAGGTGATGATAGTCATCTCCACCGCATCTCCTAGAGTAACCTTTGGCAAATGACATGCCAAGGTGTGGATAGTCATCTTCGCTGCATCCTTCCTCTCCAGATGATGTAACCTCTCGAAAATGACATGCCAAGGTGTGGATCTCCTGTTCATGAAGTAATCGTATTCTCACTATCTCATGCTGGCAGAGACAGGGTCTTCTATACCCATGGACATGCGATCGTCTCCTAGCTCTTTGAGTATGTGCCTCGTAGAAAAAGCTCACGATAATGGAACTTTTTCACCGGTGGCGTCTGTTATGACCTCTAGGATCCTCCTTGCTCGACAAGACAAGACACAAGCCATATTCACAAACAACGGAAAGGCGGACATCAGACTCACCTCCCAGCCGTAGAGTCAATAGGGGCTCACCTCGAGCCTGGGAGCCTGCAGCCAAGCGGGCAACCACCTCCAAGGGGCTGGCGTCCATTACCACCAGCCCCCAACCAGTACGGGTGACAAGGCTCTGCCAAAGGGCCAAGAATCCAAGTGCCTCGCGCGAGAGATGTCACACAAATGAGCCCATGGGTCCTATTTATAGGCTCAAATGAGGAGGTGGCCCAACACTGGGCGACCAGCTCATATTTGGCCGAACAGTTTTAACTACAGGTGCCCATCCAAATGTCCTTTAATTTTGGGGATGTAACACTTCCCCCCTTATTTACAATTGTTGTCCTCCACAATTTCTTGGCTAGAACCAAGAGTCCAATTTGTTGACAACCTTATTGACTCCCAAGCCAAAATGGACTCATGTCGGTGCCTCCACTAATCAGATACTCAAGATAAGAAGTCTCAAGGACTCCCTCTCCCTCTGGTCTGGAACCAAGACGGATTCTAGTGGAACATGTTCGATAATATCTTCCAAGCTCAGATCTCCTACAGGAATATCACATAAAATCATCACATCAGAGTTGAAAGGCAAGGCAACTGTCATGGAATCAAGATACCTACCCAAGCTTCCAAACGGGCAACTATCATGGAATCAAGATACCTACCCAAGCTTCCAAACAGGCAACTATCATGGGACCAAGATACTTGTCCAAGTCACCAACCTGTCAACTATCATAAAACTAGGATGTCAATGATTCCTCAAGATAGATCAGACTTGTAAGATACCCTCTTGGGTAAAAAACCCAAGGGGCTACCATCACAACCAAGGGGCTAAGAGGGCTGCCATCAAGGGCAACATCCTCTGTAATATATCCGGCTCCATAACGGTCGCGTCTACACGGGTACCCATGATGACTATACCATCTATGATCAAGCGACATCATATGACGTATGATCATCACACCACCAACGTATTCTCCACACTCCAGGGTCAATCCTTCGATCTAAATGATCTTTGGATCAATACAAATGGTACATCCAAAGGAAACCAGATGCCAAGAGTCACTGAAATACTAGAATCTCCCTTTAGGGAAGGCAACACAACTCCCTTTTGGGTAGACAACACAACTGCCTTCGGGCATAACTAAGGTGTCCCAATGGGAATTGAGTGCCAGGAGTTATCAAGTCACTAACTCCTCCCTTTCGGGCACATCGTGTAATGGACATAACAATTCCACATGAAGGTGAGCAAAGCCCACTACTTCAAATGGTGGAACTATGACTAGGACCCTTGCCATAATTGGACTCGTCTCGAGACAACCGCAATGGAATCCTAAACCATACAAGGTCAAAGACTATCTCATGATAGAGTCCATAGTGGTGCTAGCTATCCACTATTGAGACTCTGAACAAGAGGCAATGCATGTGTTGTGTGCTAAACCATCACAGGTATAGCACCACATGCATCCTGATGGATACCTTAAGTTGGAGGGCTCCATCCTATCCATGTATCCCGTGCTCAATCTATACTGGCATGGCAATACATGTCTCTACAAATACCACATATGAGGTATCTCGCATATACATATGTACCTTGTGCCTAGCCCATGCTAGCCTGATACCATGTGCATTCTAATGGACACTTCATATAGAAGGTCTCCCATCCTCTACTGATGAACAAATACATCTTGTATTGATGAACAAATATATCATCACTGATGAACAAATACATCCTGTATTGATGAACAATTACCAGCCTACTAGGGCCAAGGTGCATCAAGTATGATGGGACATAACTGTCAGCATATCCCCATCCTAGTATGTGCCTACCTTCCCCTATCCGAAAAGCGATCCGGTAATACTAGAATATCTTCCTACCATCTTTCTCTCACTGTGACCAATCATATAGGTACCCGGGACCCATGACTACTGGGTCACAAAAGTAACTTGGACTTATTGCATGTTCCCAAACATGGCAATCATACGGCAGTCATATAGGAGTCCCCTCTGAGAGAAAGACACACATAGTCGAGATCTCTATAGAACGAGAGAGAGCAACCTCAATAATCATCCATCAATCCCTCAACTCGTATCCTCGATCACATGTAGTGATCTACGAGAGAGAAACTCGTATCCATTTAAGTGTATGAAAACTCTACATGTTTGGAAGGACCCATCTATATACCTAAGATCGGGTCTCATCCACATGAGACCATATAGGTCAATTTCCTTGGATCTCAAAGACGATCCCCAAAAAATATCAATCACTTATGTGACTCCTGGTCACACCATGCGGAATGAGGTAGATGATTGTCTCCCTGTGTCCCATAGTAAGCCTATCATCGTGCAAGAGGCTACTACAAATCCATAGGGTCACAAGGATGATCCGGATCCTCTATCAACCACTAGGCGTCAAGTGGAAATCCCTTGCACGAAGGTTGTAGATCTTGCAAGGTATAATCCTCGCCATAGGTCTCTTCAACTATCTAGCTCCAGTCAAACCTTGGTAGGCGAAATCCTCCCCAAGGATTTCTTTGGATAGTTAGGGTCGTACCCTGATCAATCCCTCTCATGTCTTCACTCACACTCAATGGGTCTGCAAAGCACTTCAAAAAAGTACTCCTTTCGGCATCCCCACTTCAGCTCAGCAGCTATAGGATCCAATCGATCCTCGAGGATGTGGGTCAATGCCCAAGATCCTCAGAATCCCCGTGAATATGCATCCAAGGTCTCTTCCTTCCACTTCCTAATCAAAGAGGAAAGTGAGTGTAGTCATGCCCTTCATCTTGAGCACACCATGGGTATGCTCAAATCATGGGCAAAGGACCCCACTTGACTATGAACAGTCGCCATGGCTCATCTAATGGAGTTAAAAATCTGAATATACCCACCTCCTAATCTATACATCTAGTTATAAATCCCGATGTTATGGAAGTACTAGGGTATGGAAGTCGTCATATCTTCCATTGGCTGAACAAGACTGGCTAAAGCTGATGGCTGAGAATTAATAGCTTGTGGGAACATCTCCATGACGAAGAAGAAGGTGGAGTGGCTGAAAGTGCAAGTATGGAGGCTGAGGTGTGAAGGACTCTTCTCTCTGCATGCAATCTTAGTAAATGTGTGCTATGCCAAGATGAAGAGAGGAGAAGCCATTCATGTGTTCCTAAATTAAGATCCTCCCACCTCCACTATTTTCCAGATACATCCTTAATTAATTTAGAAAGTTTTCAAAACTTTCTAATTGTACACATCACCCAAGTCATACCAGCCATAAGGAATGTATGGAGGAGAATGCATGCACCCGATTCGATGAGGTGCGTCCACCAAATTTATGCCAGAAGACCCCAAATGGAAGATTCCTTATTGTCCAAGTGATTGCCTTGCAGCCCAAGTAATTGCCTTGCAGGCCAAGTAATTGCCTTGCAGCCCAAGCAATTGCCTTGCGGCTCAAGTAATTTTACAGCCCAAGTAATTGCCTTGTAGCCCAAGTAATTGCCTTGCAGCCCAAGTGATTACCTGTGCCACATAAAAAAACCATTGCCCATCTACTACAGCTGCCCTAATGATGCCCTGCTGCTTAAGGAAGATGACTGCCTTCTTTCCATCAACTGATGGATGAATTACAGCCATGCACAACTGTGCACTCACAGGCTGGAGTGGAAAGAGGGGGCAACCAATAGATAGAGTGGCTGTCCAGCCCTCCCTACAAGCTCCGTCCCATTCCTTTCATCTTTTCCCATCCAGCCCCTTCATTTCTGAGTGTACATGTGATTTCCTTATGCCAACCAAATGCATCTTATAGGCTGATGATGGGTTTCCCTCTAGGCATGCGTCATGGACAAAAATCAGCAGTGCTCATCAAATTTTCTTTGCCCAACAAGGCTGAAGGGCATCCGGCAAGCAAATATTCAATGTATGCTTCTTTCTTGCCTCCCTTCTTTTAAGTTGGCTGCTCCCACACAGCCCTCTTTCTCTACCCAGCCACACACAAGGGCAGCCCATGTTGTTTTCTTCCCTTCTCTGCAGTAGAGGAAAGGCAACAGCCATGGCTTCCAACCCCTTGAGACATATATGTACTTTTGTAATGTTACATTCATTTATTTTTTTTATTTTTAATATTGTGTCTTGACTCTTATTTCTTGAACTATTGGGCTTGATGATATTTGGTCCATATGAAGAGATCCATGGGATTGGTTCTATCAATAATATGATTTGAAACTATTTATGTTATAACTTCTTAATTAATATTGATGGTTGAATCTTCATCAGTTGCATTTGAATCTCCAATCCAACCATCTATGATTCTAGTTTCTAATATGTATCATCAACAATGATGATATTATGTGATGAGTCATGAGACATGAGTCATGACTCATGACATGTGACATGTGACATGTCACAAGTCAAGACTCACAACTCGCAATCTATAAAAATGTTAACATACATTGTTTTAATGTAATTTTTTATGATACTTAGGCATTTATAAAAGGATATATACATTAAAGATAACTAAAATCTTAAAAAAAAATGGAAAAAAAAATTGATTCGTAGGCAATTTTATTGCAACTCGGGGTTCACAATTGGCCTTGAGGCAGCCACGACTGACCTCTATGGCGGTGGGCTGGCCCCTAAGCTGACCTGACCTCATAGGCCACCTTGCAACCCCCAAAACTACCCACAAAAATGCCCCCTCCAAATTAGGCCGATGCTGAAAGATAGCCCATGCATCAAAATTTCCAAATGGGAAAATCCAAATCATCTAAAATTAGCATGTCCAGCAAGTTACATGCAGCCGCCACTAGTTATTACACAGCAGTATCATTCTCTAGGCATAGTTTTCATTTGCCTAGCTTATACTTTGAGAAGAAGAGCTCTCTACACATCTCAGCCTCCATCTTGTACCTTCAGCCACTCCACCTTCTCTTTCATCATGGAGATGTTTCCGCAGCAATTACATCTCAGCCATCAGCTTTGGCTAGTTTCTTTCACCCATTAGAAGATATGACGACTTCTATATCTATCAACATGCATGGCCCACATCTTGAAGGAGTCTTCCAACCTGTCATCATCGACTCAAACCTTGTTGGTGGCTTGCTTTCTGAAGGAGTTGCTATAGGTGAGGAAGGAGGTTATGGCATTGAGAACTCCCAACATCCTAACTTTGCGATCACCGTGAACACCTTTCCACCATAGTTCCTTCTTGAACCTTTCCAAGACGACAAGCAAGGATATGAGGAAGGTGCAATTGGTGATTGGCTTTCAAAGTGGGCCGATTTCTTCAATATTATGGACTTGTTGCTCACTGCATTGGCCACCTCCAATCATGTTGAGGGACATGCATACTCTTGGTGGGTGGGGCTCATGCCACAACCTACCACCTAGGATGACTTTCAAACCGTCCTTCACACACACTTCATACGCGAAAACAAGATGTAGGGCTAAAAGAAGTGATTCAGATGAGAGATGGGAAAGATGTCCTTAAATGTGTATTTAAAGGACTTCACAGATATGGTTCACAGAACCATGGCTTTAATGGAACACATGTGTGGCTACAAGTGCTCTACCCATTTGGATTGCATACAAAGATGAGGTACTACAAAATCATATGAGTTAATCGAAGGACATCTACAAGCTTGCAAGGAGCTTCGATAGTATCTTAGCAATTACATAAGCTGACTCGAAGGGAAGGAATTGCGAACCCCAAGTCACTCAAGGTGCGGCATTTCATCGTCCCATCTTCGACAACAAGAGAGTCTAGGGGGCAACCACTTCATTAAATGGACGGATCATCATTCTTTGAGATATCTCTATAATCAACTCAACCTCCAAGGCCGAGATAAGAGGTAGACAAAACTCATGCATGAGTCTTATTTCGACAGTAGACACTGGATGCGCACAAGCAACATGGTGGTCGATGGTCCCTGAGGGTGAACTCATTCTTTTACATACATAGGGACTAATTTCTATCTTTCTCATGGGGCACTGTAAGCTTCCACGATGATTGCCACTTTGGTGGGGTCAAGCAGAGCGTTCACTTAGGATTAGGTTAGCTTGGGTAGCTATGATGCTCACTCACTTGACATTTTGCTACCGAAGGAAAAATAATAGAAAAGCTTTGTATTTGGAATGAATTACTTTTCAAATAGAGCAAGGTGTACAAGATGACGAGGACATTCACCGTGGTATCTTATACGAGTGTCATGACGCATCATGCGAGGCACCTTATCATATACCATACCTTGACTCTGGTTGACTGCCACTTTTATTGGCCACACATGAGGACTTTTGTTGAGAAGTTTATGCGTTAGTGTTCTCAATGCAAGCTTTATGAGGCTATGTGATTGAGACGTGTGGGCTTCACAACCTTTACAGATTCTCAATAGTAAATGGTCTTCCATTTCTATGGACTTTGTGATCAGATTGCCCCAAACCCAAAATGTTCATGATGCCATTTGGGTTGTCTTGATCGGCTCATGAAGATGTAGAGGTTTATACTAACATGTTCGACCGTGAAGAGCCATGAGTTGGCTCAGCTCTTCACGAAGCATCTATATAAACTATTTGGATTGCCCAAGATGATTGTTAGTGATCATCATTCGTGATATGAAATTCACTGGCAACTGTTGGCAAACCGTCTACCAAAAGTTAGAGACTTGGTTGTGCTATGTGGATATCGTCTCTGGATCATCTAGACACTAATGTGATCCATGCTTGCCCCTGGCGGGCTTGCATGTTGACGTTTGCTGATCGAGACATGTATTGTTTTCGATAAGGTAGTAGATCAAGTTTTTTATGTGTTTTTAGCTGTAGATACATAAAGGAACGCTACATACACATTATTCATGGATTATTTTCTACAAAAAATAAAAATGTTGCAAAGAAATATAATACTACTTTTTCATTTTCAATTTTTTAGCACCCTACATATTAAACGTTAGTCATAGAGAGTAATAATCTTCATAGAGTGTAATAATCTTCATGTACTGAGGCAGACATGATATCTTTCTCACTCACAGCTAGGGACCAATAAGTGTAGTAGATTATAAAAAACATATACAAAGTTAAAGGGAGCAATGTTTGGACATAACATGTGCAGCTCTCTTGAGGGAACAAACATGATATTCCCACCCAAACCGGACATCATGTTTTCATTGAAAAGTTCCAGAAAAAATATATGAATAAGGATCAAAAATATACACAAAAATTTGCAGAACTGTCTAGAAAGAGTCAAGAAAAAAGACGAGTTCTTACACTGAAACAATTACTTTCGTCTGACCAAATTCAGCATAAGCAGATCCTGCCGCTGCATTAACAGCGCCAGTCTGCAAAACTGTGGTTAAAAAAGAGAAAACTCTCTCTCTCTCTCTCTCTCTCTCTCTCTCTCTCTCTCTCTCTCTCTCTCTCTCTCTCTCTCTCTCTCTCTCTCTCTCTCTCTCTCTCTCTCTCTCTCTCTCTCAATGTCTTACAAGCGGGCCTGCACTCATGTGGACTGCGTCCGTCTTCTCTAACTCCCTCAGGGGATATAAGAGCAGAAGACCCTCTAGCCAGAGAGACGCGCTGTGACTCCAAGGAGTAGCTTGACACTCTTGAGGCAGCCATGTCCTTCTCGTTCTTCTTTTTCGCAAGTGATAGTAAAATGCTTCTTTTCACAAAATAACAATCAAAAGACACTACCTGCTGCGTGATGATAGCTTGTAAATTTTGGAGACCTAAGCTTGGCTGGTTGATACTACCAGAGCTGGCACTCGCGCCTCCAAAAGCAAAGTTCACATCACACAAACTTTTTTTTTTTTAATGGAGGTTCAGCCGAGGTCTACTCCTCCATACTTTAACTTTGAAATTGCAACTATACAAGGAAGGGCATAATATCCATGGGACCCCCCTTATCCCACAAGAACAAGGGTTTACATAGCTGAGTTAAACTACGGTCAAAACTACCGCGAGGCATGATAAACGATGGCACATCAGCCACAAAATACAACTTCCATGTTAAACATATCCCTTACATGTTGCTGGTCGGGGTTGAACCCTCGCCCCGAGAGGCCCAACCACCAGAACAAGCGGCTTGGGACACCATCACACAAACTTGTAATCACCTTTTTGCTTGAAACATAAATAAGACTCTTAAAGTTTATTTATGGTTGTGTGTGATTTTTCACACACTATGCATGGTATTTCAATTATATTCTTCGTATATTTACCATACATTTCATTTACTTTACGTTCTCCATAGTGTGTTTTTTCTTCGATTCAATTTCATGGTTTCTTCCTTGGAGTGTGGCATCTACTCTATGTATTTATGATGAACAATGTATATTCAACGTGTGAAAATTATATGTTACTCTAGTTGTGGAATATTGTCTTTTTGTTTCTGAAGAAGAACTTGTTGACTTTTTCAAAGGAAAGTTGAGTAGGTTTGAAGATAAAAGTGTATACACCAAAGTTTGCTTTGAAAGAAAGAAATTAAGCAATGGACATGATGACATCCAAAGAGAGAAGAAAAGACGTGGCAAAATTTGGGAAAATTTTTACTTGATATCAAGTAAAACAATTACAATGGTGTCTCAAAATAGAGCTTCAATGGTGATTGAGACAACTCTAGATAGGATAATAAGAGGTAGATATACGTTGACTCCTGTGAGTGTTAATGATGGAGAGTGTTAATCTCCAAAAGAACAAGCTATCCTTGATGTTAGAACATTTCTATATCAAGAATAACTCAAAACCTTGATCAATTTTGGAAGACCAATACTAAACTATCAAAATTTTCACTAACTATGAAGAAAGTCATTTCTCAGAAAAGTCTGCTGCACTTAACTCACCCATGGCTTAACCAAATGTGTAAAGTTTTCAATGAAACTTTGTACAAGTGTCGTCTAATGTTTGTGCACCTTTTTTGAGTTAACTCATCTCAAAAGACTCAGTAGATCTTGAGAAATGATTCAAATAGTTCACCTATGTCTAAAACTATTCTTCAGTATAGTCGACTTTGACACCTATAACTTCTAAAGCATAGTTCTCCCAAAGTACAACTTGTTTAACCAAATGCTTTTAGCCATAGGTAGCTTACCTTCCAACTTAAAGAATGAGTGCTTGCTTGCTCAAAACTTTACACTGTGGAAGGAGAATTAACCAAAACATTAGCATCGAATTTTGCGCCTATTTCAAAAGAGACTCAACACTTTTACACATACAAATGTTCCTACTCATAATTCTCTCAGCGTGTTTACAATTAGGCTCTCAAATCTTAGTCATAGATGGATTAACTATGGACTTAGACATCTACAAAAGGATTCTTGAAATGATCAAGCATAGAAGGTTAACTTAGAGAAATATCGAGCGCAACTTTTCTTCTATTCCAGAAAAATTTACATATGTTGATGAGAGATATCTACTTCGCTTCTCAATCATCTAAATGACTAATACATCAACGTTCATACTCTCTCATACTTTTCCCGACTTTCTACTTGTATATATAGGCATATATGTACAAGCTCGTAATCAAAACTAAAGGTCTATGTGTGCTAATTATAAGTTCAATGTACATATGTATACAACTCTTCATTTCCTGAATGTGCTCTATCTTCAAGCTTCATAGGCTAATCTTTTCTTCAATCTTTGACTTTCATACTTCATTCAAAACATCAATTGGTGATTGACTTGCACCAACAGCTCCCCCTCAATCATCAATTGAGGTTTTCTCTATCTTCTATATACCTGCCATGTCTATGAATCTCAGTAACTTTGGTCCATCCAAACTTTTGGTTAGCATATCTGCAATCTGATCTTTTGTTGAAGTATGTATGACTTCAATCTCTTTATCAATCACCTTCTCTCTTAAGAAGTGATACTGAATCTCAATGTGTTTAGTCCTGGCATTAAAATTTATTTTACTTGCATACCAAGTACCTTACTCATCAAATGTAACATACTTTGATACAAGGAATTGTTTTGTGGATGGACTCCGAAGCCTATAAACCATCTGTTTATCATCATATCCAATGAACACATACTTTTCAGCTTTAGGTTCCAATTTATGCCTCAGCTGAGATGGCACATATGCATAAGCCAAACATCCAAACACTTTGCAATGGTCTAAGGTAGTTATCTTATTCCACCGTAGCATCATCAACATAAATCACATAATACCTTGAACCATTAATACTGAAATCCTTTGATGGTCCCCACACATATGTGTGCACCAACTCAAGCTTCTCTGAATACATAAGTCCATGCTTAGAATATGATTGCTTATGAGCATTACCTAATTGACATGCCTCACATCTGTATGTCATATGTTGACCTCCAACATTAGGCAATCCAAGCACTGAACCATTGTTAACCATTGTTAACCATTGTTCATTGAAATCTCCAAGCCTTTTGTGCCAAATATCTAACTCAGAGATCTTATGTCCTCCATAAGTGAATAAGGCATGACCAACATTACCTTGAATCTTCAATGTGAAGAGTCTTCCTTCTTTCTTCCCTGAAACAATTTGTTTATACCCATTGCTAGGGTCTTCCACAAAAACTCCATCATTAGTGAATCTTACTTCATAACCTTTTTCAACAATTTGCCCTACACTTATCAGATTCTTTGGAATTGTAGGAACATACAAGACCTTACTCAGAAGAGTACTTCCATCGTTAGCCTTCACTGATCCAATTGACTTCACACTATGCTTTGTATTATCACCTGTTTGAACCACATGATTAATTACCTTATCCTCCGAATCAGTCATCAAAGCTATATTACCACTCAAGTGATTGCTACACCCTGAGTCAATGTAGAAGATTCTTTGGTCTTCACTTTGCCTTTCACAAGTTGCATTCATAATGAAGGTTGAATCCTCCTTCTGATATGAAGCATAATTGTAGTAGGTATTGTTATAGGATTGACTTTGGAATCCTCTACCTGCATTTCTTCCAAAGTAACCTCTACTACCTCTACATCTGAAATTAACTCTTTGATTTTTGCCACCTCTTCCTCTTGAATTAAAATTCTGATTATATCCTCCATTATTCTAATTATTATGCCAACAATCATGAGCTAAGTGATTTGTCTTACCACAAATCCAGCAAGCTTTGGCTCCATCTTTATTACTTCTACCTCTTCCTCTACCTTTGCCACCTCCTCTTCCTCTTAGGAAGTGGGTTTGGCTAGTTGTACCTTCTTCTTCATTTGATTGTTGTTTGCCTTTGTTATTCTTCTTCTTATCTTTTGAGTACATTGCTTGACCTGCACTCTTATCACCATCACCTTTGACATCCTGCTCAAAAGTTAGCATGTGTCCTAGCAATTGATTCAAATCAGGAGTGAAATGATCTAGTGACAATTCAGTAGACAAAATGAATGGCTTCCATTTCTCATCTCCTCTCAAACATGTGAGGATTTGCCTTACCAATTTATCCTCTTCAATATCTTCATCAACTACTCCTAATGCATCTGCAATGTCCTTCATTCTTGTTACATAATCAAAAATGGATTGAGAAGCCTTCTTCTTGAATGTGGTAAACTCTGCCCATAAGGATGCCTTCCTTGACTTTGTAGTGTTTTGGAAATGCTCCTCCAAAGCATTCCATATATCACTTGCACTTTCAAGTCCTCTAATATGAGGTAGCAAGTAGTCATTGACTCCCATGTAGATGATGCTCCTTGCTTGATCTTCTCTCTTCATCCAAGTCTTCAAATCTGAGAGTTCATCCCTAGTTGGAACACGAGGATCTCTGAATTGTGGTTTTTCTTCTTCCCTTGTGATGTAACCAATCAGGTCTTTGCTCATGAGATGAGCGTCCATCCTCATTGACTATGCTGGATAGTTTTCTCTATCCAATTTCTCTATCTGAAGAGAATCTCCCATCCTTTCTTCACTTGTGTATTAAATTCTTCAAGCTTTATGAGGAATAAGTGTACCTTTACTTCGAATGAAGTTCCTTTTGATCTTCTTGATAGCTTCAGGCTTCCTTCTCAAGAATTCCCTTAAAGCTTTCACCTTTTGAACCTTCAAATGTTAACTTCTGTATAACTGCAGAAATCGGGGTCCTCCTTTCTTCTATTTTGATGTTAGAACACTTGTGTATCAAGAATAACTCAAAACCTTGATCAATTTTGGAAGACCAATACTAAACTATCAAAATTTTCACTAATTGTGAAGAAAGTCATTTCTCAAAAAAGTTTGTTGCACTTAACTCACTCATTGCTTAACCAAATGTGTAAACTTTTCAATGAAACTTTGTATGAAGTGTTGTCTAATGATATTTGCACACATTTTCCAAGTTAAATCATCTCAAAAGACTCAGTAGATCTTGAGAAATGATTCAAACAGTTCATCTATGTCTAAAACTATTCTTCAGTATAGTCGACTTTGACACCTGTAACTTCTAAAGCATGGTTCTCCCAAAGTACAACCCGTTTAACCAGATTCTTTTAGCCATAGGTAGCTTACCTTCAAAGTTAAAGAATGAGTTCTTGATTGCTCAAAACTTTACACTATGGAAGGAGAACTGACCAAAACATTAGCATCGAATTTTTCGCCTCTTTTAGAAGAGACTCAACACTTTTACACATACAAATGTTCCTACTCATAATTCTCTAAGCTTGTTTACAATTAGGCTCTCAAATCTTAGCCATAGATGGATTAACTATGGACTTAGACATCTAAGGATTCTTGAAATGATCAAGCACAGAAGGAGAACTCAGAGAAATATCGGGTGCAACTTTTCTTCTATTCCAAAAAAATTACATGTGTTGATGAGAGATATCTACTTCACTTATCAATCATCTAAATGACTAATACATCAACTTTCATACTCTCTCATACTTGTCCCGACTTTCTACTTGTATATATAGGCATATATGTACAATCTCATGATCAAAACTAAAGGTATATGTGTGCTAATTATAAGTTCAATGTACATATGTATACAAGTCTTCATTTCCTGAATGTGCTCTATCTTCAAGCTTCATAGGCTAATCTTTTCTTCAATCTTTGACTTTAATCCTTCATTCAAAACATCAATTGGTGATTGACTTGCACCAACAGTTAGGTCTAGTGTAAAAATTGCACATAAATAGACCATGGAGAGATGTGACCTTACACACAAAGCTAAGTGTGTGTGTCCATTAAACTACCATCCATACACAAGTCAATACATGGGGACCACTGGTGCGAAGTATGTCAAAACAACAAACCAACTTAATCAACAACAAAACAAGACCAAACAAGCCCTATCAAATTGTGCAATCAATAACTTTAACTTGCATTACATTTCAATTTACCCAAAATCCCACTTGACCATGAGCCAAGTCCACCTATTAACCATAAAAGGTCCAATGTGGTTCTCATCCAACATGTAAGTTGTCCTATGAGTGTAGCAATTCATAATTGGAGTCTACGCATAGAGATACAACATACAATAATGACAAATAAACATTTATGTGAACATGCCTAAAACCTAAATGGGTCAAAGTGGTCCAATTACAACAATTCAATGAATGAAAGCAATGTTGAAGGAAAAAAAAATAGTTTCAAGTGGATGGTATCAAATCTGGGTAAAAATATGCTTATAATCTTCAATACTATAAATACATAAGAGATGGGATGATCTAAGGTCTTGTAAAGTTATGTAAACTTTGGTGATCAAATCATCATGTATACATACCTCAATATGCTAACAAATTTATACACTCACCTTCAGGTAGAATATTGAATCATCATGTACACCCAATCAACCTTTCAAGTCACTTACAAAAGGACCCCTAGTCATCTAAAGTCTACTCCATTGAATGTGTTTCAGGAGCCCATAAAAAGCACCTCTTTCATATCCAAGAAAATTGCATTTTCTAGATTTTTAGTCCAACTTCTATCTCAAATACTTTGGAATATGGACATAAACCTCACAATTGAATACTCTCCATGCCCATAAGTCTTGTGCCACTTTCAAGGCTTCCTTTACACTGATAAAAATGGTTGAATTCATGTGAGATATACTCATCACCATTATCTGAACATAAAGACTTAATCTTAGTTCCCTTCTCAGTCTCTACTAAGGCAAGCCATTTTCTAAAAGTAGGGGATACCTCATCCTTAGGATTGATATGATAAACCCAAAATTTTCTAGTAACATCATCTATGAAAATGACAATGTAAAGAGCACCACCTAATGAGCTAGCAAGCATAGGACCACACATGTTGGCATGAACAAGATCTAATGGGTGAATTGAAGAGTCAATGTGTGTTCATGGAAATTCCTAGTTTGTTTTCCGTATTGACAATGCTCACAAAAAGAAAATTCAGAGAAGATAGCGAAGATAAGTAGCGAGAATGAAAAAGACTTTCCATTCCACTATTAGGTATCTGGCCCAAATGACCATGTCATATACAAGCCATAGGTTGTTCAGTGATAGCTAATAAGTGTTATTTTTTTTTACAAACAATGGATCAAGTGGGACAACTTTGCTTCCTTTAGCAATAAGCATATTGCCCATTGAAATGTGAAATGACTGAGCATAGAAAGTCACTTTGTAGCCAAGTTCATCAAGCTGACCAACTTCTATAAATATTACATGAAAGTTGAGGCACATGTTTTACATTATTCATGGTAAAACATGGACAATTAATAAACTACACAATCACATCTCCAATTCCAACAAAATCACACTAGTAAGAATCACCAAGCCTCATTGTATGAAGAGACTTTGTTCCATAACTAGAGAACAACTTTCTATGTGGTTACACATGAAAAGAAGCACCAAAATCTAGCCAATATTGTTGATATATTTTTGTAGTGATGTGAATGAATAGACTTAGGACCATCAAGGCAGTTTTTCCCCTCTTTAGGAGGTCTTTTTCCCCTGGCTTTTATATACGATTATAACCTAATGGGTTACTTATCTTTGTACATTCACTTGGTAATACATAAAGTATTGTGTATTGTGCTTCGAGCTTCTTCTTCCTTGTGTTGTTCACGTGCTTCCCCAGACCTCAAACTCCAACCATTGGTTTTAGAACACGTCACAACTTCATATAGAATGTCTTTGACACCCCTATAGTCACAGTCTTAGAATTGCACAAAAATTGGTGAGCATACTCAAGGTGATTAAGAGTTCAAAACATCTTCGCTTTGTGGCGCTGAAATTTCAATATGAGCTTGTTTTGGCCTCCAAACACACTATCGCAAGGCTTGTGTAGGCAATTTCTTCCTTTTGTGCCAAACATATATACAAGTTTCGGTTTGTTATTACAAGCGCCACAAATTATGCTATAGGTTTAGTAGAGCTCGATAGGGTAGTCCTGTTCAAGTTTTTGAGATACAATCATTTCTCTGCAGTAGGGTATTTAGTTAGTGGCCATGGCTGAAAGGAATGATGTATTCTGTATGCTGGTTATTGAGGAGAAGATGGATGGTCTTAATTACTTGTTATGGGCATATATGATGTGTCATGTATAAATATCAAAAGGGTTTTGGACTATTGTGCAGGGTATTGAAAAATGCCCTACTACACATATGAATACAATTATTAAAGGTGATGATGATGGCATTGAAGATGATGATCTTCAGATTCCTGCTTGTGCTTCGGTTCCTTCCACACATACTTCATAGAAACTTCGTTGGGATGGCAAAGATGCTCAAGCACATGCATTGATAACTTTGTCTATCAATCATGCCATTATCCCTCACATTCGCTCCTGCAACATAGCAAAGGATGCTTGAGATATGCATACCACTTTATACCAGACAAGAAATGAGGCTCATGTTGCTTACCTCCAAAAATAGTTGGAGAGTGAGCATATGAATGAAGGAGATTTTAAGGACATTTTTGTTATAAAGATCAAATATTTCAAGAACATTTGATTTCTACTGATGAAGTTTTGCCAGATAGTTCACTTGTGTAAACTCTTCTTAATGGTCTTCCAGATTCATATCAGAGTTTTGCTTCTTTCTACTCTTCGATTGATGATGAAAGGCAATCCAAATGTAACATTTGAGGAGTTAGTTTTTGTTCTAGGAAAATCAGTCCAAGCAGAACAGGTCCATTACGTGTGTTACAGATCAAGTTTTCTTAGCTAGTCAGAAGGGCAAAGGTAAATTGAGTTCATCTACTAGTAAAAAGGAAATGATCATGTCATAACCAGTTGTGCAAGACTGACTACAAGAAGAAAGAGGCTAGAATGGTTGTTGAAGAGGCCTCTACACCAAAAACAAAGTCTGCTAATCTTGTCCATAATGAAGAATGGGTGTTTATAATCGTTTCCAGCTATGACCCATCTTCTCATGAGCAGTGTATGTTTGCAGTAGACTCAAATGTTTGATACTTTGATAGTGGGGCAACCAAACATATTACCTTGCAACACAGTTTCTTTAGTTAAGTTGAGCCTTCCCCTATAGGGAATACTATCACATGCACAAACAACTCCTCATATCCTATAATGGGAGTTGGTAAGATCATTTTGACTATTGTTGATGGTAGTTATTTCACATTTTTAGATGCTTTGTATGTGCCAAGGATCAAGAAAAATATTTTATCAGTTTTAGCATTAGATAAGATTCGCTTGGTTATCAAATTTGTTGATGATAATGTACATTTCATGATCTCTCAAATGGCAATGTCATTATTGCTTTTGGCATTTAATGTTGTGGACTGTATAAACTCGTAGACTATGCAAAATCTCTCAATGATTCAGCATGTTTAGTTCAAGATTCTCAGGCTATCTAAGATGCAAAGCTTTGGCATGCACACTTTGGTTATCTGAATTTTGCTAGTTTGTTATGCATGTAGAAACCTCAAATGGTGTCCACTATGCCCAAAATTAAGGCACCTTCTAAACATGTTTGTGAAGGCTATATTTTAGGCAAAATGCAGTGATCATCCTTCCCAAAAGATGGTTCAATTTGAGCTACTCACAAATTAGAGCTTGTTCATAGTGATGTCTATGGTCCTATGCAGATACCTTCTTTTAAGAACTACCTTTACTTGGTGACGTTTATTGATGATTTCTCTAGGCATGCATGGGAATATCTATTAAAAGCAAAGTTCGAGGTGTTTATGTGCTTCAAACAGTTTCTAATTATGGCTAAAAATCTGTCAACATGTGAAATGGGCACCCTCCATTTTGATCGAGGGGGGAATACAAGTCTTCTGGTTTTAATGCATTTCTGGTTAAGTGTGGGATAAAACTATTGGAGTTTTAGGTCTCTGGAAGCATGCAAACAATGTAAGGAAGAAGAAGAAGCTTTGATATCAACACACAATACTGAATGTATTACCAAGAGAATGTACAAAGATAAATGATTGGTTAGGGTTATAGGCATATACAAAAGCTAGGGGGAAAAACCTCCTAAAGAGGGAAAAAGGTGCCCTGATGGTCCTAGTGTGTTCACACACATCACTACCTAAATATATCAACAAATCCCCCCTATGAGTGAAGCGGTGAACAAAGATCTGGCACTTATATATAAGGAAGTGCCAAGCTATGTGGAATCAATCCACAAAATGAAGTAAGCCCAAAGGTTTGCAAAAAGCTTCAAACTTCTTCCTAGGCAGAGCTTTTGTGAAAAGGTGTCCAATGTACTCCTATATGCCAAAATGATCTCTCCACTTGAGATCCTCTCCCCGACATAATGATAGTGCACCTCAATGTGCATAGTGCGAGCATGGAACACGGGGTTCCTCACAACTGTCAATGCACTCTGACTGTCAGTGAAGATGGTGGTGGTAGAAGACTGACCAACACCCAAATCAGCTAGAAGGCGCTTGAGCCACACACACTTAACAGTCATTGTGAAAGCTACCCTATACTCAGCCTCACAACTAAAAGTGGCCATAGTAGGTTGCTTCTTGCTCAACCAAGATATGCATGGGCTACCAAGCATGAAGCAAAAATCGTTGATGGACACATGAGTGTCATAGCAACCAACCTAGCCAGAGATAGAAAAAGCATCTAAATCTAGCGGTAGTGATCCCCCTTGGGATAAAACAATCCAAGTAGCCAGGTACCACTCAAGTAGTGAAAGATGCGCTTAACCGCTTGCCAATGCTTGACACCTGGGCAATGCATAAACCTGCTCATCTGTGAGACAAAAAACTGAATACCTAGCTAAGTAATGCATAAGTAAATCAAGCATCCAATAGCATGTTGATAGAGAACAACATCAAATGCATCTCCAACATCATGAAGACTCAACCATAAACCTGTTTCCATAGGAGTGGCAATAGGTTTGGAGTCGTCAAGGCCAAAATGCTAAAATAGTGTGTCAATATATTTTGTTTGACACAAAGCTATTCCGCCATCAACTTGCATAAATTGAATGCCCAAATAATGACACAAACACCCCAAAGCGGACATCTCAAATGAGGCATGCAAATCAGGCTTAAAATTAGCAATATGCTTCTCATGAGGACTAGTGAGCATCATGTCATCAACATAGACAACAATGATCAATAGCACATCATTTGCACGATTAACATATAAGGTGCTCTTAGTTGGACTATTCTCAAAATCATGTGCAATTAGGTAGGCATGTATCTTTTCATACCAAACATGTGGTGCTTGCTTCAAACCATATAATGCCTTTTTCAACCTGCACACTTTGTTTTCATGCCCTTCCTGCACAAAGCCACGGGGCTGAAAAACCAACACTTCTTCATGCAAGTCACCATTCAGAAATGTAGTTTTAATGTCCAACTAATGTATGTTCCAACCATGATGGGTTGCAAGTGCACAAATGCTATGAACATTAGTCATTCGATAGTTAGGAGCAAAGGTCTCATCAAAATCAATGCCTCTTTCTTGAGCATAACCTTTTGCAACAAGCCTAGCCTTATACCTGTCAATGGTTTCATCAGGCTTATGCTTTAGCTTGTATATCAAATTAGTGCCAATGGCATTCTTGCCAGGAACAAGTCACATAAAGACCATATTCCATTTTTCATAATAGCATCATATTCTAATTGCATAACAACCATCCAGTTTTTTCAATTTTGTGCTTCATCAAACAAAACAGGCTCATTCTCATCACAAAAACTAGAGGCAGCCATAGCATAGCAATCTGATGCAAAAGAAGCACTATGAGAACCTGAACGAGTATGATATGATAGAGGCACATCTAATTTGCTATCTCACAAAGTCTGCACCAGCCGTTTATGCATAGTCTTCGCCTCCTCTATATCAGTTCTCTCGTCAACAAGTGCATCATGTAAATCTACATTAGAAATGGAATGATCTGCATCATCACATGAAACCTATAAAGGGTGAGAAATTGCCTCATTTGGACAAGCACTAGACTATCCACCTATAAAAAAAGGAAGCAAAGTATCATACATATCTTTGGAGCTAACTAATATTTCCTTAATACATGAAAGTAATGGCCGAATAGCATCTTCCACAAAAACAACATCATGGATGACCAAAATGTGTTTACTCTGTGGATGATACAAATGATATCCTTTGCTTTCAGAACTATACCCAAGAAAAATACATTTCACTATTTATCATCCAAATTCCTACGTTGTTGTCCAGGCACTAATGTACATGTGAGACAACCAAAAACGGACACATGAGCAACAAATGGCTTGAGACCATGCCAAGCCTCATATGGAGTGATAGACTACAATGCTTTAGTGGGACACTTGTCAAGTACATATGTTGCACACATAATAGCCGCAAGCCAGAAACTATGTGGTAAAGCCTCACTCTTGACCATACACCTCGCCATCTCCATGAGTGACATGTTCCCCCTTTCAGCAACTCCATTATGTTGAGGTGTATACGGCACTGTACACTAACATTTTATCCCAGGTTTAGCGAGAAATGCATTAAAATTAGAAGACATATATTCCCCCCTCGATCAGAATGGAGGGTGCCATTTTACATGCTAATAGATTTTCAACCAAAACCAAAAACTGTTTGAAGCACATAAACACTTCAGACTTTTCTTTCAATGGATATACCCATGCATGCCTAGAAAAATCATCAATGAAAATCACGAAGTAAATATCATTTCCAAAAGAAGGTGGCTGCATAGGATCACAAACATCACTGTGAACAAGCTGCAATTTCTGAGTAGCTCGAATCGAACCATCTTTTGGGAATGAGGAATGCTTCATTTTGCCCAAAATACAGCCTTCACAAACATGTTTAGCAGGTGCTTCAAGTTTGGGTAGACATGACACAATTTCTAATTTTTGCACTCGTAGCAAACTAGCAAAATTTAGATGACCAAAGCATGCATGCCAAAGCTTTGCATCTCACATAGCCTGAGAATCATGTACTGCACATGTTGAATCATTCACACATTTTTCATAGTCTATGAGCTTAGACAACCCATGACATAAATAGCCAGAGGCAATGATGAGATTGCCATTTGATAGATCATGAACTGTACATCTGTCATCAACAAATTTCACAACCAAGTCAATCTTGGCTAATGGTGAAATTGATAACAAATTTTTCTTGATCCCTTGCACAAATAAACCATCCAACAATGTAAAAGAACTAGCATCAACACTAGTCGAAATGATCTTAACAACTCCCATGATAGGATAAGAGGAGTTGTTGGCACATGTGACAGTATTCCCTGTGGGGTACTGAAGCGAAGTGAAGAAACTGCTACGAGGTAATATGTTTGGTTGCCCCACATCAAAGTACCAAACGTCTGAGTCTACTACAGACATACACTATTCATGAGAAGATGGTTCATAACTACAAACAGTAGTAAATGCCCATTCTTCATTTTACACAAGATTAGCACACTATGTTTTGGGTGTAGAGGCCTCTGCAACAACCATTCCAACCTCTTTCCTCTGCATCTTTTGCAGCCAATTTTGGACAACTCTTTATGACATGATCATTCCCTTTACAGTCTTTGCAAAACAATTTCTGCTTTTCTACCTCTTTATCATCCTTCTCTGATTATGCAGAATTAATAGATTTCTTCTTACTAGTAGATGAGCTCCATTTACCTTTGTGCACTTACAACTCATCATGGTTGGAATGTATATCAATTGGACATTAAAACTATATTTTTGAATGGGAAACTTACATGAAGAAGTGTATGTATATTCAGCCCCATGGTTTTGTTCAAAAAGGGCATGAAAAAAAGTGTGCAAGTTGAAAAAGGCATTGTATGGTTTGAAGAAGGCACCACGTGCTTGGTATGAAAAGATACATGCCTACTTGATTGCATCTAGTTTTGAGAAGAATCCAAATAAGAGCACCTTATATGTTAAGTGTGCAAATGATGTGCTTCTGATCATTGTTGTGTATGTTGACGACATGTTGCTCACTGGTCCTAATGAGAAGCATATTGCTGAATTTAAGGTTGTTTTGCATTCCTTTTTTGAGATGCTAGATTTGGGGTATTTTCATCATTATTTGGGCATTCAATTTATGCAAGTTGATGGGGGAATAGCTTTGTGTCAAATGAAATATATTGACACATTGTTGTAGTATTTTGGCCTTGAAGATTATAAATCTATTACCACTCCTATGGAAATAGGTTTACAATTGAGTCTTCATGATGCTAGAGATGCATTTGATGTTTTTCTCTATCAGCAATCTGTTGGATGCTTGATTTACTTATGCGTAACTTGGCCTGAGATTCAATTTGTTGTCTCTCAGATGAGGAGGTTTATGCATTGCACAGGTATCAAGCATTGATAGGTGGTTAAGCGCATCTTTTGCTATTTGAGTGGTATCGGGATACTTGGATTGTTTTATTCCAAGGGGGATCACTACTGCCAAATTTACATGCTTTTTCTGACTTTGAGTGGGTTGGTTTCAATGACACTCATGTGTCCACTAGTGGTTTTTGCTTCATGCTTGGTAGATCATGCATATCTCGATCGAGAAAGAAGCAGCCTATTGTGGCCACTTCTAGTTGTGAGGTTGAGTATCGTGCAACTTTCACAATGACTATTGAGTGTGTGTGGCATAGATTCCTTTTAGTTGATTTGGGTGTTGGCCAATCTTTTGCCACCAACACCTTCACTAACAATCAGAGTGCATTGGTAGTTGCAAGGAACCTAATGTTCTATGCTTGCACAAAGCACATTGAGGTGCATTATCGTTATGTCAAGGAGAGGCTCTCTGTTAGAGACATCAGTTTGGCATATGTGCCCACATAAGATAACATTGTAGATCTTTTCACAAAGGCTTTGCCTCGAGAGAAGTTTGAAGTTTTTTACAAATCTTTGGGCTTACTTCCTTTTGTGTATTGATCTCTTTCCACATAGCTTGGCACTTCCTTACACATGAGTACCAACTCCTTGTTCACCCCATCACTCTTATGGGGGATTGGTTGATATATTTTGGTAGTGATATGTGTGAACACACTTAGGACCATCAGGGGACTTTTTCCCCTCTTTAGGAGGTTTTTTCCCTCAGCTTGTATATATGCCTATAACCCTAATGGGTTACTTTTCTTTGTACATTCACTTGGTAATACATTCAACATTGTGTGTTGTGCTCCAAGATTCTATTGGAATTTGGGGCCCCAGGATCGTTCCAATACTAAAACCTTTTGAGCATACACACTTAATTAATTAAGATGATATGTGAGAGATAGAAAGAAAGATCTGAGACAAGGATAGGGAATGTAAGTTGGATGCTTATTCACTAAAAAATATATGTCCAAATTACAACATGGGACTACTACTCAACCATATAAACTGGTGCACTCACTAATGGAAGAATATCCAAGAAGATGATGATACGAAATTTATATTATGTTGAAATAATCTAAGTATGTGAAGTGAATGAGCAACGAAGCTAACCTTATTCTCACAAAATAGTGTAACAAAATTGTAAATCAACCAACCCTAATTTTGAGATTAGGGTAGAGAAACCCTAAAAGCAAAATATAAGGTTAACTCACAAAAGATAGTTACCACCACCTTGTAGAAGACTTCTTGCTCCAAGAGAGTAGCCTCTCCTTCACCAAATCTCCACCTCCAAAGAGTGTGTGAACACTCTCTCTTCAAGAAGACCTTCAAACTCTAGCTTGAGATCTTTGAGTGATCCTTGAGTGATTTAACAATGATCCAAGAGCCTCTTTATATAGTTTGTGTACTCCTCCAAAAGCATATACGAAAAAAACTACGAGTGATCATAAAAGCAAACCATCGCGAATTCGAATTCTGCACCATCCGCTGTTGTCCATGAGTTTTTGTAAAGCAAAAAATCTCTTCGTTGTTGCGCCTGATAGGTCTCGAACCCATGTCACTACGATGGGAGGTTACTGCTTTATCCAACGCGCCAACGTGCTTTTGCTTGTAGCTTGTTTTCTATTGAGCAGTTTTGAGCAAATGTAGACATTGATGGGTGGACCAATGTAGACATTGTTTCCAACAATCCCTCCTTCAATGTCATATTGGTACAAGCTTCAGTAACCTGCAAATCTTCTCATGCCTATCTCTAGTCAATGCTTTGGTAAATATATCTACAACATTCTCACTAGAAGGAACATAAACTAGCTCAATGTGCTTCTTAGCTATCTTCTCTCGAATATAGTGGCAGTGTACCTCTATATGCTTTGTCCTTGCATGATGCACTGGATTCTTAGCTATAGCTATAACACTCTGGCTATCTGTAAATATTTGAATGGGTTCATGTACTCTTACATCAAGATAACTGAAAATTCTTTGCAACCAAACTGACTCTAGAGTAGCTGTAAATGTTGCACGATATTCAGCTTCACACGATGAAGTGGCGATAGTGGGTTGTCTCTTCGAAAGCCATGAGATAAGACAATCTCCAAGATAAAAACAAAATCCACTAGTACTTCTTCTTATGGCTCTATCACCTGCCCAATCAGAATATGAAAATCCTTTTAATAACAAATGTGTAGATTTCGAAAATACCATAGCAAAATTTGAAGTTCCCTTCAAATATCGAAAGATCTGCTTTACTACTTTCCAATGTAACACTATCGGATTCTGCATGAACCTTGATACTTGAGAAACTGCAAAGTGTATATCAAAACGTGTATCACAAAGATATATCAAACATCCAACTGCTTGACTATATAAAGTAGCATCAAATGGCTCTGCATCTGCTACCATTTGTAAAGACATGTTCTGATCCATAGGTGTTTGCATAGGTTTAGAATCACCCATCTGAAACCTGTCCAAAAGTTTCTCAATGTACTTCTGTTGTGTCATATAGATACACTCAAATTGAAATAGAAACTGAATCCCAAGATAATAATGTAAAATGCCTAAATCATTCACATCAAATGTTTGCTTCAATTGTTCTTTGAACATCTGCAAATCTTCGTCTCTGGGACATGTGACTATAATATCATCCACATAAATGATTGTTATAATCATCATACTTGTTTCAACTTTGACATAAAGAGTTGGAGCTGCATCTGAGGTATGGAAATCAATTGATAAAAGATATGTATGTATCTTTTCATACCATGCTCTAGGCACCTGCTTTAAACCATACAAAGCTTTTATAAGCTTACACACTAAGTGTTCTTTACCTGTCTCTTCAAAACCTTCTGGCTGCTGAATATACACATCCTCATGTAAATCACCATTTAGAAAAGCAGTCTTAATGTCAAGTTGATATATATGCCAACCAAAATGTGCTGCTAGAGCCAGTATTGACCTAATAACAATCATCCTAGATGTAGGAGCAAATGTCTCATCATAATCAATACCTTTTTGTTGTGCATATCCTTTGACAACCAATCTTGCTTTGTACCTGTCAATAGTACCATCTGCTTTCCTTTTGATTTTGAAGATCCATTTTACACCTATAACCTTCTTTCCCTCTGGTAACTCACATAGCTGCCAAGTTTGATTCTTATGAATAGAATCAATCTCTTCTTGCATAGATTTTCTCCAAATAGGAATGTTAAGTGCATCTTTAACACATGCAGGTTCATCTTCAACTGTAGTAAGTGCCAAAATATCATGAATCTCAAAGTCTTCAACAAAACTTACATGATCTTTTTGTTGTTGCTGTCTAGTATGACTCCTTGTTCTTCCAGTAAAAGTCTTTATACCACTATCTTTCCAAGTCTCATATAACCATGTAGGTGTATCCTTAAATAGTGCTGAAACTCTTTCTGAACTTTAAGCTTCCACAGGTTCTGGAACTTGTCCTGTCGAGGTACTAAGACTTTCTGGAACTTTAACTTCTTCCATTTTTGGAATCAAAGTCTCTTGTGGAACTGACTCTATAGACGGTTGTGAAATCCTCTTTCTTCAGCTCTTTCTTGAATCCTATGAATTTTAACTCCCTCTTGATATGGCTGAACATGTACATCCAAAATCTTTCTAAAAAATCCATAGTCATTTTCACTAATGAACTTTGGAATTTCTGCTTCTTTATCATAAACCTTATTTTCAGCAATATAAGCATTACGTGAAAGAATAACTTCACCTGTCTCTGGTGTTGGAGATGTAATGGTCATGTGACCTTACCCCCATATTCATATATATACATCATATATAGAGCATTGCCTCAAGAGAGATCATTATGTGGGTTTCGAGGCTCCCATGCATGTCCGCGCGTCTCTCCTCTCTTGTCTCTCCCTCCATCTCCTCCTTCCTCCTCTTGTTCTGCACACCAAAGCCTTTCATTGGTATCAGAGCATGCTAAAGGCTTGTGTGCAAGAAGCTTCAATGGAAGCTTAGGTCAAAAGGGGTAGAAGTGCAGGTCGGCATCTCTTGACAACTTTTTAGTATTTCGGTGATAACTCAAGCTAAGAAGCTCGGATTGATGTGTTTTAAAGTTCTGTGCATAGCTAGCATAGAGAGCTACAACTTCATAGAAGGGTGCAGAACCTGATTCAAACTTCTAAAGTGTCAAAAATTTGGAAAACACAGACTGCTATAGAAGGTGAATCTACATTCATTATGACAACAGATCAGTTTTTGGGTCATAACTTGAGTTCTAAAACTAGGAATTCAATGGTTCAACTTGATGTTTGTAGTTTGGAACAATAGCTACAACTTTTTGGAAGAACTCAGATTCAGATTCTCAGTGCAAGGTCACCGAAACTACAAAATACATAGCAAAAGTGTTGTAGGTGAAAGTGAAATTGACAGTTGATGCTTGTTTTGTGTGTATCTTGAGCTACGCACCTCCGATTGAGGTGTTTTTTATTTCGTTACCGAGGCAAGAATCAGAGCTTGAAGTTTGCCAAAGAGCAAAAGTTCAGATTCAGAGGTTATCACCTCTGAAACAACAAAACATAGAGCATCACATTTTTATCATAAGAACCCTAATTGCTCTTGGAGGTTGAATTTGCTTTGGAACTTCTTCGAGAGAGAATTTTTGGTGTGCAAGCTCTTATTTTCAGAGCTTCAAGGCATTGTACATGTATGATCACTGTGGTAGCTCCTCCATATGAGAGTAGAGCAAGATCTTGTCACGTGTTTGGCATGTAAGATGACATTGTGGTACACTCTTTTTGAGGTTTATGTCATCATGAGTTCGATCATGGATGTATAGTGGCATTGTGGTATATATCTTGCTTATGCCACTTGGTTATGGATTTAGTTATCAGTTGCACATAATTCTGTGAGAGTTGATTGTGGATCTTTGTTGGTACTTGTATCTTTGTTTTCTTTGCAAGTACATGATCCAGATTGGAGCCTCAATTGCACACTTGTTTATCACCTTGATTTGCTATTCTATTAGCAAATGTTCATTGATTTGATATTGTGGATGGTGATTCCCACATGGTTTATTTGGTTCTAGAGTCCATTTTATAGAGGAGATGCTGTCAAAAATTTGACAGCTTTTATGCTAGAAGAGAAATATAGTAGATCTTGAAGCTTGTGTGATAGCTTTGGATCATTGTTGATCTCTATTTACTTGGACTTGGTCACATGTTTTTTGTGACAGGTTGGACCATCTTGCAGGATTCATTCTTGAGTGGGAGATACATCATCATTGTATTGGTATGTGTTGCTATTAGTTTTTGGCATATGTAGTTGCCATTATCTTTGGTTGGATCAGTGACAGGTGGTGGCAGATTACTCATTGTTCTTTGGTTATTGGTTATCTTGTTTGATTGCTCAGTTTATAGGCGATACTCTGTCAAATTTTTCCTAGGATTCTTTCACATCTACTTGATCACTTTGGATACTTGGTGAGCACGCTTATGCTCATGGTTTTATATGCATGCTAGATGCATGGTTATGTGACAGGTGGTTCACATGGTTCCTTCTCCATTGAGACATTTGTGATATGAGTTATGCATATCGATATACATGTGTGATCCTATTCAAGATAGAGTATTGTTTCTAGTCTCTTGTTACATTGCTAGTGTATTGGATTGCCAGCATGGTGTCTTCTCGATTTGATGGCACTGACTTTTCGAGATGGAAAGCTGAGATGTGGCATACATTGGTTCGTGCAGGGTTACATATGTATGTGCATAGAGATGCACAGAGGCCTCGTGACATGCCCGACCACGTATGGATGGATATGGATGCATTGGCAAGCTCCACTATCCGATTATAGCTTGTGGATTCTATATATGAGTCTGTTATGTATGAGGAGACGAGTAGTGCATTATGGCAGAGACTACATGATATGTATACGAGTCCATTGACTCATGTGAGACATAGATCACATAGATGACTTTGATGTTGGCATTGTGGTCATGAGGACCATATTCAACGATGTTGCTTCAGGCGGATGCGACGACGACATCAGAGATATGCACATGATGCAGGTCAGGTAGTGATTTCACGAGAGTCTATGGCTATTGATTATGCTAGTGATGGTGATAACACTTTCTCCTATGGTTCATCTCAGGATTCCTCTTGTTCATTGGATAGCACGCATATGTCTTGGTTGCTTGATGCATTAGCCACTTTTCATGTTACTCCACATTGTGAGTGGTTTTGTCAATTCTCAGGTGAGAATCGTGGATGTGTGCACATGTATGATGGTATGACATATGACATTGAGGGTGCAGGAGATGTATGCCTTATGCTACCTAGTGGAGCATCACTTATGCTCAGACATGTACGTTATGTGCCTTCATTCCCTATGAACTTGATTTTAGTAAGCCAGTTACACGAGAGCAGATGTTATGCATTCCTTGGTGAGCATCATTTTCAGTTGCAGTTGGGATAGCTTATGCTTGTCAGAGGTGCTAGGATTGGGCACAGTTATCCACTGTAGGTACTTCATGTGAGAGACAGTGGGAGTTCATCCTTATGTGCGATGTGAGACTCGTCATGTCTCATTTTGTGTACCTACACATAGATCTAGTGACATTCATGATGCACATATATGGCAGGATTCAGATGCTCAAATGGATGCATATGTAGGGCATGTTTTGGATGCTCATGATGCTTATATAGAGCATGGTTTTATTGATCATATGGATGCTCTTATGGAGCACACTTTGGATGATCAGTTGGATGTTTTAGAGCATGATATGGATGCTCATGTAGAGCATTATGATTATACTCAGTTAGAGTGTGATCATCAGTTTGACCTTGGTGTTGATGTTCTGCAGTTAGCTCATGTGGAGCATGATCATACACTTGGTGTAGTAGAACAGGATCGCTCTCATGGTACACAGTGTATGGTAGAGCATATTAGCTCTCAGGATGCATAGCTAGATACATCCTTGGTTGCGAGCATGACTGATTTAGATGTTGATGAGTCAGCAATCATGCAGTCATTCTTGGATTCCCTCATACCAGATGTTGACACAGATATATTAGGACATGTTGGTCTTGATGATGGTGCTTTGGATGCCTTGGATAGAGGCATGGTTGACATGCTTAGGTTAGCTAGGATAGCACATTTTTGCCAGCATTCGGGAGTCTGATGTACGAGTTGTTATGCTCGAGACCAGATATTGTAGTTGCTATTGGAGCATTTGCACTTGGAGTTGTCATTCGTTTGATGATTGACACAGGCATAGAGTGAGTGGGAGCTTTGCAGGAACTTCATCAGTTCTTGCATCAGTCAGATATGAGCTTGACTCTTATTGATATGAGTCTAGAGCAGCTTGAGGTGCATGGATACACCTTGTTCAAGGCAGTTGGTGTAGGCTGATCCGTATGGGTTGAGGTCCGAACTCTTCCTGTACATTATTGTATAGTCCTACATCATTCTTTGTATATTTTACCACTTATGGTCACATTGACCCTTAAGTGGGAGATTTTTGGGGATGTAAGGGTCATGTGACCTTACCCCCATATTCATATATATACATCATACATAGAGCATTGCCTCAAGAGAGATCATTATGTGGGTTTCGAGGCTCCCATGCATGTCCCTGCGTCTCTCCTCTCTTCTCTCTCCCTCCATCTCCTCCTTCCTCCTCTTGTTCTGCACACCAAAGCCCTTCATCTGGAACATAAAACTTGTATCCTTTACTCTTAACAGGATATCCAATAAAAACAGCTTTCTTTGCCTTTACATCTAGTTTGCCTCGGTCCTTTTTCTCAATATGTACATAAGAAAGTGATCCAAACACTCTGATAGATAGATAGATAGATAGATAGATAGATAGATAGACAGACAGACAGATAGACAGATAGATAGATAGACAGATAGGTGTTGAGTAATACCTTTCTCATCAAGAAATGTCTGAAACTCTTTTGACAAGTATTCTCCACCTCTATCACTTTTGAGAATCTGGATAGTTTCTTGACTTTCATTTTCAACCATAGTTACAAACTTCTTGAACATAGGAAAGACTTTTGACTTCAACTTAGGACCATAGATCCATGAATATCTCGTAAAATCATCAACAAGTAGAAAAAAATACATGAATCCCTTAATAGAGTCTGCTCTCATAGGTCCATTCACATCTGAATGAATAATCTACAATTTCCTAGTAGCTATAATATGACCATGTTTCTTGAAAGCTAGTTTATGCATCTTACCTTCAAGACAACCTTCACATATATCTGAATCATCTGGTAGCTTGAATGAGGGTAAACTCTCAACCATACCTCTGTCTTTGATACTTTTGAGAGTTCCAAAACTAATATGTCCAAATCTTTCATGCCATAGCTTCATATCTTCCACTAGTGATGAAGATTTGACCGCATATGCCTGACTGATTTTTGACAAAACAAAGATCCCTCCTCTATGCTCACCTTGTAAAATACACTCGTTGTCTTTGTGTGATAAGATCTTACAAAGATCTCTCTCAAATACAACTTTAAAACCATCACCTAAAAATGCAGATATAGATAGCAGATTCTTCTTCATTTTAGGCAAATAAAGAACATTTGAAAGATGAAAATTACCACCTTCTCTTGACTTTAGGGTTATTGTACCTATTCCCACAACATCCAAATCATTGCCATCTGCAATAGTAACTCTTCTACCTGAAGAATAGGAAAGAGAAGAAAACACATCTCTGCAACCTGTCATATGCTTTGTAGCACCTGAATCAAATATCCAAGGACTTGCTGAAAGAACTTGGTAAGCTGCTTGATCAAAAGCTACTTCCTCAATGGTGATACAGGCATAAGAATCACCTTGAGATTTCCCTTTTTTATCGTCTTCTGCAACATTACATGATGCCTTTTTCTTTTGTGCTGCAATCCTTTTATAACATGCTGCTTTTAAATGTCCAGGTTTCTTGTAGTAAAAACATATTACTTCCTTCTTCTTAGAAGACTTCTCTTTAGATGTAGTAGAAACAAAATCTTAAGTAGAAGGTGAGAGGGACCTACTTTCCTTCTTGGATTGCTTTTCCTTCTTATCCTTCTTCTTCATTTTACCCTTTGATGAAGATAAAAGTGCTTCTTCATTCTCTTCCATTCCCTTCAATTGATCTTCATCTTGAAGCAACAAGAATTCTAACTCTTCAAATGTAACCTCTCTATCTCTTGTGGTAAGGGTAAGAGTGGTTATGAAAGACCAATATGAAATAGGAAGTGAATTAATCAACATATTTACCATTTCTTCATCTGATATCTCAAATCCTACATTTAGAAGTTGATCTCTCAAGTCAATGAGCCTCGTAATGTGGGTTTGAATTGACTCACCAGCCTTCATCCTTGTATTTGCTACTTGTCTCCTCAAGTGAGCTTTCCTAGCAGGATTTCTACTCTAAAAAAGATTCTGAAGCTTCAACCAAGCTTGTCTAGAACTTCTGCAAGGTCTGATCTGTGGTATAATATGATTTTTAACACTCATTGCTATGAATGAAAGTGCTAAAGCATCTCTAGCATCCCATCTTGCCTGATCTTCAGTAGGAGGAACTGTAGGTAAAGACCTACCTGTGACTCTGGATGTCGAAGTGGTTACCTCTTCTTTAGTTGGTTCTGTAATAGTAATTCCAGTACCCCTTGAAGTTGATGTAGCTCCTTCTTCGCCTTCTCATCTGGGTCTTGTTAAGGAGACATTGATGATACTCCATAAATCCTTTGTCACTAAAATATTCATCATCATGAAACTCCACATGGGATAATTAGAAGATCCATCCAACTTGTCTTCAATCTCAATTCTAATCTCACTCATCTTAACTAAGTGTGTGTGTCAATTATGCTCTGATACCAAGCAATTATGCTATGATACCAAGTGTTGGAATTTGGGCCCCCAAGATCATTCCAATACGAAAACCTTTTGAGCATACACACTTAATTAATTAAGATGATATGTGAGAGATAGAAAGAAAGATCTTGAGACAAGGATAGGGAACATAAGCTGGATGCTTACTCACTAAAAAATAGATGTCCAAATTACAACATGGGAGTACTACTCAACCATATAAAGTGGTGCACTCACTATGGGAGAATATCCAAGAAGATGATGATAAAAAATTTAGATTATGTTGAAATAATCTAAGTGTGTGAAGTGAATGAGCAACGAAGCTAACCTTATTCTCACAAAATAGTGTAACAAAATTGTAAATCAACCAACCCTAATTTTGAGATTAGGGTAGAGAAACCCTAAAACCAAAATATAAGGTTAACTCACAAAAGATAATTACCATCACCTTGTAGAAGACTTCTTGCTCCAAGAGAGTAGCCTCTCCTTCACCAAATCTCCACCTCCAAAGAGTGTGTGAACACTCTCTCTTCAAGAAGACCTTCAAACTCTAGCTTGAGATCTTTGAGTGATCCTTGAGTGATTTAACAATGAGCCAAGAGCCTCTTTATATAGTTTGTGTACTCCTCCAAAAGCATATATGAAAAAAAATACGAACAATCATGAAAGCAAACCATCACAAATTTGAATTCGGCACCATTTGATACTTTCCATGAGTTTTTGTAAATCAAAAAATGTCTGCGCTGTTGTGCCCGATGGGTTTCGAACCCGGGTCACTATGATGGGAGGTTACTGCTTTATCCAACGCGCCAACGTGCTTTTGCTAGTAGAAGCCCTGTAAAAAATATATACTATACTTATTTTCTGTTGAATAGTTTTGGACAAATGTAGACATTGATGGGTGGACCAATGTAGACATTGTTTCCGACAGATTCTTCTTCTTCCTTGTGTTTTTTGCATGCTTCCATAGACCTCAAACTCCAACAACCATGTGTGTGAAAGAGAATCAACCATAAGAGCCTTGCTAGGGATAGTACTATCAAGTGTCAACACATCAAGATAATCTAAAATAGCATTTATTTCCTCTATCTTCACAGATGAATCAGATGGTGCAAGTAACTGTTTAACATGCCCATTAATCTTCTACCCTTTACCTTTGGCATTCTTCAAAGCATAACAATCCTTCTTCATATGTCCCTTCTTATGAAAAACTTTTATCTAGCATGAGTCATGCCTTCTAGAAATATTCCATCACATAAGTAGTCAAATATTGGCTTACTCCAATCTAGTGCTACGCTCACTTGATAAAACATTGAATGTTCCATGGTTGTTATGTCAATGCAAGAATGCTAATTAACATAGTACTTATGAAAATCTTTATCCATGTGAGGCCAATATACTCCTAATTTCCTTAGGTTTTGCAATGGGGAAAATGCCATCCCAAACTTGCAATGTGGGCTTGTTGAAGAGCTTTTAGTGTGTTGAACAAGGGAGCAAGAAGGAGATGGAGGGAGAGAGAGGAGAGACACACACACATGTGTGGGAGCCTTGAAACCCACATATAATGATCTCCATGAGGCAATTCTCTATAAATGATGTATGTATATGAATATACGGGTAAGGTCACATGATCCTTACATCCCCAACAATCTCCCACTTAAGGGTTAATGTGACCATAAGAGAAAAATATACAAAGAATGATGTAGGACTATACACTAATGTACAGGAGAAGTCTGGATCTCAACCCATACCGATCAGCCTACATCAATTGTCTCAAACAAGGTGTATCCATGCACCTTAAACTGCTCTAGACTCATATGAACAAGAGTCGAGCTGACATCTGACTGATGCAAGAACTGATGAAGTTCTTGCAAAGCTCCCACTCGCTCTATAACTGTGTCAATCATCAAACGATTGACAAATCCAAGTGCAAATGATCCAATAGCAAGTGCAATGTCTAGTCTTGAGCATAATAACTCGTACATCAGACTCCCAAATGCTGACAAAACCTGTGCTATCTTGGCTAACCTAAGCTGTCAGCCATGCTTGTATCCAAGCCATCCAAAGCACTATCATCAAGACCAACATGTCTTGACATATGTGTGCCAACATCTGGCATGAGTGCATCCAAGAATGACTTCATAACTGCTGACTCCTCAACATCCAAATCAACCATCCTATCAACTAAGGATGTGTCTAGTTGTGCAACCTAAGAGCTAATATGCTCTACCATACATTGTGTAAGATAAGAGCTATCCTGCTCTACCACACCAAGTGTATTAGCATGCTCCACATGAGCTAAGATCAGAACATCAACACCAAGATCAAACTGATGATCTAACTCTAACTAGTTATCATCACAATGCTCTACATGAGCATCCATATCATGCTCTAAAGCATCCAACCAATAATCCAAAGTGTGCTCCATATGACTGTCCACATGATCAACAAAATCATGCTCTAGATAAGCATCATAGGCATCCAAAATATGCTCTACATGTGCATCCATCTGAGCATCTGAATCTTGCCATACATGTGCATCATGAATGTCAATAGAACTATCTGTTGGTAGATAAAATGAGACATGACGAGTCTCACATTGCACATAAGACTGAACTCCCACTAAGACGAGAGTTTCTATCACATATAGTATCTGTAGTGGATACCTGTGCCCAATCCCAGCACCTCTGACAAGCATAACTTGTCCCAATCACAACTGAAAAGGATGCTCACCAAGGAATGCATAACGTTTGCTCTCTTGTAATTGGTTAACTAAAATCAAACTCATATAGAATGAAGGCACATAATGCACATGTGTGAGTATAAGTGATGCTCCACTAGGAAGCATAAGGCATACATCTCCTACACCCTTAATGTCACATGTCGTACCATCAGACATGTGCACACATCCATGTCTCTCACCTGAGAATCAACAAAACCACTCGTGATGTGGAGTCACATGAAAAGTGTCCAATGCATCAAGTAACCAAGCCATCTGTGTACTTTCTAATCAACAAAAGGAATCCTAAGATGAATCATAGGAATAGTGTGCATATCTCTGACGTTATCATTGCATCCACCTAAAGCAATGTCATCGAGTATTACCCTCACGTCCACAGTGCCAACATCAAAGTCATCGATGTGATCTATGTCTCACATGTGTGAATGGAATCACATACATATCATGTAGTCTCTGCCATAATGTAGTACTCATCTCATGCATCACAAACTCATATATAGAATCCACAAGCTGTAACTAGATAATGGAGCTGACCAATGCATCCATATCCATCCATACATGGTTGGACATATCTCGAGCCCTCTGTGCATCTCTATGCATATACATGTGTAACCTTGCATGAACCAATGTGTGCCACATCTGGTCTTACCTCTTGGAAAGTCAGTGCCATCAAACTGAGAAGATGTTATCCTAGAAATCCAAGAGAGTAGAAATGTAACAAGAGACTAGAAACATTACTATCACCAATAGGATCACACCTACATATCCATATGCATAACTCACATCATAAATGTCTCATTGAAGAAGAAACCATGTGAGCCATCTATCGCATAACCATGCATCTAGCATGCACATAAAACCATGAGCATAATCCTACTCACCAAGTCTCCAAACTGAACAAGTAGATGTGAAAGAATCTTGGGAAAAATTTGAAAGAGTATCACCTATAAACTGAGCAATCAAACAAGATAACCAATAACAAAAGAACAATGACTAACCATTCAACACCTATCACTCATCCAATAAAAGATAATGGCAAATACACATGTCAAAAACTAACTGATGGCAATAGATGCCAATATAGTGGCGATACACCTCCCACTCAAGAATGCATCCTACAAAAATGGTCCAACTTATCACGAATAACTTGCGACCAAGTCCAAGTGAATGGAGATAAGCGACAATACAAAGCTATCACACAAGCATAAAGGATCTACTAGAGTGCTCTTCTAGCATAAAATCCGACAAAATTTTGATAGCATCTCCTTTGTAAAATGGACTCTGAACCAAAATAACAATGTGGGAATCACCATCCACATATGCCAAGAATCACACCAACAAATAGATAATCAAATCAATGAACATATGGTAGTAGAATAGCCAATCAAGGTGACAAATGGGTATGCAACTAAGGCTCCAATCTAGATTGTGTTCTTGCAAGGAAAACAAGAATACAAGTACTCAAAAAATAGACATAATGTCCAAATGATTGTAGATTCAAGATCTACCTCACTCTGAGTTTTTTGAATTTTTGTCAAACTAAAACTCAGAACCAAATTCTGCATCCTTTTGTGAAGTTGTAACTATTTGTGTTAGATATGCATAGAAATTTAAATTGTACCAATTCGAGCTTTCTAGCTTGAGTTATGATGAAAATATTGAGAGGCTATCAAGACTTACACATTCACCTCTTGAACCCTAAACTTCCATTGAAACTCCTTGCACAATAGCCTTTAGCAAGCTCTAATACCAATGAAGGGATTTTGGTGTGCTAAACAAGAGGATTAAGGAGGAGATGGAGGGAGACAGAGGAGAGATGCACACACATGCAAGGGATCCTTGAAACCCTCATAATGATCTCATGAGGCAATTCTCTATAAATGATGTATGTATATGAATATAGGGATAAGGTCAAAGGATCTATACATCCCCAACACTTGTCTAATGAGATCACACTTCTCATAGTTATCTACATAGCAAGGCCATATTCCATGTTAATCTTTTTATAGATGCTTCGAACAATAACTTGCAAATCTCTTGACCCTCTTTATCTCTTTCTTTTCCATGGGGAGATAGTGATCCAATGGACCATATGTGATTATTGATACATATGGTTCCATCTACTTGGGTGTCACTTCTATATTAAAAAAATAGGCATATGGTGATTGTTAAGAGATCCTATTGGATTGTTCTCCATTTATTAGCCTAGAATTTGGTCTACATGCACATGCACATGTGCATTATCTTACTTTATTACAACTTCAAAATCAAATTCCATCAACAGGAGAAACTATCTTACTAGTTTTTTAGTGTTGCAAGGATCATTCACAAGGTATAGAAGGGATTGATGATCAACAAAAATCTAAACTTTTGTGAGAAAATAGTATATAAACTTCTTGATACCATATATCATACCTAATCCCTCTCTTTTAGTCATGGTATAGTTTTGCTTTGCACTCTTGAGATGTCTACTAGCATAGACTAAAATCAAGCCTACCTTCATTCACAAGCTATGCTAAAATACAACATATGGCATAGTTTGATGTATCAACATTTACATGGAAAACCTTATTCCAATATGAGACTTTCAAGATATGGGTTGTGAAAATATTGGGGTAGGAGGTTGTATTTGCATTTGAGACATTGGTAAATGATTTTGGTCAATATCACTCCTGCTCCAAAGAAGTTATAGGTCTGTAATGAAGTATGTCCTCTGAACAGTCAATTGAACACATCCTGATGCATATCTATATAGTCTATATGGTGTTTAGAAGCATGTATAAAAGCATTTGCAACTTTTATTGGGCATGGTGTATCAATGTGCCTGATTCATACTAAAGTGAGCATGAAAAAACATAATAGTTATCCCTCTACGAATGAGCTATTTCTCAAAAGTCTTGAAGATTGTAGGCTTGGGAATTGTCATGGTAGTTTTGGCATCTGACATTGGAAACTTTAATGCACATGCTATAAAGTTCTTGTCTATTTTGATCACTTGTCTTTGAACGGAGAAGTTTGTGATATTGGCTAGTCCTAAGAATTTCTATTTAACATCAAATATGTTGGCATCAACATGAACCAATGGAAGACTCAAAAACTTGTGTATATGTAAATCGGTCCAAGATTCTATCAAAGTTGGATGTGAATGGATAACTTGAAATTGAGTAGCAAGGTACACAATTTCAACAAAATCTTGGGGTGTACCATGGCAGTAGACATAAATGTCTCTAATTACATCATGTAGTGGCATTTTTTGTGGATTTGTCAACCAACAATAGGTAAAATGGCGCCTTGTGTTCCCACCATTGGCTCTTTTCTTGGTCTTCTCGATGATGAAGCTTCCATGTCTGTGGTATGCCTATATCAAACATGTTGGCACAAATCTTTCAAAATTATATTAACTTGATTAATGAGGTTAGGGAATGTTAAAAAACACAAAATTTATACAATGAAGAGTCTGTATAAGCCTCTTGTGCCTAGGACTTGTTAGTATATGATCAATGTCTACCTCTCATGATTGTATGCACATTTTGTAAGGCCCCCATTATGACGAGAAGCCAAGCATGCATTACCCAATTGATGGGAATCCCAACTTGCATGTTGGATGAAGTTCATATTGGACCATGTAAGGTATTGTAAGGAAAGGGAGTTACCAGGGTCCCCAATTGTGGGGTCCGGGGCAGCGGTGAGCTGCCCTGGCTGGGGGGTCCAAGGGGGCCAGCGGGCCCCCTGGCGTTGGCCCCCTGGTGGGGGTCCGGGGGCAACTCCCCCGGCACGACGATAAAGGGAATATTCCCTCTCGGAGTCAAAAATCATTTATATTTGTCAGGTCGGTTCAACCATTAGGGGAAAAAATGAACCCTGAATGGGCCTTTTAGATTAAGGAGTGATTAGTGATGGACCAATCAGAAGAGGGTGGTGGCCATAGTCTATGCCCTATAAAATACTAGGCTGAAGGGGGAAGAGGGGACATATTTCTCCCTTATTTAATGATCTTCCTCTAGAGAGAGAAGGAATCTCGTAACTCAATTGGGCCCAAAAATTCAAAATTTCTAAAAAGTTAAAAAACTCATCATAACACCTGAAAATGGACCTCCCATTACTTTTTAGGGTCAAAAGTACTCTTTTTGACCCCAAATTCAAAATCCGTGCATGTTTTGAGCTCAAAAAAATGGGGTTTTTCAAAAATACTAAAAAAAGAGTTATTTCCCTCCTAAACCTCACATTTTCATACCCAGGTCCCAAAAAGTCATCTTTTCCCACTACTTTCACTCTATAGCACACCATTGAAGCTCTTGTTTCTACACTCCAACCTACCTGCATCTCGTATCTCGAATTACTATTATAGCTTGAAGACCTTCAACTTCAAAGGCAACAGCTAAAGCTTCTAGGCGACCGAAAGACGAAATCCTCACATTAAGATGTCACAATATCAAAGCCACAGATGGATAGTGGCTATCACATGAGTACTCCAAAGGTGCATGGGTGTACATGCAACCCTCTAGAGTTGGGCCTCATCGAGTTAGAGCTCGTGGAAACTTAGATCTTCATTGGAAGGGAAAGTTACTTGGCTTCAAGAAGCAGAGAGACAATGGGATGGTTGCTATTGTACAACATGTTTTTACAATGGCAACTATGAAACTTGAAAACTCTAATAGAATGAGATATCCTATGAATTGTAAGTATTACTCTACAATATTTTATGTTTTCTTGTGTCGGATATATTTCTGAACTATTTAGATCTGTTTTTGTTTGTTTCAGATATATTTCCTTCTACTTTGGTGGAAGATCAACCACTTCATAGTCTTACAGGTACTTTCCAGGCATTGCATGCAGATTTTGGTGCACTAGTCTTTCCAGAAATATCTCCTGCTCAACTTTACCATGATAGAGTTTTCTTTTACACACATAGATATGTTGTACCCTCTACAATGAATGGTTTTGGAAGGTTAGAGAGAATTGAAGTACATTCTCTTCTTAGCTTGGAGTGGCCAAAACCTGATATATGGTCCGTATCATCTTTGAAGCAAAAGATGGTAATGGATATACATAACTCTTTGAAATTCACAAAAGTGTCTAGGTTTGTAGGTTTGCACTGGTCTTTTCCCATTCATTGTTTTGTATATTTATTCCAAGGATTCTCATTCCAAGAGACTTCCACCATGTTCATGTGTAGAGATATCACATATGAGCAAGTCGAAAGTCTTCTTGGTGAAGATTGGGGTTTGATAGAAGGAATTGCAAAAGGTGATAAATATCTTTGTAAAATAGTTGGAACAGGTATAGGATTTCGATATTTGAAACAACATACTTCATTATACATCAGATTCTACTATGATCGTTGGATGTGCAAACTGGCAAATGGATACCATTTCAAAGTTCAGAGGGATCTTTACATTCATTTGAAATAAAGCTTAGATTGCCCAATAATGAAACAGAAACTATTTTAGTGAATAATCATTGGACCTTGGCTAATATGAGAGAACACTTGATGATTATGGGGTTTGAAGGACTAACTCAATCCAAATTCAAAATTCAAGGACATAAGGTGAGAAATGTTTCGTGCTTTTGTTAAAGTAATTTTTTCATTATTGTTTATTTTACTTTAATGACTTCAATTTCTTGCAAATTGATTACAGGTGGGTAGAAGAATGGAATACAAAATGAAAGTTCCTATAGATTGGAGCAAAGATGGAACAGAACTCTCATTGTCATAGTTCTTTTGCAACCTGATAATGTCACTTCTTGGGCCCTAGTCATTGTATCTCATGGTTTTTGCACTTTCAAGAACCTTGTAAAAAGTAGGACAATCGATTCATGTTAGATATTGTATATACCTTCTTCTCTGATCCCTTCTCTCCCACTAAGATATCTAAAAATCCTTTTGATCTAGAATTGGTCTAGAAATACTTTACATCATGGATGAGCATCGCAAATTTTGTGATACGTTCTTGCATTTGCAAGCACTTCAAGTTGTACAATCATTGATACCAATAATTTGTAAATTTGTAAGATTTGATATTTGTAATGAAAACATGTCTACTCTCACATTTTTGTAGTCTACAGCTGTGCATTTATAATTTCTCTTGGTGATTATTCAATTTTTGCTTTTATATAGAGTATGTTCAAGTTCACAATAATTGACATTTTATTGGTTAATTTTCTCAATAGATGATCATTTATGAAGTTTGAAATTACAAAGGATATAACTAAAAAAGGCCATTCATGTTAGATATACTGAATACTTACTCCTCAAGTACCACAAATGATCCATGGTGCTCTAAGTTATAAGGCCCCCATTATGAGGAGAAACCACTTTGAGAGTACAAACATCCATGGAACCTTAACTTCTAAGCTAGATGAGTTTTATATGTGAAAATTTATGGTAATAAATGGTCTTTGTGATTGATGTCATGAGGTAAGTGGGGCATAAAAGTTTTGCCAATTTGAATGCCATTCAAGCTGAAAATAAAGGCCCTCTGGTGCCATGGAATTTCCCCATAGAACCTTAATGGGAGGAGTTCAAAGGGGGATTTCTGTCTTATGTGGGGTATAGAGGCACAACAAGAATGCTAGACATGAGGATATTATCCTAAATTATATTTTGCAAACTATTTTATCTCATGTGACTATGTTTGTTTATACTGGCTCCCATTGTAGAAGTTGTATATGCATGGATCACTGTAGAGTAAGTGACTTGTTAGAAATAAGTTCCACGGCTCTAAAAATCTAAATAATAAAGTTTCATATCCACTAAAAATAACCTTGCATGGCCTCAAAAGTATAAAAAAAGAGGAGCCATAGAAACATGGGATATGTCTTCGTAAAAATTTTGTAGAGGCCTATTGTGTGTTTCTATGGATGAACTTTTTTTGTGCTTTTGAGGCCATGCAAGTTTATTTCTAGTGGATATGAAACTTTATTATTACAAATTGAAGGTCCATGAAACTCATTATGTGCTCAACTCAATTTACCAATGGAAAAATGAGTTTATAACCATAAATGATTTGCTCTGCACACATAGCATGTTGACTTGAGTGCATATGATTGTGAACATATGATATAGATCAATGTGGAGTTGAGCATGTGTAAGACAGGTTATGAAAAAGTATATTACCAATGAGATAATTCACATTACAAAACATCTCTTCAAGAAGAATGATCACATAGTCATATATGCTCCTATCTAGTTCTTGGGTTGCATAATTTCCCTAAAATTTGCAAGAAGTAATACTTATTTCCACCATTTGATGACCTTGCATGACCTCAAAGCACCAAAAAAAGGTTTATATCTCATGAATGGTTTAGATTTTGGAGAAACGGATGCTTTGCAAAGGCCTATCCCACGTTTCTATGGCTGCCCCTTTTCTAGTGCTTTTTGAGGTTACCAAGGCTCTAGATGTCAGAATTAGACTAATAAACAATCAATCTTAGGGTTTTTTCATGGACGTGATGGTAGCATCCATTTCTCCAAAATCTAAAGCATTCATGAGATATAAACATTTTCATAGAATTTATGGTTTTACAATGGTTTCCTTTGTGTTTATGACATCACCTCCCTCTCAAAGCGATAAGTTCCACAGGAAGTAGCTATGTAACTGTGAGATTTTTTGGAAATTGAATCTTCATAGTTATTGGTCTTTTTACAGTTCTTTATATGTTGTACTGGAACACGATGATGATGGATATCCATTATGGTACTAGAAAGGGTTTGTAGTATATCTAGCTAAAGAATCAAGGGCATGATTCTCATGATGGATAGTACTCCTTTTCTGACTCAAATGATGATCTTTTGATGTGGAATGGTGATCGTGGAAGTCTTAAACCCAGCTTGTATCTTCTTCCTAGGACATTTGAATATGATGTGGTTAGTGACAATACAACTCCTTTCTTTCAAATTTTAGGTTCATGGACCTTATTATATGCACAACCTAGTTGAACAATGCAAATACTACTTTTGATTCTAAGGGATTTGTTTTGCACACATACCATCTTTACGCAAGTGGATACATTTATGAACATATGGTATAGATCAATGTGGACTTGAGCATGTGTAAGAAAGATGATGAAAAGTAGATTATCATAATGGAAATGTGATTTTACAAAATGTATCTCTTAAAAAAGAATTATTACATAATCATGTATGGTCCCATCTAGTTTCTTTGGTTGTATGGTCATCATCTTCACATGAGCTACACACAAGTCAATATCTTTCAAAATAGAAGTAAGGAATGCATCTCCTTCCTCTTGGATGGCTTGAAGTGCTATTGATTATATCCAAAGTCTAGTGCATTAACTTTGAATCACTAAGGATCGATAACATTTGCTCACTTTTTTGTTGCTTTTGCATTAGGAGAAACTTTAGGTTGTGCTACATATGATCTATGATGTGGTTGGTAGTTCTTATTCATTTTACATCTATGCCTTGATTGACATTGTGACACAATTTATGGCATATGTTTCTTTTCTCATATATGGGTAGTGTTCTTTGACCTTATAGTAGTGACTTTATAGCCTCTACTTGATATGATGTTGGAATATGCATATGTTTCATGATGATTCCTTGAAGCTCTCCTTTTTGGATGACTTGGAATGGTTACTTCATGCATGTTTCATCAGCCATGTTCCATTTGGAGGTAGATTGAGTTCAAATGGTTCATCACCAATGATTAGTGGATCTATTATTCCCCTTTGTGCATGTCCTTAGAATCTTTTTATGAATGGTCACATCTGTGGCAGTTGATCTTCATCATGCTCACAAGAATGATTCTATGGATGAGGGTATGAACTATTTTGATATTCTTAATCGACTTCACTCTGTCATATTGAGCCACTCTATGATTGTATGGTGACCTCTGTTGCATGTAGACCACTTCATCCTCTGTGATGGAGCTTCATCCAAGGTGGTCATTATGTACCTTGAGCATGGATAGGATATACCACAAAAACTTGTTAGTATAAAATAATCAATGATGCCTCTTATGTAACTTGAGTTCCAAGTTGAACCCTAAAACACTTTTTGTGCATGACATTGATCATGATGCAAAGGAATTGCTGATAACCTCCAATTTTCACTTGCAATGTTGTGTTGTAATTTCACAAAAACATTTCTAATAGTCAAACTCTTGCAAAAGTTGTTTGAAGAAAAGCAAGTGAGTATTATTCCAACTAGTCAACATGCATAGAACCACTAATATGACATGTACTATTTAAGAGATTACTATTAGATCTATAGTGGGAATTTTCCATCACTACTGTACTAGAATCTTGACTGATAAAAATCGATACATCAAAATTCTCCATATGACAATACAACATGTAATATTTCAATGAATAAAATGAGTACAATTTAAAGAAACAAACAACATCTAAATGTAGAATGTACCTTACCTTTCACTATTCCAAGTCATTGATGATTAATATCTTTGATATGAATTTGAGCCTATCACCACAACATGTAGAAAAAAGATTAACATATATAAAATCAAATTCAAAGGGGATATGAAAAGAAAATTAGTAGAGGTAGATTTTATTCTAGAAGAAGAACATTGATTTTTGAAGCCTCTATAGATAAAAAATTTATTTTTTTATTGTTTTGTACAAACAGAAGCATATGTATATGAGTTCTTCATAAACTAAGGATATGATTTCTTCATTGACTCCTTAGTCATGGTTGCATGCTAAACATACCTAGGCATATTTTCTTTTATGTGTAAGTACTATGTGGCAATATCAATCATGTCCTCTTTATAATTCATGTTCCTAATGAATAACTTCTATAATCATGGAGAAATGCTTCCACACACGTTTTCCTATCCATACTGTGTAATATTGGTGTCATTCTTTAGAAAAGAAGGAGAAGTAAGAGAAACTATTAATAATTAAAAGTGCTTCTTTGGTGTTGATGAAGCACTTATTTCTTAGATGAATTACCTATGCAAAGGAAATATTGGTTTCTTTTGCAAATATGAGAATCAAGATAAATATATACCTCATTAGAAGAATATGGTGTCTATGTCCTCCCACTCCACATGAAAGAGCTTCCAATGATGGTATTGTGTGCTTTTCCTCCTGAAAAATAGTAGATGAATACTGGAAAGTAAAATGAATAGTACATCTTTGATCACAAAGAAAGAATGAACCACCGACTTGGACATCAATATTGTCATCTCATGGGAGAAAAAATTCTTTGTGAGTGATTCTATTATTGTTACGTCTTCTCCTTGGAGGAAATTGTTCGAGTACCCCATGGCTGCTAGAATTCAAAAGGTAAGAGAGAGAAAGATAGAAGAGAATCTTCTCAAGGCATTTGGAATGATGGACTGCAAACCAACTAGCACACCTATGGAGGTAAATCATAAGCTATCTATGGATGATAACATGCCTGATGTAGATGCTAAGAAGTATAGGAAGCTCGTTGGAAGTCTTATTTTTCTGTGCAACACTAGACCAGACATTTGCTATGCTGTTGGAGTATTAAACAGGTTTTCCAACAAACCTAAGGAGAGTCACTGGAATGCTGGAATGTGAATTCTAAGGTATATTGCAAGAACCTTGGATTTCGGTATTTTGTATACCACAGGTGATACACTTCAAGGATATTGTGATTCACATTGGGATGGAGATTGTGATTCTAGAAAATCAGTTTCTGGATATTGTTTCTCACTTGTTTCAGGAATATTTTCTTGGGTAAGTAGGAAGCAACCAACTCTCGCACTCTCCTCCACTGAAGCAGAGTACAAAGCAGCTTGTTTTGCTTCTTGTGACGAAGTCTGGTTAAGGAGAATTCTTGCAGATCTAGGCTTTCCATCAAATATAGCGACTGTACTCAAGTGTGATAATCAAAGTTGTATGGCTATTGCAAAGAGCCCAGTATTTCATGCTCGCACCAAGCACATAGAAGTACAGTACCATTACATTCGTGAGCTAATTGAAGATGAAATTGTGGAGCTAGGATATTGCCCAACAGAGGCAAATTGTGCTGACATATTCACTAAAGCACTTGGAAGAGAGCAGCTCAACAAGCATCTTCAATAGATGGGCATAGGACCAAGACCTACTTGATTTATCATCGGTAAACATTGAGGGGGGTTTTAGTATATGATCAATGTCTACCTCTCATGATTGTATGCACATTTTGTAAGGTCCCCATTATGAGGAGAAGCCAAGCGTGCATTACCCAATTGATGGGAATCCCAACTTGCATGTTGGATGAAGGTCATATTGGACCATGTAAGGTATTGTAAGGAAAGGGAGTTACCAGGGTCCCCAATTGTGGGGTCCGGGGCAGCAGTGAGCAGCCCCGGTTGGGGGGTCCAAGGGGGCCAGCGAGCCCCCTGGTTGGGGGGTCCCAAGGGGCTAGCGGGCCCCCTGGTGAAGGTCCAGGGGCAGCAACCCCGGTGCGACGATAAAGGGAATATTCCCTCTCGGAGTCAAAAATCATTTATATTTGTTAGGTCGGTTCAACTGGTCTAAGCTGTGTATGGCAATTATGTGGCCGCCCACGCTCTACCGCCCATGTATAGCCGTCCACGGAAGGCCACCCATGATCCTATATATACATGACTTCTGCACTACCTGAGTTATCGAGTTGAGCCAGCATACCTCTATGTTGTATCTCCCTATCTAGAGTTGTCTAGATCACCATTTAAGCTCTACCTTGAGAGCGCACATGTGGACAACGCCATCATCTTTGTACTTGTTGTTAGTAGAAAATTGTTGAGATTCTCCTATATCTGTTATCTTCTCTACTACTGCTCCTGTGTTATATTGCGTAACTATTTTCTTACAGGACCCACAACAATGCTTTATGCTAGTAGAGGGATGCACAAGGGAACTTATGATGAAAAAAGAAGGTTGGCTCATTGAGATTAAGGATTTCTATCATAGAGGCTTTCATAATGGTCCAAGTCATTTGAAGAAGGAAATATGGTGCATCATTAGGTCTCTCTAAGGATTCGAAAAATTCTCTTATGATGGGAATATCCAAAGAATGTCGATCAATACTAGGCTTTGATACTCATTTAAGATAACTCATCACTAGTTTCGGGATGATAACTTTCTTTTTAACCCACTTAGACTTCATGGGTTTGAGATTTTGAGGTTTCTTTTAAGTTGTGACTATTGATTGACCCATTTGATGGATGGGCTGACTACGAGTCTTCTTTTTTTTAAGGTCTATGAGGTTTGTATTTAGTCTTTTGTACAATTTTGAGTTGACATATGGATTTCTTGAGTTAGCTTTTAGAGAGGACGTCATGCTACTTTGATATGAACCATTTCCCTATAATTGACACTTTTTCATATCTTCCTACTTTTGAGTTCTTTGGTGCAATGGCAAGAAACAATGAGTTGTTTTGCATCCTTCAAGCTGAGGATAAGCTTGATAGACCAACTTTTTAATGTGGTCTTACATGATAAGCATGTTATTGCTGCAAAGAACCTATGGTATATAGTGGCAAATGCCAACAAGTGACCCAATGATTCTTCTACTATGCAGCATGTCATATATTTAGGATCTTCTTCAAGGTAAAGTGACCATGCCTTCTCCACCTACACAAGAGTAACTTGGATCGGATGGAAAGGATGCTCAAGTGCATGCACTAATTGCCCTTTCGGTGAAGCGACATATTGTTCCACACATCGACCATCCACTAATTCAAGACAAGATTGGGATACACTTGCTTCTTTCTATACCATCCATAAAGAAGCATGTGTTGTTTACTTGAGAAAGCAACTTGAAGATGCATTTATGACTAAAAATGAGTCAACACATGTATATGTTACACACATAAAGGATTGAAAAGAGCAAGGCAAACATTGATGAGATCATTCTAGATGCATCACTGGTTTCTACATTACTCAAAAAATTGCTAGAACACTTTTAAAGCCTTATTACTACACTTCATTTGATTGCAAAAGGAAGTCCAAAAATGTATACTTTTGATGAGTTTGTGTCTCATCTTTATTTTGACTGGGCATACCATTGATGAATGTAAAAAGCTTGCAAAGCATAACGAAAAGAAGAAAGAATGTGGTATGTCTATTGTTGAAAATACATCGAATGCAAAGAATGATGAAGCTAATGTTGCTCAAGATGTTTGGGCATGTATTGCTACTTATCATTATGATTTAGCATCACATTCTACATGTGTGATTGTGAATGAGGCTGATTTGGATTGGTTTTTTGATAGTGGTGCTTCAAAGCATATCACTTCATGCGAAAGATTTTTGCATCTTTAAAAGATTCACCCTAGGGAGGACATGTTGTATGTGCAAAAAAGCTTCTTATCCTATTATTGGGGTGGAGAAATTCAGTTTATGATTGTAAATGGATGAATTATTACTCTCAAGAATGCATTGTATGTACCCAATATCAAGAGAAATATGATTTTGATTCCTACTATTGCTAATGCTTAGGGTGTACTCTATTGCTAGCAAATGTATGGTTCATGATTTCAACAATGGTGATGTTATTGTAATGTAGAGGACATTATGCAATGGCTTGTATTGTTTGCATACATATAATAGAGTTGCCTCAAATGCCTTGCTTACACATGCTTCTTCTATGGCTGAATGACATGCTCGTTTTGGTCATTTAAACTCAATAGCTTTCTTTAGTTCAAGAGAAGGATATGGTCATTGGTTTTTAGACACTTGAATCCATCAAAAAGCATGCTTATGAAGGTTGTATACTTGCAAAAATGCATCATGCTTCTTTTCCCAAAGATGGTGCTACACATGGTACACAAAAATTGAAACTTGTTAATAGTAATGCATGTGATCCGATCAAGAATATATCTTTTGGCAAGCATGTATACATTATTACCTCCATTGATGATGCAACATGCCATAATTGGGTATATTCTATGAATGCGAATAATGAGGTATTCTCTTGCTTTAAGTTATTTGTAGCAATGACTAACATTTTTTATGGCAATGAGCTTTTGCCTCTTTGCATGGATTGTGGTGGAGAATACCTGTCACATGAATTTAATGCTTTTCTTTGTGAAAGAGCTATTGCACAACAATGTACAATGCCATATGCACTTGAACAAAATGATGTTGTGGAGTGCAATAATAGAACACTTCTTGAATTGGCATGATGTATGGTTAAATGAAAGCATCTTCTAGAGGCTTGGAATCGGTAGAAGCTAATGGTTAGTCATGTGTGCATATTTGGTTGTTTGGCATATGCTCTTGTTTCATCACAACAATGTCACAAACTTGATGAAAAGGCAAAGGAATGTATATTTGTTGGATAAAATAGTCAGAGTGAAGGTTATTGCTTGTACCACCCATCGACAGACCAAATAATTGTAAGTCGAGATGTGGTATTTGTTGAAAATGTAGGTTATCCTTTACTTGAATGAAAATTTCAGATAACAATTAGTTCATAAGATATGTTTGATACACTCATGCCTTTGTTTTTTCAAAGTGGTGCGCTTGATTGTGGCCATGTACAAAATCCAAGTGAGGTTCAAAGAGTTGAAAATTTTCATCCAAATATGGTTGACAAATTCCAATCAAACATGGCTAAAAGCTACCAAAATTTACAGAGAAATATGGCTGAAAATTCCAGCCAAAGATGGCTGAGAATGTCTAGCCAAACATGGCTGAAAATCTGCTTAGTTTATAGCCACACATCGTTGAAACTCAGCATGATATTCAGTCCACTTTTGATGTACATTTTGACAATGTAATACATGAGGAATGCATGTCTATCAAGGATGCATAATCTATGCCAAAATGGCTACAAAAGACATTGAAAAATACTAAGTTGAGCACTTCATCACTTGGTAAAACAAGATCAAGCTACTGCCATGCATCAAGTGACTTTGTGGGTGTGTCTCTTATTGCAACCACATGTAATGAAGACCCACTCACTTTTGAAGATGCATGTGATGATTCAAATTGGATGAATGCAACACATATAGATGGATTCTATTCACAAGAAAATATAATTGGGAGTTATGTGAATGGCCAAAAGGTAAGAATGCCATTGGTACAACATTAAAAGAAAGTCAGATGGCAGCATTGATCACTACAAAGACATATTACTTGCAAAAGGTTATGCACAAAAATATGGCATTGATTATGAAGAGACTTTTACATCTACTTCGTGCATGACTATTATTTGTTTGTGGTTAGAAAGTGTATCAATTGGATATAAAAACAACCTTCTTGAATGGTGACTTGCAAGAAGGGTTCTATGTGATGCAGCCTCTTGGATTTTCCATCAAAGTTCAAGAGCATATGGTTTTCTACTTCCATAAGGCTTTTCGATGAACTTAAGAAAGCTCCATGTGCATGATATGAAAAGATACATAAGCACTTGGTTGCTCTTGTTTTACATATATTCCAATTGAAAGCACACTTCATGCACAAATATGGGGTTGATCTTATTGATAGACTTGGAAATAAACATTGGAAAGTGGTAAAAATGTGTTTAGATACCTCAAATGCACTTTGGGCTTGGCCTCTTTTATGGTAGAGATGTTCAACCATGCTTGCATGCTTTTAGAGATAGTGATTGGGCTAGTTGTTATGATACACACATGTCACTAGTGGTAATTGATTTTTCCTTGGAGGATCATCTATATATTGATTGAGTAAGAAGCAACCTATTGTGGCCACATCGAGTTGTGAAGCTGAGTATAAGGTAGTATGCACACTTACAATGGAGTGTATATGGCTGAGATGCCTATTGACGGATTTATGCATGGATATTGATGCACCTATGGATATTTTCATCATAGTAAGAGTGCATTAGTAGGTGCAAGAAATCCGATGTTTCATGTCTGCACAAAGCACATTGAGGTCCATTATCATTATGGTAGACAACACCTTCATGCTAGAGATATTGATTTGGTATATGTGTCTACACAAGATAATGCAGTAAACAAATTTACCAAAGCTCTTCCACAGGAAAAGATTGAGGCTTTTTGCAAAGCTTTAGGCTTGTTACCTTGTGGAGACTAATATGTGACTCTCTATATGTGTTCACATCATTCACTCCAGGGGGTTTGTTACACTCTTGTCCCTCTAGTAGCTTTGATGTGAATCATTTCCCTCTGCATGGGCACTTTTTACTTAGTATGGGCTAGAGTTTTTTTTCCCATGTAACCACATTTACATGATATGCTCATATGCGATGGTACATTGTACTTAGGGATTCATATATAGCTCTCACTATACTCATTCTCATACAATTGATAATCTATTGACATAGAGATCTTCCAACCATCACCTTTGTTGGATCTTTGATCTCCTTCTTCGGTCATGTGTGTACTTCTATTCATGCTTCCTCACTTACTCACACACATAACATGTCACTCATTGCTTTATGCTCGAAATAATATTGGTAATCCAGATTTGAGATTATCCTTGTTGAGCTTGAAGTAGAGCCTTGGGGACCCAATTTTTTCAACTCTGAGTTGATGGAGGATGATGGTCAGATTGAGATTTCTTTCTCGGTCATCTTTTAGTTGCACTTGATGGAGGATTGGTTGCCACGTTCTCTTGATCTTCCTCTAGCTGAAAGAATTCCGTTGAAGTTTTAGGCTCTTTTATTGATCTCTTCTTTCCATGAACTTGAGATTGGTTTCACATTCACTCTTGATGGGAATATTGTCACAAGATGTGTCCATTGAATGCATAAAGGAATCAAAATCATGAGATGCAATCAAGCATTCAATTTTAGGTGCAAAACAATGTGGATTAAAAAATGACAACATTCCATACATATTTTCGTATCAAGAAGCTTGCATCCTTAAGTATAATTTACAGTCGTAGAATGTTGATTCAAAGTCTTGCCCTAATTCACCCAATTAAAAAATTCTTCTACGAAAACAAATCCTTCAATGTTTATCAAAATCATAGTTTCTCCAAAAGAGGTTAGTTTTCTCCATGTTGCATCGCTTCCTATATTGCCCAAGCTAATTCCATATGTATCACACTCTTAGATATGCTTGACTCTATGTGTGTCATTCTTCTTTCTTTAAACTTAGCCCCCATTTTCATCTATCACTGTTAGTGTGAACACTTGAATAGGATTGGTAGGAAGAGAATCAGAAAGTCCTTGCATCAATAGCTTACACCGAAGGATCCTTTGCCTAACTTCTTCTCGAGCTTCCTTGCTAATTTTTTATTATTTAACCTTTTTATTTCTATTAATTCAGAGTTTTGCCAACATAATCAATGAATGTCTCAAGATATCTCTTGACACAACATCCACTAATGTGATTAGGAAAAATATCACCCTCCAAAGTGGCTAACTAGATGACACCTCCATTAGACATATTGTTTATATCAAATGGTCCATGCCCTCTTTTTTGATGGTTTTTGGAATGTTGTTTTAGGTCCATGGCCTCTTTTCTAAAGCTTTTTCTTAAGTTTTTTTAGGTCCATGAACTCTTTTCTAAAGCGTTTTGGTATGTTGTTTTAGGTCCATGACCTATTTTTTGAAGTTTTTTGGTATGTTGTTTTTAGTCTCCTTCTTATAAACATTTATCTCTAATGTGAGCATCATAGTAAGCTTTCTGTCATTGTTTTGCAACTAATGCGACTCTCAATCATGTTTCTTGTAAATTGTTCTAGTAACTACACATGGTTGAATAACTCATGACCAGTCCACTCATAGGTCTCTACAACCCTTAAAATAAGAATAAAAAATTATGTAAGTAATATGGCATTCTATCCATACACCAAATTGAATGGTCTCATTCCTATAAGAAATCCCAAATTGCATGATGCAATTGTTTGTCCCAATCAAAGCACTTGTCATTCACTAGTTTCATGAGTATTGTGTGTAAAATCTTATTAGTACTCTTGGCTTGGCCATTAGCATGAGGATGATATGTTTTTGGTTGCTTGTGCACTATTAAAAACTCTTCTAATAGTCGTTCAATAATGCCATTTATGAAGTGTGTGCCCCTAGTACCAAATTTCTCGATAGGTAAGCCATACCTAGCAAAGATATCTTTGAGTAGAAAATTAGCAGTGGTCTGAGCATCACAATGTCATGTAGCTCTTGACTTGACCCACTTTGTCAAATAGTCTATTGCCACTATTATATACTCAGTATGAGAACTTTTTTCTAGGGGGTTAATAGGTCCATAAAAATCAATTCCCCACTCAGCAAATTCTCTACTGCTCATCATAGGTATGAGTGGAGAAATGTCTCTATATCAAGGGTATTTTGTTCTCTGACATACATCAAACTTTTCAACATATCTTCTTGTATCCATGTGCAACATAGGCCAAAATAAGTGAGCAAAACAAATGTGCTTAGCTATTTGCTTAAGGAGATGTTTACCTAAAGCTCTTGAGTGTGCTATTTAAGGAATAGTGAGATCTTTACTTTCATGTATGCACAAGCACAAGAAATTATCTTTTCCTTTCTTATAAACTTGATTTCCTATGAGAGAGTATTCTTTACATTCTTCTTTGAGTGGTTTCATTCTCACAAGGGTAATACCTTCTATAAATATTCCTCATGAAGATGGTCAAAAAATCGGCTTAATACATTCTATTTCTATCATCACTTGATACATTGTTGAATGCTTCATGGTAGATCTTTCAATGCAAAATTAATAGTTTGAGCAATAATCATGAATATCGTTTGCCATGTGTGCCCAATAAGCTCCTAGTTGCTTTAGATCTTGGAAAATATTAGTTTGGGGGAAATAACAACCCAAACTAGAAATGTTGGTTTGTGTTATAAGATCCCACTCCTCATCTTCTTTCACATAAGACAAAATTCCTCGTGCACCCTTTCTATGGATACTTTCAACAATAATCTCGAGATCTCTAGATTTTTGAATTTCTTGTTTATTTGTAGGAAGGTAATGATGCAATGGACCATATGTAGGCATAGAAACAAGGGGTTCTACCCACTTTGGTACTACTTCTAGGTTGAACAAATATGCATCAAGAAATTCATATGATATCCCATTTGGCGGCTCATCATTCCTTAAACTAAAAAGGTGACCTACATGCATGAGTACTATCTTTCTTTACAATGACTTCAAAGTCGAATTCTATCATTAGGAGACACCATATTATTAATCTTCCTATGTTGCAAGGCTTATTAAAAAGGTAGAGAAGGGCTTGATGATTGAGAAGAAACTTAAACTTTTTGCAAGCAAATAACACCTAACTTTCGTGACTACATATAACATTCCTAAGCTTTCTCTTGCATGGTATATTTTTTCTCTGCATTTTTGAGTTGCCGACTAGCATAGGCAATGGGAAAATCAAACCTACCTTAATTAGAAGCATGCATTAATATACACCCTATTGAAAAGTTTGATACATCAACATGCACATGGAAGTTTTTTTCCAATTTGGCAATTTTAATATGGGAGTTGTGACAAGATTTTGCTTTAAGTTATCAAACACTATCATATTCTTCAATCCATTCAAATGTTGTAATCATGGAATATAGTGGACTTGCAATTATGGCATACATAAGGATGAGCCTATGATAATATCCACAATCGCCCATGAAAGCTCGGATTTCCTTGATGCTCTTAAGCTTTGGTAGATTCACTATTGCCCTGATCTTGTCTTCATTTGAGGAAATTTTGTTCTTTGAGACAATATGTCCCAAGATCTTTCCTTGCCTCACCATGAAGACACATTTCTCTAGGTTCATTCATTAACAGAGATGTCCATGGTGGCTAAGATTTGCACCCAGCCATGAGGTTCAAATTCTTTTTCATTGAAGCATTGAGGAATATAAGTTGGATGTTCAATTGATCTGTCTTAAATTAGTTAATTTGTAGGATTTCTTCGTGCTAGTTGTTGACAAGTTTGCATCCTCATCCATCCATAACTTAGATTTTGATGATTTATCCGAGATAAAATCATCTACATCTTTTTGTACATTATTTCATTGTATGGGAGGGATGTCTCTATGCTCAGATGTATGAAGATTGATTTTAGTTATTTTCCCCAACTTTTGCAACTAAAGAGCATTGCTACCCCAATCTTGCGGCACTTCATTTGACACATGTTGATATATTTAGGTAGTGATGTGTGTGAACATCCTAGGACTGCCAGTGCACTTTTTTCCCTCTTTAGGAGGTTTTTTTCCCCGGCTTGTATATATGCCTATTGCCCTAATGGGCTACTTATCTTTGTACATTCTAGTGGTAATACATTCAATATTGTGTGTTGTGCTCCAAGCTTCTTCTTCTTCCTTGTGTTGTTCACGTGCTTCTGCACATGTCTAACTTCAACAATTGCTATCAGACCAGGTCATTGCTTCATCTAGGGTGTCGTCGACACCTCTCCGGTTGCAGTCTTAGAATCACATGAATTTTGGTGAGCATACTCAGGGTGTTTTCGAGATCAAAACAGATTCGCTCTGTAGTATTGAAATCGCAATCTAAGCTTGTTTCGACTTTGAATGCACTGTCACAGTACTTGTGTAGGCTATTTCATCTTTTTGTGCCAAAATATATACCATTTTTGGTTCGCTATAAATGTCTCAAAGTCTGCTACAGTTTTAGCAGAATTCGTCTGGGCCGTTTTGTTCAACTTTTTGAGATACAATCAATTTTTTGCATCAAGGTATTTTAGTCACTAGCCATGGTTGAAAGCAGTGATGTATTCCATATGTTGGGTGTTGAGGATAAGTTGGATGGTACCAACTACCCGTTATGGGCTTATATGATGCGACATGCATTGGTTGCAAAAGGACTGTGGAACATTGTGCAGGGTGTTCAAAAACATCCTATCACACCTGCAACTGTTACAACTGCAGGTACTAAAGCTGATGAAGAAGGTGTCGAAGATGATGATATTCTACATATTCCTATTCGTGTTGCGGTTATTGTTGCACCTACTGTAGAGAAAATTCATTGGGATGGCAGAGATGGCACATGCATTGATAGCTTTGTTTGTCAAATGTGCCATTATTCCTCACATTCTCTCTTGCAGAATAGCTAAGGATGCTTGGGATACACTTACCACATTGTACCAAGCTAGGAAGGAGGCTCGTGTTGCTTACCTCCGAAAACAGTTGGAGAGTGCGCACATGAATGAAGGTGATTCTATGGACAATTTTCTAACAAAGATCAAAGACTTGAAGGATCAACTGATTTCTGCTGATGAAGTTATACCAGATAGCTCACTTGTGTAGGTTGTTCCAAATGATCTTCTTGATTCATATCAGAGTTTTGCTTCTACTCTTCGATTGATGATGAAAGGCAATCCAAATGCCTTATCATTTGAGGAGTTAGTCTCTTCTGTTGCAGGAAGATCAGTCGAGGGAGAACATGTCCATTATGCATGTTGCAGATCAAGCTTTCCTAGCTAGTCAGAAGGGCAAAGGAAAATGGAGCTCTTCAACTAGCAAGCAGAAATCTGCAAATGCTACACATTTGAAGAAGGAAGAAAAAGATGAGAAGAAATCAGAAAGGCAGAAATTGTTTTGCAAGTACTGTAAAGGAAATGATCATATCATAAAGAACTATCCTAAACTGGCTACAAAAGAGGCAAAAAAAAAAGAGGCTGGAATGGTTGTTGTAGAGGCCTCTACTCCAAAAACGGAGTCTGCTAACCTTGTGTAGGATGAAGAATGGTTGTTTACTATTGTTTGTAGTTTTGATCCATCTTCTCATGAGTAGTGCATGTCTGCAGTAGACTTAGATGTTTGGTACTTTGATAGTGGGGTGGCCAAACATATAACCTCGCAGTGCAATTTTTTCTCTTCACTTGAGCCTGCCCCTATAGGGAATACTGTTACATGCGGCAACAAGTCCTCTTATCATGTTATGGGAGTTGGTAAGATCATTCTGACTACTGTTGATGGTGGTTTTTTCACCTTTTCGGATGCTTTATTTGTGCCAGGGATCAAGAAGAATCTGTTATCAGTTTTTGCATTAGCCAAGATTGGCTTGGTTGTGAAATTTGTTGATGACAGATGTACAATTTATGATCTATCAAATGGAGATGTTATCATTGCTTTTGGCATTTTATGTCGTGGGCTGTTAAGCTCATAGACTATGAAAAATCTGTGAATGATTTGGCATGTGCAGTACATGATTCTCATGCTATGTCAAATGCAAAGATTTGGCATGCATGCTTTGGTCATATGAACTTTGCTAGTTTGTTACGCTTGCAGAAATCTAAAATGGTGTCCTCTTTGCCCAAACTTGAGGCACCTGGTAAACATGTATGAGAAGGCTGTATTTTAGGCAAGATGCAGCGTTCCTCATTTCCAAAAGATGGTTCAATTCGGACTACTAAGAAATTCCAGCTTGTTCATAGCAATGTTTGTGGTCCTATGTAGACACCCTCTTTTGGAAATTATCTCTACTTCGTGACTTTCATTGATGACTTTTCTAGGCATGCATGGATATATCCATTGAAATCAAAGCTCTAAGTGTTTATGTGCTTCAAACAATTTTTGGTTCTGGTTGAAAATCTATCAGCATGTAAAATGGGCACCCTCCATTCTGATCGAGGGATGGAATATATGTCTTTTGACTTTAATGCATTTTTGGCTGAACATGGGATAAAACACCAGTGTACAATGCCTTATACACCTCAACACAATGGAGTTGCTGAACGGAAGAACATGTCACTCATGGAGATGGCGAGGTGTATGATCAAGAGTCAGGTTTTACCACATAGTTTCTGACTTGAGGCTATTATGTACGCAACATATGTACTTAATAGGTGTCCCACTAAAGCGCTGTAGTCTATCACTCCATATGAGGCTTGGCATGATCGAAAGCCATCTATTGCTCATTTGCGTGTTTTTGGTTGTCTGGCATATGCATTAGTGCTTGAACAACATTGTAGAAAATTGGATGATAAAGTAGTAAAATGTATTTTTGTTGGGTACAGTTCTGAAAGTAAAGGCTATCGTCTATATCATCCACAGAGTAAACACATTCTGGTTAGCTGTGATGTTGTTTTTGTGGAAGATGTTATTCAGCCATTGCTTTCATGTACTAAGGAGACATCTGTTAGCTCCAAAGACATGTATGATACTTTGTTGCCTCTTTTTATAGGTGGACACTCTAGTGCTGGTCCTAATGAGGTAAATTCTTAGCCTTTGCAGGTTTCATGTGATGATGCTGATGATTCCATTTCTGATGCAGATTTACATGATGCACTTGTTGATGAGAGAGCTGATATTGAGCAGGCAGAAACTATGCCAAAATGGCTGGTGCAAACTTTGCCGGACAACAAATTAGATGCACCTCTAGCATATCGTACTCGATCAGGCTCTCATAGTGCCTCTTTTGCATCAAATTGCCATGCTATGGCTACATCTAGTCTCTATGATGAGACTGAGCCTGTTTCATTTGATGAAGCACAAAATTCTAAACATTGGATGGCTGCAATGCAATCTGAATATGATGCTATCATGAAAAATGATACCTGGTCTTTATGTGACTTGCCTCCTGGCAAGAAGGCCATTGGCACTAAGTGGATATACAAGCTGAAGCATAAGCCTGATGGAACAGTTGATGGGTATAAGACTAGGCTTGTTGCAAAGGGTTATGTGCAGGCAAGAGGCATTGATTTTGATGAGACCTTTGCACCTACATGTCGTATGACCACTATTAGGAGCATCTGTGCACTTGCAGCCCATCATGGTTGGAATGTACATCACTTGGACATTAAAACAACATTTGTGAATGGTGATTTGCATGAAGAAGTGTATGTTTTTCAGCCCTGTGGCTTTGTGCAGAAAGGGCATGAAGACCAGGTGTGCAAGTTAAAGAAGGCATTATATGGTTTAAAGCAAGCACCACATGCTTGGTATGAGAAGATACATGCCTATTTGATTACACATGGTTTTGAGAATAGTCCAACTGAAAGCACCTTATATGTTAAGATTGTTAATGATGTGCTTCTGATCATTGTTGCCTATGTTGATGACATGCTACTCACTAGTCCTATTGAAAAGCATATTGCTGATTTTAAGACTGATTTGCATGCTTCATTTGAGATGTCTGATTTGGGGCATTTGCATCATTATTTGGGCATTCAGTTTATGCACATTGATGGTGGAATGGCTTTGTGTCAAATGAAATATATTGACACATTATTGCAGTGTTTTGGTCTTGAAGACTGTAAACCTATTGCCAATCTTATGGAGAGAGGTTTACGATTGAGTCTTCATGATGCTGGAGATGCATTTGATGTTGTTCTCTATCAACAGGCTGTTGGATGCCTGATTTACTTATGCATTACTCAACCAGATATTCAGTTTGTTGCCTCACAAATGAGTAGGTTTATGCATTGCCCAGGTGTCAAGCATTTGCAGATGGTTAAGCACATCTTTTGCTACTTGAGTGGTACCGGACTACTTGGGTTGTTTTATCCCAAGGGGGGATCACTACCACTAGATTTGCATGCTTTTTCTGACTCTAAGTGGGTTGGTTGCTATGACACTCGTGTGTCCACTAGTGGTTTTTGCTTCATGCTTGGTATCTCATGCATATCTTGGTTGAGCAAGAAGTAGCCTATTGTGGCCACTTCCAGTTGTGAGGCTGAGTATAGGGTAGCTTTCACAGCGATTGTTGAGTGTGTGTGGCTGACATGCCTTATGGCTGATTTGGGTGTTGATCAGTCTTTTGCCACCACCATCTTCACTGACAGTCAGAGCGCATTGGCAGTTGCGAGGAACCTTGTGCTCCATGCTCGCACTAAGCACATTTAGGTGCATTATCATTATGTCAAGAAGAGGTTCTCTGATGGGCAGATCAGCTTGACATATGTGCCCATGCAGGAGAAGATTGCAGACTTTTTCACGAAGGCTCTACCTAGGGACAAGTTTGAAGCTTTTCGCAAAGCTTTGGGCTTACTTCTTTTTGTGGAGTGATTTCCACATATCTTGTCACTTCCTTATACATGAGTGACAACTCCTTGTTCATCGCATCACTCCTAGGGGGAATTTGTTGATATATCTAGGTAGGGATGTGTGTGAACATGCTAGGACCACCAGGGCACTTTTTTCCCTCTTTAGGAGGTTTTTTTCCCCCTGGCTTGTATATGTGCCTATTGCCCTAATGGGCTACTTATCTTTGTACATTCTAGTGGTAATACATTCAGTATTGTGTGTTGTACAAATTTAAAGAGCCAAATTCATTATTCTAGTGGTAATACAATTGAACAAATTTAAAGAGCCAAATTGATGAAGTGACTAAACAAGTAAATGAATTACCTAGATGCAAGGGCAAGCATGAACATGAAACTCAAAGCCTATCTACAAAACTGCATGACAAAAACCATATGTTTGACCATAGATGATCCACCCATAGGGCTATGCATAGGAGAGTGAAACATCCAATAAGATGCTTTTGGTGTGATCAATTAGGCCATATGTATGATGATTGTCTTGCTTATGATGATGCATGTAAATTGCACTTAGTGACTACAATTGACCATAAGTTTTCTGATTTTCAAGCCCATCTACCTTTGCATTTAAAGTTAGGTGGAGGAGGGATGAGAGAATAATTTGATCAAACTAAATTTAGACCTAAAACATGTAAAAGAATTCAAAAATAGTGGAGACCTAAGAGCTATGATGAGAAAACAAATTCTAAACTTAAGAGATTTGACAAAAAGAGTTTTTATGAATCCATGTCCAAATTTGAAATTCAAAGTAAATTCTTTAACAAAGAGATCAGTGATGAGCAAAATCTTCCTAAACCTACATTTATGAGTAAATGCAACAATCAATCTATTGAAAAATAAAGATGTGATCAAATTACATTGGACAAGCAAAAGATTGATAAAGTAGTAAATGCAAGGATAAAGGATAATGAAAATGAAATTCAAAAATCACTAAACTTTGAGAAGCAAACTACATATTATATGGATTGTGAACCTAAATTCTTAGAGAATGACGAAGTACTTGATCAAGATAAAGTTGATAAATTAAAGGTTCAACATTATGATAACAAAAATATTCATAAGAATTTGGAAGATGCCAAAGAAATTAGGAAAAATATGAACTTATCTAATGATGAAGATTTGATGAAAAAAGAAAGGAAATGTGTACAAGAAGCTAAAAAATTGAGAAAAATATTAAAACCCCTTCTAAAACTATGAAAAGGAGAGAAAAGAAATTGAAAGGATGATTTCTTATGATTTTTCATTCATGTCTATGTTCAAATTTGATTAATTTTTTATTGATGAAATTCCTTTATATCTATGAGTTTATAGTTAATGAAAGTTTATGAAAATTCCTCCTCAATATTTTCCATGATTGAAAAATGTATAAAAAGTTTATGAAACAACTTTGCTTTCAAAAGATGTATGTGCTAATTGTTTGTGCTTTTTCTTTACAAAGATATGAATTTTTCATGATAATTTTCTATCAAGTTATTTAAATATGATTTTCTTTTGAGAAAACAAATTTGAACAAAAACATGTTTGAAAATATATGATCATTATGTTTGCAAATTAATGATGATGAATATGTTGAACAATATGATGAACAATATTATGATAATATAAATATGACAAAATATGATGAAAACATGTTTTTATTTTTGACAAAAATATGATAAAAATATGATTTTTTTTTTAAAATATAACAAATATAGATGAAAATATGAAGAAAAAAATGTTTGAAAGATATGATGAAATATGACTCATGATGAAAATTAGTTTTCTTGTAGTTTCTAGTTTTATAATTACCAACATAATTTAATGATGATAAAATTTTCAGCCATAGCTAAAAATGCTTTGAAGCAAGAAAATACCTCATTCTTTGCTTTCATAGGATGCACCCATGTATGGTGAGTAGCATCATCAATGAAGGTAACAAAATATACATGCTTCCCAAAAGATGAAGTCTTGATGGGACCACATACATCACTATGAACAAGCTGTAATTTTCTTGTAGTGTGTGTATGATTATCTTTTGGAAAAGAAGCACGATGCATTTTTCCAAGAATGCAACCTTCACATGCAACCATGTCCTTCTTTTGAAGTAAAGCAAACTATTGAAGTTCAAGTGACCAAAACGAGCATGGCAAAGCTCCATTTTAGCCATGGAAGAAGTATGAGCAACCAAGGCATTCAAGGTAGCCCTCTTGTATGTACCCATGCAATACAAACCATTACATAATGTACTTGACATAACGATAATATCACCATTGCTGAAATCATGAACCATATACTTATCATCAACAAAGTGTACATGAAGTCCAGCTTTGGCAATCAACAGAATTGAAATCAAGTTCTTCTTGAGATCGAGTACATACAATGCATTTTTCAAGAGAATCATACCTGTGTTTGCAGTCGTAAGCTCAATTTCTCCTACTTCAATGATAGGATAAGAGGCATTGTTTGCACACACCACATGTCCTCCTTTGGGTGCATCTTTCAAAGATGCAAAAAAAATTTTGCATGATGTTATGTGCTTTGAAGCACCACTATCAAAGAACCAATCCAAATCAGCCTCACTCACAACCATACATTTAGAATGCAAAGATGCATCATAATGACATGTAACAACACATGCCCAAAAATCTTGAGCCATGTTAGCTTCATCATTCTTTGCATTTGCTGAATTTTCAGCAATATACATGCCGGATTCCTTCTTCTTTTCATTGTATTTAGCATGCTTTCTACACTCATCAATAGTATGTCCAGCCTTTCGGCAATATTTGCATCTTTTCTTCTTTTGCAAATCAACATCATTAGAGGAATGAGTGGAAGAGGAAGGTTGAGGCTTTGGTTTTGATGAACCCAAAGCTGAACCATACTTGCTTTTCCCCCTTTGTGAGATAGCAAGTGCTTGCGTTCCTTGACTCAAACCACTCCAGTTCACTCTAGATTGTTCTTCTTGCAAAAGAAGAGACACAACCTCATCAAATGCATACATATTAGGATTCTCTTTTACAACCAAACAGAGTGTAGTAGCAAAGCTTTGAAAAGATTCCAGTAATCCTTTCAACAATAATGTAGAAATGAGTGATGTATTTGGAATAATCTCATCTATGTTTGCCGATTGCTCTTTCTGTTGATATATTTAGGTAGTGATGTGTGTGAACACACTAGGACCGCCGGGGCACTTTTTTCCCTCTTTAGAAGTTTTTTTCCCTGGCTTGTATATAAGCCTATTGCCCTAATGGGCTACTTATCTTTGTACATTCTCTAGTAATACATTTAGTATTGTGTGTTGTGCTCCAAGCTTCTTCTTCTTCCTTGTGCTGTTTGCGTGCTTCCGCAGATGTCTAACTCCAACAATTCGTATCAGAGCAGGTTGTTGCTTCAACTAGGGCACCGTGGACACTCCTCCGATTGTAGTCTCAGAATTGCATGAATTTTGGTGAGCATACTCAATGTGTTTTTGAGATCAAAACCGCTTCGCTCTATGGTGCCGAAATTGTGATTTGAGCTCGTTTCGGCCTCAGAATGCAATATCATAGCCCTTATGTAGGCTATTTCGTCTATTGTGCCAAAGGTATATAACAAGTTTTGTTCGCTAGTATAAGCATCTCGAAGTCTGCTATAGGTCTAGCAGAATTCGTTTGGGCAGTTCTGTTCAACTTTTTGAGATACAATCAATTTTTTGCATCAAGGTATTTTAGTCACGAGCCATGGCTGAAAGCAGTGATGTATTCCGTATGTTGGCTGTTGAGGATAAGTTGGATGGTACCAACTACCCGTTATGGGCTTATATGATGTGACATGTGTTGGTTGCAAAAGGACTGTGGAACATTGTGTAGGGTGTTGAAAAATGTCTTATCACACCTGCAACTATTACAATTGCAGGTACTGAAGCTGATGCAGAAGGTGTCGAAAATGATGGTATTCTGCATATTCCTATTCGTGCTATGGTTTCTGTTGCACCGACTGTAGAGCAGATTTGCTGGGATGGTAGAGATGCCCAGGCACATGCATTGATAGCTTTGTCTGTCAAACATGCCATTATTCCTCACATTCGCTCTTGCAGAACAGCTAAGGATGCTTGGGATACACTTACCACATTATACCAAGCTAGGAATGAGGCTTGTGTTGCTTACCTCCAAAAACAATTGATGAGTGAGCACATGAATGAAGCTGATTCTATGGAGAGTTTCCTAACAAAGATCAAAGACTTGAAGGAACAGTTGATTTCTGTTGACGAGGTTATACCAAATAGCTCACTTGTGCAGACCGTTCTGAATGGTCTTCCTGATTCATATCAGAGTTTTGCTTCTACTCTTCGGTTGGTGATGAAAGGCAATTCAAATGCCTTATCATTTGAGGAGTTAGTCTCTATTCTATTGCAGGAAGATCAGTCCAGGCACAACAGGTCCATTATGCGAGTTGCAGATCAAGCTTTCCTGGCTAGTCAGAAGGGCAAAGGAAAATGGAGCTCTTCAACTAGTAAGCAGAAATCTCCTAATTTTGCACATTCGAAGAAGGAAGATAAAGATGAGAAGAAATCAAAAAAGCAAAAATTGTTTTGTAAGTACTATAAAGGGAATGATCATATCATAAAGAACTGTCCAAAACTAGTTGCTAAAGAGGCAAAGAAGAAAGAGGCTGGAATGGTTGTTGCAGAGGCCTCTACACCAAAAACAGAGTCTGCTAATCTTGTGCAGGAAGAAGAATGGGCATTTACTACTGTCTGTAGTTTTGACCTATCTTCTCATGAGCAGTGCATGCCTGCAGTAGACTCAGATGTTTGGTATTTTGACTGTGGGGCGACCAAACATATTACCTCGCAGTGCAATTTCTTCTCTTCACTCGAGCCTGCCCCTACAAGGAATACCGTTACATGCACCAACAACCCCTCTTATCCTATTATGGGAGTTGGTAAGATCATTTTGACTACTGCTGATGGTAGTTCTTTCACTTTGTCACATGCTTTATTTGTGCCAAGGATCAAGAAGAACCTGTTATCAGTTTTTGCATTAGCCAAGATTGGCTTGGTTGCGAAATTTGTTGATGACAGGTGTACAGTTCATGATCTGTCAAATGGAGATGTGATTATTGCTTCTGGCAATTTATGTCGTGGGCTGTATGAGCTCATAGACTATGAAAGATCTATCAATGATTTGGCATGTGCAATAAATGATTCTCAGTCTATGTCAGATGCAAAGCTTTGGCATGCACTCTTTGGTCATCTGAATTTTTCTAGTTTGCTACCCCTGCAAAAATCTGAAATGGTGTCCTCTTTGCCCAAACTTGAGGAACCTGGAAAACATGTTTGTGAAGGCTATATTTTGGGCAAAATGCACCGTTCATCCTTTCCAAAAGATGGTTGAGTTCGGGCTACTCAGAAATTACAGCTTGTACATAGTGATGTTTGTGGTCCTATGCAGACACCTTCTTTTGGGAATTATCTTTACTTCGTGACTTTCATCGATGATTTTTCCAGGCATGCATGGGTATATCTATTGAAGGCAAAGTCTGAAGTGTTCATGTGCTTCAAACAGGTTTTGGTTTTTGCTGAAAATCTGTAAAATCTGTCAGCATGTAAAATGGGCACCCTCCCTTTTGATCGAGGGGGGGAATATATGACTTCTGATTTTAATGCATTTCTCGTTGAACTTGGGATAAAACACTAGTGTACAGTGCCGTATACACCTCAACAAAATGGAGTTGCTGAACGAAAGAACAGGTCACTCATGGAGATGGCGAGGTGTATGGTCAAGAGTCAGGCTTTACCGCATAGTTTCGGGCTTGAGGCTCTCATGTGTGCAACATATGTATTGAACAGGTGTCCCACTAAAGCGCTGCAATCTATCACTCCATATGAGGCTTGGCATGATCATAAGCCATCTATTGCTCATCTGTGTGTTTTTGGTTGTTCGGCATATGCATTAGTGCCTGAACAACATCGCATAAGATTGGATGGTTAGCTGTGATGTTGTTTTTGTGGAAGATGCTATTCAGCCATTGCTTTCATGCACTAAGAAGACATTTTTTAGCTCCAAAGACATGTATGATACTTTGCTGCCTCATTTTATAGATGGACAATCGAGCGCTAGTCCCAAGGAGGCAACTTATCAACCTTTGCAGGTTTCATGTGATGATGTAGATCATTCCATTTCTGATGCAGATTTACATGATGCACTAGTTGATGAGAGAGCTGATATTGAGGAGGCAAAAACTATGCCAAAATGGCTGGTGAAGACTTTGCATGGCAGCAAATTAGATGCACATCTATCATATCGTACTTGTTCAGGCTCTCATAGTGCCTCTTTTGCACCAGATTGCTATGCTATGGCTGCATCTAGTCTCTGTGATGAGCATGAGACTGTTTTGTTTGATGAAGCACAAATTTCAAAAAATTGGATGGCTGCTATGCAATCTGAATATGATGCTATAATGAAGAATGGTACTTGGTCTTTATGTGAGTTGCCTCCAGGCAAGAAGGCCATTGGCACTAAGTGGGTATACGAGCTGAAGTGTAAATGGGATGGTACAGTTGACAGGTATAAGGCTAGGCTTGTTGCAAAGGGTTATGCAGAGGAAAGAGGCATTGATTTTGATGAGACCTTTGCACCTACATGCCTTATGACTACTGTTCAGAGCATCGGTGCACTTGCAGCTCATCATGGTTGGAATGTACATCAATTGGATATTAAAACAACATTTCTGAATGGTGACTTGCATGAAGAAGTGTATGTTTTTCAGCCTCGTGGCTTTGTGTAGAAAGGGCATGAAAACCAGGTGTGCAGGTTAAAGAAGGCATTATATTGTTTAAAGCAAGCACCACGTGCTTGGTATGAGAAGATAGACGCCTATCTGATTGCACATGGTTTTGAGAACAGTCCAACTAAAAGAAACTTATATGGTAAGCATGCTAATGATGTGCTTCTGATCATTGTTGTCTATGTTGATGACATGCTACTCACTGGTCCTATTGAGAAGCATATTGTTGATTTTAAGGCTGATTTGCATGCCTCATTTGAGATGTTTGATTTGGGGCATTTGCATCACTATTTGGGCATTCAATTTATGCAAGTTGATGGTGGAATGACTTTGTGTCAAACGAAATATATTCACACATTATTGCAGCGTTTTGGCCTTGAAGACTGTAAGCCTATTGCCACTCCTATGGAGACAGGTTTACGATTGAGTTTTCCTGATACTGGAGATGCATTTGATGCTGTTCTCTATCAGCACGCTATTGGATGCTTGCTTTACTTATGCATTATTCGGCCAGATATTCAGTTTGCTGTCTCACAAATGAGCAGGTTTATGCATTACCGAGGAGTCAAGCATTGGCAGGCAATTAAGCGCATCTTTTGTTATTTGAGTGGTACTCGACTACTTGGGTTGTTTTCTCCCAAGGGGGGATCACTAACGCCAGATTTGCATGCTTTTTCTGACTCTGATTCGGCTGGTTGCTATGACACTCGTGTGTCCACTAGTGGCTTTTGCTTCATACTTGGTAGCTCATGTATATCTTGGTTGAGCAAGAAGCAGCCTATTGTGGCCACTTCTAGTTGTGAGGCTGAGTATAGGGCAGCTTTCACATTGACTCTTGAGTGTGTGTGGCTCAGATGCTTTATGGCTAATTTGGGTGTTGGTCAAACTTCTACCACCACCATCTTCACTGACAGTTAGAGTGCATTGGTAGTTGTGAGGAACCCTGTGTTCCATGCTCGCAGGAGAATATTGCAGACCTTTTCACGAAGGCTCTTCCTACGGAGAAGTTTGAGCTTTTCGCAAAGCTTTAGGCTTACTTCCTTTTGTGGAGTGATTTCCACATAGCTTGGCACTTCCTTATACATGAGTGCCAGCTCCTTGTTCACCGCATCACTCCTAGAGGGATTTGTTGATATATTTAGGTAGTGATGTGTGTGAACACGCTAGGACCGCCGGGGCACTTTTCTTCCTCTTTAGGAGGTTCTTTTCCCCCGGCTTGTATATACACCTATTGCCCTAATGGGCTACTTATCTTTGTACATTCTCTAGTAATAGATTCAGTATTGTGTGTTTGTTCTCCAAGCTTCTTCTTCTTCCTTGTGTTGTTCGCGTCCTTCCGCAGACGTCTAACTCCAACACTTTCAAGTCCTTGATGCATGTCACAAACACATCCACTGACTCATTTTCAGCCATACATACATCCTCAAGTTGCTTCCTCAAGTATGCAACACATGCTTCATTATGCACGGCATACAAAGAAGCAAGAGTGTCCCATACCTGTCTTGATGTAGAACATGACCGAATGTGTAGAACTATATGACGCTTCATAGAAAGTGCAATCAATGCATGAGCTTGAACATCTTTTCCATCCCATCTAAGCTTCTCCTATGTAGAGGGAGAAGGAGAAACCACTGTACTTGAAGAAGAAGCTCCATCTGTGACAATAGATTGTGAAGTAGAAGCACCTGCGGGTCTTCGATCTATATCTGTCACTATGCTCCAAAGCTGTTTTGCAACAAGAACATGCTTCATCATGTAAGACCACATTGGATAGTTGGTCCCATCAAGCTTATCTTCAGCTTGAAGCATGCCAAACAAGTCATTGCTGCCCGCCATTTCACTAAAGAACAAGAATGTGACAAAATCTTTGCTTCGACAAAAGCTAAAATGAGTGCTGAAATTTCAGCTCATAAACCGTCACTATGATGGTGATTCTAATTGTACGAATGGCTTTGAAATGGGGGTAAAACCCTAGTGCAAGTGGTGGAAATATTGCTTGGCTGCTAAAATTCATTGTTCTATGCTCCGAAGTCAATTTGCATTATTAAAAGTACATGCACGTTGCGACGCAAAAAACTAAAACTTGAGAAGGAGTTGAACCTACTCTGATACCATTGTTGGTTGTATGTAGAAGTGCGAGAGACACACAAGGAGCACAAATGCAGCAAGACACACAGAGAAGACAAATGGTTGGAATAGCTCTCTTTATTGACGATGAACTGAACTCAAATAAGAGCTAAATAATATCCCTACGTATAAAGTACCACCACATATGAGTGTATCAAGTATGTGGTAACATGGGGAAAAAATCCCTAGCCAACACTAGAGTAAAAAGTATCCATGTATAGGGAAAAGGTTCACATCAAAGCTACTCAAGGAACATTTGCAACTAAATTAAGAACTAAAATATTATGAATCTCAACTAAATTAAGAGCTAAGATATTATGAATCTCAAAATGTTCTGCATAATTTACCTAGTCTGTTTAACTAAATTATGCTGGTTCATCAAAGCCGGTTCATTCTCAACTAAATTAAGAGCTAAAATATTATGAATCTCAAAATGTTGTGCATAATTTACCTAGTTTGTTTATTATCTCCTTTTTTTACTTCTGGTTCTTCTAGTGTATTCCTTTATACCACTATCATTCTAGGTTTGATATAACCACTTTGGCATATCCTTGAAAAGTAGTGAAATCTCTTCTGGTTCTTCAATATCTCTTTCTTCTGGAACTCTAGAACCTTCTCCAACTTCTTGAGTTGGAACTTCACGAGGTACCAATGATAGACTAGGTACTGATGTAGGTAATGTAACTCTCTCTTCACCTTTATCAAGTGTGTCTCTTAAGGTTTGAGAAGGTTCATCACCCCCCTTGTATGATTGAATATAGTAATCCAATTTTTTTCTCAAAAATGCATAGTCATTTACTTATATGAAATCTGGAATCTCTTCCTTCTTATCAAAAACTTGATTGTTTGCAATATATGCATCGCATAAGAGTAGGATATCACCAGTTTCTAGAACATAGAATTTGTATCCTTTGCTTTCAATTGCATAACCAGTAAAGATGTTTGTAATGGCTTTTACATCAAGCTTACCATGATCCTTCTTCTCAATGTGAACATAAGCTAGGGAACCAAAAACTTTGAAGTAACTCACATTGGGTTTCTTTTCATAATAAGCTTCATAAGGTGTGATAACTTTTAAATCTTTTGTGGAAGACCTATTCAGAATGAGATTAGTTGCATGTACTATATCAAACCAAAACTTAGGAGAAAGCTTTTTGGATGGCATCATAATATGCATCAATTCAATAAGTATCCTATTATTTCTCTCTGAAACACCATTTTGTTCTGGAGTGTAAGCAATAGTGAGCTAATGAGAGATACCTTTTTCTTTAAGAAAAGACTTAAAGTCTTTAGACATGTACATCCTCCTCTATTACTTCTCAAAATTGGATCTTTGACTAACTTTCATTTTCAATCATAACTAAGAATTTCTTAAAAGTAAGGAAAATCACATGACTTCACTTTACGATCGTAAATCCACGAATACCTTGAAAAATCATCAATAAAAGTAACAAAGTACCTGAAACCTTGAATCAAATATACTCTTATTGGACCATTCACCTTTGAATGTATGATATGCAACTTCCTTGTGGTCATGGCATACCCATGCTTCTTGAAAGGTAGTTTGTGAAGTTATTCTTCAAGACATCCTTCACATGACTCTGCATCACCTGGTAGAGCAAAAGTAGGCAAACTCTCCACCATACCTTGATCTTTGATATGCTTGAGAGTTGTGTAACTGATGCCAAACCGAGGATGACATAACTTCATGTTCTTCTTAGGTGTTATACACCTAGCAACATAAGCATGACTTATTTTGGACAATACAAACATGCCACTTTTGTTTTCACCTTGAAGTAGACAATCCTCCTCATTAGGTGAGAGGATCTGACATGAATCTCTCTTAAAAACAACTTTACAACCATCTAATAAGAAAGTAGCGATAGAGAGTAAATTATTCTTCATGTCTGGAACATATGTGAAATTTCCACATGCTCTTAACTTAAGGTTCACTTTTCCAATACCAACAATATCTAAACCATAAGCATTTTCAATGGTCAATCTTCTCCCTAAAGAGTTAGAAAGGGAAGGAAATACCTTTTTGCAATCTGACATATGCTTAGTAGTATTGATATATTTAGGTAGTGATGTGTGTGAACACACTAGGACTATCAAGGCACTTTTTTCCCTCTTTAGGAGGTTTTTTCCCCTAGCTTGTATATATGCCTATTGCCTAACGAGTCATATATCTTTGTACATTCTAGTGGTAATACATTTGGTATTGTGTCTTGTGCTCCAAGCTTCTTCGTCTTTCTTGTGTTGTTTGCATGATTCTGCAGACCTCAAACCCCAACAATTGGTATGAAAGCAGGTCACCGCTTCATCTAGGATGTCATCACCACCCCTTCGGTCACAGTCTAAGAACTGTACGAAATTTGGTGAGCATACTCAAGCTGATTAGAATATCAAAACGGATTCACTCTATGGTGGCGAAATCGCGATTTGAGCTCGTTTCAGCCTCCAAATGCGTTATCACAGTGCTTGTGTAGGTTATTTCATATTTTTCTGCCAAATATATATACAGGTTTGGTTTGCCAGTATAAGTGTCTTGAAGTTTGCTACAAGTTTAGTAGAACTTGACAAGTTGGTTCTGTTCAACTTTTTGAGATACAGTCAATTTTTTGCATTAGGGTATTTTAGTCAGTGGCCATGGCTGAAAGCTATTGGGGATGTAAGGGTCATGTGACCTTACCCCCATATTCATATATATATATATATATAAATATATATATATATATATATAAATATATATATATATATATATATATATATATATATATATATCATATATAGAGCATTGCCTCAAGTGAGATCATTATGTGGGTTTCGAGGCTCCCACGCATGTGTGTGCATCTCTCCTCTTTTCTCTCTCCCTCCATCTCCTCCTTTTTCCTCTTGTTTTGCACACCAAAGCCCTTCATTGGTAACAGAGCTCGTTGAAGGCTTGTGTGCAAGAAGCTTCGATGGAAGCTTAGGTCACAAGAGGTGAAAGTGCAGGTCGGCATCTCTCAACACTAGTTCAGTATTTCGGCCATAACTCGAGCTATGAAGCTCGAATTGATGCATTTTAAAGTTTTGTGCATAGCTAATATAGAGGGCTACAGCTCGACGGAAGGGTGCAGAACCTGCTTCGGACTTCAAGTGCCGAAAATTCAAAAAATGCATACTGATGTAGAAGATGAATCTATAATCACTTGGACAGAACTTTAGTGTTTTGGGTATAAATTGATCAGAATGAGACGATTCAACTTGCTATGTGTAGCGGAATACCCTCTACAACTTTGTAGAAGAATACAGATTGAGATTCTGAGTGCAAGATTGCCGAAATTGCAAAATACAGAGCAACAATGTTGCAGGTGAAGGTGAAATCAACAATAGAAGCTTGTTTTGTGTATATTTGAACTACGCACCTCCGATTGAGGTGTTCTTTCTCTCGTTACGTAGCCAAGAATGAGTTCTTGAAGTTTGTTGAAGAGAGAAAATTCAGATTCAGAGGTTATCACCTATAAAATAGCAAAACATAGAGCAATATATTTTCACCAAAAGAACCCTACTTGCTTTTGGAGTTCCGTTTTGATTTGGAACTTCATTAAGAGAGCTTTTTTGGATGTGCAAGCTCTTATTTTTTGAGCTTGATAGCCATGTATGATCATTATGGTAGCTCCTCCATATGAGAGTAGAGCATAATCTCATCATGTCATTGGCATATAAGATGACATTGTGGTATACTCCTTTTTTGAGGTTTATGTCATCATGAGTATCATCATGGCATTGTCAGTGGATGTATAGTGGCATTGTGGTCTCTATCTCATTTATGCCACTTGGATACGGCTTGGCTTGTCGGTAGCACATACTTTTATGAGAGTTGATTTTGGATCTGGGTTTGTACTTGTATCTTTGTTTTCTTTGCAGGTACATGATCTAGATTGGAGCCTCAGTTGCAGATCTATTTGTCACCTTGATTGCTATTATTTTAGCATATGGTCATTGATTGATATCTATTTGCCACTATGATTCTTGGCATATGTAGATGATGATTCCCACATGGTTTACTTGCTTCAGAGTCCATTTTACAGAGGAGATGCTATCGAAATTTTGATAGCTTTTATGCTAGAAGAGAGCTCTAGTAGATCTTGAAGCTTGTGTGATAGCTTTGGATCATTGATTATCTCCATTCACTTGGACTTGGCCACACATTGTTTGTGATAGGTTGGACCATCTTGCAAGATTTATTCTTGAGTGGGAGGTGTATCACCATTGTATTGGCATATATTGCCATCAGTTTGTGGGCATATGTATTTTCCATTATCCTTGATTGGATTAGTGACATGATTCTTTCACATCTACTTTGTCAGTTTGGAGACTTGGGGAGCCGGCTTATGCTCATGGTTTTATGTGCATGCTAGATGCATGGTTATGTGACAGGTGGTTCACATGGTTCCTTCTCCATCGAGACATTTGTGATGTGAGTTATGCATATGGATATACAAGTGTGATTCTATTGAGGATAGAGTATTGTTTCTAGTCTCTTGTTATATTCATAGTCTCTTGGATTACCAGCATGGTGTCTTCTCGATTTGATGGCACTGAATTTCCGAGATGGAAAGCTTAGCTGTGGCATAAATTGGTTTGTGCAGGGTTACACATGTATGTGCATAGAGATGCACAGAGGCCTCGTGACATGCCCAATCATGTATGGATGGATATGGATGCATTGGCCAGCTCCACTATCCGATTACAGCTTGCGGATTCTATATATGAGTGATGTATGAGGAGACATGTAGTGCATTATGGCAGAGACTACATGATATGTATGCAAGTCCATTGACTCGTGTGAGACATAGATCACATCGAAGACTTCGATGTTGGCACTGTGGTCATGAGGGTCATATTCGATGATGTTGCTTCAGGTAGATGCATTGACGACATCAAAGATATGCACGTGATGCAGGTCAGGTAGTGATTTCAGGAGAGTCTATGGCAGTTGATTATGTCAGTGATGGTGATGTCACCTTCTCCTATGGTTCATCTCAGGATTCCTCTTGTTTATTAGATAGAACACATATGGATTGGTTGCTTGATGCATTAGCTAGTTTTCATGTCACTCCACATCAAGAGTGGTTCTGTCGATTCTCAGGTGAGAGTCATGGATATGTGCACTTGCCTGATGATATGACATATGACATTGAGGGTGCAGGAGATGTATGCCTTATGCTACCTAGTGGAGCATTACTTATACTCAAACATGTACGTTGTGTGCCTTCATTCCCTATGAGCTTGATTTCAGTTAACCAGTTAAAGGAGAGCAGCTGTTATGCATTCCTTGGTGAGAATCATTTTTAGTTATAGTTGGGACAGGTTATGCTTATCAAAGGTGCTAGGATTGGGCACAGGTATCCACTGCGAGTACTTCATATGAGAGATAGTCTCATCTCAATGGGAGTTTTGTCTACCTGCACATAGGCTTAGTGACATTCGTGATGCACATGTATGGCAGGATTCAGATGCTCAAATGGATGCACATGTAGAGCATACTTTGGATGCTCATGATGCTTATGTAGAGCATGATTTCATTCATCATGTGGATGCTCTTTTGGAGCACACTTTGGATGATCAGTTGGATGCTTTAGAGCATGATGTGGATGCTGATGTAGAGCATTGTGATGATACTCAGTTAGAGTTAAATCATCAGTTTGACCTTGGTATTGATGTTGTGCATTTAGCTCATGTGGAGCATGATCATACACTTAGTGTGGTAGAGCAGGATTGCTCTCATGGTACACAGTGTATGGTAGAGCATATTAGCTCTCAAGATGCACAACTAGATACATCCTTAGTTACAAGCATGGCTGATTTGGATGCTCAGGAGTCAACAGTTATGCAGTCATTATTGGATTCGCTCATGCCAGATGTTAACACATATATATCAGGACATGTTGTTCTTGATGATGGTGCTTTGGATGCCTTGGATATAGGCATGGATGATATACTTAGGTTAGCCAGGATAGCACATGTTTCGTTAGCATTCGGGAGTCTGATGTACTAGTTGTTATGCTCAAGACCCGATGTTGCAGTTGCTATTGGAGCATTTGCACTTGGAGTTGTTAGTCGTTTGATGATTGACACAGGCATAGAGTGAGTGGGTTACCATTCTTTGTATGTGTTACCACTTAAGGTCACATTGACCCTTAAGTGGGAGATTGCTGGGGATGTAAGGGTCATGTGACCTTATCCCCATATTCATATATATACATCATATATAGAGCATTGCCTCAAGTGAGATCATTATGTGGGTTTCGAGGCTCCCACGCATGTGTGTGCATCTCTCCTCTCTTCTCTCTCCCTCCATCTCCTCCTTGCTCCTCTTGTTCATTAAAAATCCTTTTTCTACATTCTGTTGTGAAATGATTTGGTTTCTTACAGTAATGGCAAATTCCTATCTTTGAATTAGCTATAGTCTAAGACTTTTCTTTGGGTGTAGAGGAAGCATTAGGAAAAGGATTAGAAGACTTAGGATAAGAAGGCTTACTTTTGTTCTTGGATTGCTGACTCTTGTGCTCCTTCTTTGTCTCCTTCTTTTTCTTTCCCTTTGACAATGATAACATGGCTTCATCATTCTCGTCCATACCCTTTTGTTGATCTTCATCTTGAAGTAATAGGAACTATAGCTCTTCAAATGAAAGTTCTATATCTCTTGTAGTAACAGTAAGAGAAGTAAGAAAAGCACAATATGAGCATGGAAGTGAGTTTGGAAGTGTATTTACCATCTCTTCATCTAAAATTTCGACTCCAACATTGAGTAATTGATCTTGTTAATCTTTGAGCTTCAGAATATGTGACTAAACTAAATTCATCCTTGTGTTGTCTCCTAAGATGAGCTTTCCTAGCAAGGTGTTTGCTCTGATAGAGATTCTCTAACTCCAACCAAGCCTGACGAGAGGTTATACATGTATTAGTCGGTCTCCGGATTGGCAACTGTATAACTGAATCTTGTTTCGCACGCGCGAAAAGTTGTTACAAAGACATTTGTAATCTTTATATATAGCAATGTAAAAGAGATGTAGGGTGACGATTCGTGGAATCACCAGACTGTCTGTCTGGGTGATTGTCGTGGTCGTTACTGTGTGTCGAGTTAGCTAATTTGGAGTACTGTGTCCATTTCTGTGTTGTATTATCGACACTTGTTTGGGTTGCTGTAGTGTTTGCTTGTCTAATTTCTGAGTATTCTGAGTATACTGTGTGTATCCGTATTCGTCGTCTATCGATCGCTGTTGCGGCTACGAGTTTTGTTTACATCCAGTGGGTCGTCGGACTGTTGCCTAAGAGAGTCGTCCGCAGGTCTCTGTGGTGATTGTTCTATGAATTACATATATCGTGGTGACCCTCTTTCTTGGAATGTTCGGACAATTTTGAAGTCTGTGCAACTGTGGTAGTGTCCCTAAGACGCTGTGCAGGATTATATTGTTCCCATTATTGAGAATCTGTACTTGTACGGTGAGATTAGGCTACAGTAACGGTTATCCCCAGTGTGTATTAGTCTTCCAAGCACTGTGTGTCTGAACCATTGAGTCTTCGGTGTCTTCGGTTTGTCTGATTGTGAGCACCTATTTGTTGAAGGTTGAACTACTGTTAAATGTTACAGTAGTGTGTATTCGGAAAAAAGGGGTTCTGAGGTAATTCGGTACTACGATACTGATAGTCTGATACAGTGTGTTCGGTAGGCTCTGGAAGAGTTAGAAGGACGAATCGTAAGGATTGAGAAGGGTATACCAAATCTTGATAGAAATCTTGAAGGATTTGGGTGTGAAGTAATTTTGGGAAACAAGTATAGGGCCTCTGTCTTTACAGACCCCTTCCACTCCCAAGAACCCAAGACTCATTTAAACGCGCTTCTGACAATTAGAACAAGCGTTTAACACTGGTGTCGTCTGTGGGAAGGTGGCAACAGATCAGATTGTTGCAAAATCGATTGTGGTAATGTGACTGTAGATTGTAAATCGACAGTAATAGTACGCGATCAGTACAAAAGATGATACATGCCGGTTACTAGATCCGGTGAAACGTATCCGAAGAACCGACAACCTTGGGTACCTAATTTGCTAAGGACACCTCCAGGAGGTAGAAGTACAGATAGGTCTAACCCAGTTGTCAAGAAAGTGAAGAATGTTAGTAGTGATTCCGGCCATATTCCGGTGGAACGTACTACATTTTTGGCAGATTCTGGTGCGATTTCGGCACAATCTATCAAAGATATAGTAACTTCAGAATCTACCAGGACGCAGCATGAAGTTAATTTAGCACCATTGGGTCAAGATTCGAATTTGTATACGACTAGAAACGCCTTAGTCAAAGAAATCTGTGAAGGAGAAAAAGCACCTTGTTTTGGTGAAAAATCGACACCTTCCGGTGTTATTCCGGTACCAGTTGTTGAAAGTTCACAATTTTCCAGTGACGATTTGCCCTTTCTTGGTGAATCTTCAGTCCAGTCACCGTTGTTGGGAGTTAGCTTTCCTACATTTGACATCAAGAAGGAAGGTAGCTTGTTCGAAACTGAGATTCGAAACATACTGAACAAGATTATCGAACCGGAAAGTGCATAGGCTGACGATACAGATTTTGACGATCCAGATATTCAGCCTCGGGGTACAGAAGATAGTCACAATACAACCATCAGCACCATGAACGGGCAACAACAACAGCAGCAACAACAACAACTATGCCCACCAAGGCCGACTCCAACCGGAGTAACGTACACTAAATTTGGTGGATTTCCAGGAGATGACCCAGATGCTCATGTACGCACATTTGAGATAAGTTACGCAGTGCTCAACCATCCACCTGATCCGGCGTATAAGGCTATGGTCTTCCAGTCGACATTGGTTAACGAAGCAGCTAGATGGCTTACGGAATATGATATTAACCACTTTGGCACCTATGAAGCAGTAAGGGATGCATTTTTGCAGAGATTCAGGCTAAAGAAGAATCCAACCGAAATTTTTGACTACATGCAAAACAATAGAGAGAAGATAAATCAAACAGTGCAGGAATACGCCACTCTATTTAGGACTCATTTGAGGCAGTTACCACCAGCACATGCCAACCTATCGGATGACGTTATCACTCAATGGTTTATCAATGGATTGACTCCGTAACTTAAACAGATTATGATCATACGTTGTGTAGGAGCTATGACGCTAGATGCAGTGATTGCAATGGCTTTGCAGCTGGAAAACAAGGTTGGAGGATTTACAGAAGACTTGGAATGGTTAAAAGCAAATAAAAATGTTGCAGAAGACCCGACCAGACAAATGTTCTGCACCACATGCAAGAATTCAGGGCACACTAGTGCCACTTGTGCACTTAATCAGTTGTTTTGCGCTATCTGCAACACGACCGGACATACTACCAAAAACTGTGCATACAACCCCAAAGTGCAGGGAACCACAACTGTCAATGCTATTATACAGGAACCAGGATAGCCACTAATCATTATGTACCTCCGCAAATGAGAAACAACCAGCAACAAGGCTATCAAAATTACAGAGGACAGAGAAATAATAACTACAATGCAAATCGCTGGCAGGCCGGACCAGCACAGGAAAATCCCAATTGGCCACCACCGCGCTGCCATTTTTGTGGTGAATTCGGTCACATTAGAAGATTTTGTAAGGATGCAGCTGAGTATGATCAGAGGAAGAAAGAACGACAAAACCCAATGACTAATATGGTACAAATCACACCCGTAGAAACGCAAGCTGCAGTAAATCAGACCCGATCCGGTAAGCAACTACAACCAGCGATAGAAGTATTTGAACCAGGCATACGTGAACAACAAAGGATGTATGATAAGGCCAGTCAATGGACCACCATCGAACCTCTAGTGTTTCCAGATCCTATTCCGGTGACCCAAGCTCCGCTAACCAAGGAAGAAACACAAAAACAAGATTCTAATTCAGTAGCAGGCACATCATCTTCAGCAGATACATCCTCTTCAGCCGGCGCATCATCTTCAGAATCCGTGGAAAGCACAATTCAATCACATAAGGCCTGGGAGATTTTATCTAAAGCATCCATTACTCTTCCTCTTGGCCAATTACTTGCACTAGTACCAGGGGTTCGACAACAATTCCAGCAACAGTTTAGTCCTGAGTCTGCCTGTATTCCAGCAACAGCCACAGTGCAATCGGAACCTGATTCTACGGTCGATCATTCAGTTCCTTTAATTACGGTATGGTATAAAAATCATAGAATTACACAGGTACTAATTGATGGAGGATCTGGTGTCAACATTGCTACTGCTGCACTGTGTAAGAAGTTAGGATGGAGTGAAATCGAACCAGTTCAGTTCTTCAGAATGGCTGACCAGTCAAGGGTCCATCCAGTAGGACTTGTACGGAATGTACCAATAACTTTGCAGTGTACCACATTTAAGATGACCTTTGTCATCCTAGAATTACCAGAATCCACCCTTGATTATAATCTTCTTTTTGGCCGTCCTTGGCTGAAGCAAGCTAAGGTCATACGAGATTGGTCTGCACAGGAACTCACTTTCAAAGATAATAATCGTGAATATATTGTAAAACTAGATGCTATACAGCTTGCGAATTGCATGCTAGACCCTATTTTGTAGAACCAGTTCATATGTTAGATGGGTTGTCAGATGATGAAGAAGAAGAGTTTTTAAAGAACAACATTGACTTAATCTCCCTAGGAACAGTTGATCTACAATCTGTTGTAGATAATTGGAATCCCGCAGTTTGTACGGCGATGCCTGTAACAAAAGAAGATAAGAAAGAAGATACCATTGCTACAGATGACGCTGATCTACAACAACTTTTTAAGCCAGCAGTCGATACAGAGAAGCCCCGATAATTTTATGTCCCAGAGGATCAATTGATCACCTATAATTTAGGAGATGAGGACCATCCGCGTCCTGTCAAGATAAAGGAAAGCCTACCGGGAGTATTTCAAGCAGACTTAATCTAGCTTCTCCAAGAATTCTCTGACGTCTTTGCATGGGATTACAAAGATATGAAGGGTTTGGACCCGCGCATTTATCAACACAGGGTCATGCTGAAGCCGAAAGCAAAACCAATCAAGCAACCCAGCTACCGAATGAATCCAAACTATGCATCACAGGTAAAAGCAGAGCTTGATAGGCTACTCAAAGTCGGATTCATTGTACCAGTTGAGCATGCTAAATGGATCTCACCAATTGTCATTGTTCCTAAAAAGAATAAGCAACTACAAATTTGTGTGGACTACCGGAAACTGAACGCAGCTACGGTGCCTGATCCATTTCCGCTACCTTTTCTTGACACGATGCTTGATAGAGTAGCAGGACATGAAATGTATTCATTCCTAGATGGATACAGCGGATATAATCAAGTTAGAATGGCTGAACAGGATATACCAAAGACCGCTTTCATTACCAATTTGGGTGTTTTTGCTTGTACCGTAATGTGGTTTGGATTAAGAAATGCCCCAAGTACTTTTCAGAGGTGTATGCAGGAAATACTCCCCTTACCTTACCTCGTTTATGCAAGTTTATCTTGATGATTTTTCGTTATTTGGAGAAATGGTAGCACACTTGTTCCATTTACGGTGTTGCTTTGAGAAGTGCAGAGAATACAGACTCTGTTTAAACCCAAACAAATCCGTGTTTGCGGTTTCATGTGGAAGGCTACTTGGCCACATCGTATCTGCACAAGGTATACAGGTGGATCCAGATAAAATTACAACTGTGTTAGAAGCACCTGTGCCCACTACACCTAAGGAAGTGATGCGCTTCATGGGCCAAGTAAGATGGCATGGTCGGCACTTACGGTGGCTTGCTCATTTGGCAATACCACTGAACAAGTTAATAACCAAGACTCCTCGACAATTTGAATGGACTCAGGAATGTCAAATTGCTTTTGATCGTCTAAAGGGATTACTAACACAGGTTCCAATTCTACAGCCTCCTGACTGGGATCGTCCATTTCATATATTTGTTGATGCTTCAGATATAGCAATTGGGAGCGTTCTAATGCAACACACCGATAAGTGGTTTTGGCCTGTGTCCTATGCCAGCCGAAGGCTTGCTCCTGTTGAGAAGAATTACTCTGTAACTGAAAGGGAATGTCTGGGTTTAGTATACTATGTCAAGAAATTTAGGCATTATTTACTTGGCCGCAAATTTACTTTTCATGTAGATCATGTTGCACTTGTCTATGTAGTTCGGCAACAACATTTAGGTGGTCCATTAGCGCGATGGGTTCTGCTTTTACAAGAATTTGATTACGAAGTTATTCATCGGCCAGGCAGTTCACATGCCTTAGCAGATTTCCTTTCTCGTTTAGATTCCGGTGAAGCTCCAATCGGTATAGATGACACAACACCAGCAATTCATGTTTCTGAACCAACAATTGATGAAATTGCAGACCCACCTATGCCATCTACATATTATGATCAGATATTGACATTCCTTACTGATGGATACCTTCCTTCTCAGGCTTCTCCTACAATGCGTAGGAAAATTGCAGTGTACAGTCGCAAATTTCGGTTAATTGCTAGAGAATTATACTATATGGATTACACAGGAGTTCTACTTCGTTGTATTCCACCACATGAAGTTAACTCGGTCATTATGTTGGCTCATTCAATTCCATCCGACGGACATTTTGCTGCAGATTTAACACACCGGAAAATTTTGCAGAGTGGACTTTGGTGTCCTACTATGTACAGGGATGTATTGCAGTTTGTCAAAAAATGTGATAATTGTCAGAGGTCTGGAAAGCCCCTACAACGTCATTTTTTCCCTCTACAACCTATCTTGCCATTAGAACCTTTTCAGAAGTGGGGTCTAGACTTTATCGGACCTATTACACCGCCAGCAATACTCAGCAATAATCGTTATATTCTAACCTGTACAGACTATGCAACCAGATGGGCAGAAGCATGGGCTTTAAAATATGCCACAACTATTTCGGTGGCAAATTGCCTAATGAAAGATATCTTTCCGCGCTTTGGATTACCTCTGCAGCTTGTTACAGATCAAGGCACTCATTTTGTTAACAATCTAATGAAAGCACTCACACATTCTTTTCAGATCACGCATAAATTCAGTTCACCATATTATCCTCGTGCAAATGGTTTGGCTGAGAGTACAAACAAGACCCTGCTGAATATGCTTCGAAAACTCATTTTGGAAGCACCGGAAAGATGGAACCAACTGTTACCTGCAGTCCTGTGGGCATGCCGAACTACCTATAAGGTAGCAACAGGTCTAACACCCTTCAAACTAGCTTATGGATTGGAAGCCATAGCACCCATGGAAATTATTGTGCCAAGCTTACGTGTGGCTCTCACTCAGAAATTAATACCAGAAGATTCTTTATCATTTCGGCTAGATACACTCAGAGTACTGGATGAGCACCGATGGCAAAGTTTTCTAACTATGCAGGAAGTACAACTAAGACAAGCTCAAACACATGATCGCTATCTAAAGACCCCAGTTTTTACGGTGGGACAACTTGTACTATTTTACAATGCAAAGTCGAATCGCTCTGCTGGCAAATTCAAGTTACGATGGTTTGGCCCCTACCAGATTTCTGAACAAGTTGGCCCCGCAACATTTCGGTTGACTACTTTGACCGGAAGTCCTCTTCCAAAAGTTATCAACGGTTCGAAGCTGCGGCCGTATCAACAAACATCTAACCCGCACTAAAACGTTTCACGATTGGCCGCGTCTTTTGGTGTTCTCTTTTCTTTCCTTTTATTTTCTTTTTCTTTCCTTTTGTTTTGCGCACTTAATAAAATAAGCCTGTAAATATCTGCATTTTGATACCTAATTATGTCAACAGCCGCCCTGCCCTTTCCAGCTACTCATACATGCACACCGAAGTTAAGAAGTTATCATCTCAACGACGAATGATTATTAGTGATTTTGATTGCTCCCCACTGCCGAACATCTACTTAACCTTCTCCGTTTCGCCAAAAATCGCTATTGTGCTTGCGTGATTTGTGTGACTGTGTATACCCTGTGCGTTTGCGTTTTGTGCTTGTTGTCATCGTTTGCGCCATGGAAGCTCTGGCAAACTATGCCGCTTTCCGTGACGTACTCCCTACCGAAGTAGGAGAGTTTCTGCGCACCCGTGGGTTATCCAATTTCGCTGAACTGTCGTGGCATTCAGTGGAATCCCACCCGTTTTTTGCCCAAATTATCGCCGCTATCGCTAAAACACCTGCCAACGAGCAAAGTTGGGCTATCACATCCCTACCCTCCCGAACCGTAATCATCTTCCAAGCTTTTGCTGAAGCGTTTAGACTCCCTTGGCAAGGTCGGGAAAATGGCCCGAGTCTGCCAATCGCAACAATGATAGAATTGTTTCCTAGGTATTCATCAAACGAATACACGATCCTATGTCGACCGGAACCTGAGAGATCCGCACTGCAATTCCTTGTAGCCATTCTTAACCTCCAGAAGCGAACTTATGGAATCTCTAGGCCTTTCTACTCCGCTATTGAATTAGCTACTCGAGAACCCGTCAATTTTGCATCCTACTTCCACCGCATTCACAAGGAATGCGTTTCAATAATCAAACAGGTAAACAAGGGAGGAATGCCAAAGTCACGATTGCCACATATCATTTCTTTCCTTTTTCCGGCCATACTTGCAACACAACCACCACCCAGAGGCCCGGTCCTACACCATGAAGAATCGGCCCAATTATTAGAAGATGATGAAGAAGACGAAGAGGAACTCAATCAACTCTTCCGCCGGAAACGAATTAGAATCAGTTCCTCTGAAAGTGAAGCACAGGGTTCAGCCGAAGGAAATAAAGAAGATGAACAAGAAGAAGAGAAGCAGGACGAAGAAACTTTCCATGATACCGCAACGTCTATGCAGCACGAATCATCTGCACAATCTTCTGAAGGACAACAAGAACAGGAAGATCACACTGAATCCGAAACAAGCTCGTCACAAGAGGCATCGAAGCAACAATCGGAGCCAGAAAACCAAAGAAATGAAGAACAAATTATTAAAGACGTTTTCGACGAAATTCTGAAAGTAGTCGTGTCCATAACTTCCGATAATGCTGAAACACAACAAATAATAGAAAAGGTAACAGAACCTCACTCTGTTCTCCCCACTCCACCACCGGAACCTCGGCTTAACCCCATTATCCCTACTCCACCCATCCTCACTGAAGAACCCACTGCCTCTTCTTCCTCATCCCCAAACTATTCTCTACCGAACTCACAACAGCTACTCACCGAATCCTCTTCTTTCGCTACCAACACTCCCGGTATTTTCGGAGCTTGCAAATATGGGACAGATGTTAATCAATTTATCACAACAACTACCTGCGCAAATGAAGCAAGTAACAGAGAATATTCGCAATGAATTTCAACATAAAGTACAAGTACTAGAGGCCGATATTAGCCCCCTACAGGAAGAATTGCTAGTAGCCAAAGCAAAAAATCAAGCCTTACAAGAACAGCTGAAGGAGTTACAAGCCCGGATGACCGAACAGGGAGAAGTTACAGCACAAAGGGATGCAGCACTGATAGAGCTCCGAAAAAAGAACGAATTATTAAATAATGCAAATGTCGAAATCAGTCAAATGAAGCAAGAGCTACAGGATAAAGAAGATGCCAGAGTCGCCTTAGGCAATTTATTAGAAGAAACCAAAGTTCAGCTACATGAAGTATTACAGCAAAGCCAAGAACAGCAGAGGCAGGCTAGGAAAACAGAAGAAGAACTACAAAGAACAAACGAAAATTTATCAGATGTCAACAACATGCTTAAACACTATTTGGCCAAGGAAGCTCAAACACAAAAGTTAATAACAGATCTCCGAAGAGAAAAGGATGCATACTCCAGAACCATAAATTTTCAGAATCAAGAAATCGAAAAAAGGGAGAATCAGCTGGAAAATCAGAAAGAAAGAGTAAGCAAGATGGAGCAACAAGTGGCAGAAATGAAAGTTTCCAGAGATGCGGCCTTATCAAGTAATTTCTATCTACAAGAAGCCTTTCTGCAGACGCAAGCAGAAATTTTGCTGACCGAAGCTATTTCATTAAGTTCTGTAAGAATAGATGCACAATTAGTAGAACCGGACACTCTCAAACAGACGTTAGAAACTTTAAAGAAGAAAATTGCTCGAACCTTTAGGTTAGCCCGAAGCATGTATTTACAAGGCATTATAGACGAGCAGCAATTTTGTAAAAACCTGCAGGTTCGAGTCCACCGTGCATGCCAGAGTGTTAGTCGGCCGCCGGATTGGCAACTGTATAACTGAATCTTGTTTCGCACGCGTGAAAAGTTGTTACAAAGACATTTGTAATCTTTATATATAGCAATGTAAAAGAGATGCAGGGTGACGATTCGTGGAATCACCAGTCTGTCTGGGTGAATGTCGTGGTCGTTACTATGTGTCGAGTTAGCTAATTTGGAGTACTGTGTCCATTTTTGTGTTGTATTATCGACACTTGTTCGGGTTGCTATAGTGTTTTCTTGTCTAATTTCTGAGTATTCTGAGTATACTGTGTGTATCCGTATTCGTTGTCTATCGATCGTTATTGTGGCTGCGAATTTTGTTTACATCCAGTGGGTCGTCGGACTGTTGCCTGAGAGAGTCGTCTGCGGGTCTCTGTGATGATTGTTTTGTGAATTACGTATATCGTGGTGACCCTCTTTCTTGGAATGTTCGGACAATTTTGAAGTCTATGCAACTGTGGTAGTGTCCCTAAGACGCTGTGGAGGATTGTATTGTTCCCAGTATTGAGAATCTGTACTTGTACGGTGAGATTAGGCTACAGTAATGATTATCCCCAGTGTGTATTAGTCTTCCAAGCACTGTGTGTCTGAACCGTTGAGTCTTCGGTGTCTTTGGTTTGTCTGATTGTGAGCACCTATTCGTTGAAGGTTGAACTACTGTTAAATGTTACAGTAGTGTGTATTCGAAAAAAAGGGGTTCTGAGGTAATTCGGTACTACGATACTGATAGTCTGATACAGTGTGTTCGGTAGACTCTGGAAGAGTTAGAAGGACGAATCGTAAGGATTGAGAAGGGTATACCAAATCTTGATAGAAATCTTGAAGGATTTGGGTATGACGTAATTTTGGGAAACAAGTATAGGGCCTCTGTCTTTACAGACTCCTTCCACTCCCAAGAACCCGATTCATTTAAACACCCTTCTGACAGTTAGAACAAGCGTTTAACACATGACTTGATTTGGGGTATAATATGCCTCTTGACTCCCATAACAATATACAAAAGTGTTTGTGCATCCTTTGAATCCCATTTGGGTTGCTCTTTTGTAGAAATTAATCTAGTAGTAATATAGACTTCTCATGATTAAAGAGTTTCTTCTTCTTCACTAACCTCTTCTTGAGTAGAAATAGGAACAAAAGGTCTTCTAGAAGATGAAGCAACATCTTCTCCAACTTGTCTTAGCCTTGGATAAGTATCATTGACAATATTCCATAAGTCCTTTGATATTGAGAGATTCATCATCATAAAACTCCACATTGGATAATTAGACATTCCCTTAAGCTTGTCTTCATTCTCAAGTCTAAAATTACTCATCTTGTTAAGTGTATGTCAACTATGCTCTAATACCAAATTTTGGAAGTTGGGTGAGACTCAATAACAATTAACCCATAGCTTTACAGGATCTTCCAACACATGAACCTTAGCATACACACCTTAAAACTCAAAAAAAAAAGATGAGTGAGATAGGGAGAGAATAGATAAAAATTTTCAAAGTGTAATGGTAAGCTAGGATGTTCACCTACACTATCTTATATTCTATTGTCAAATTACAATGTGTGAATATGATACAAAGTGACAATATGTGAATTTAGGAAAAAATAGGAACTAGATACAAGAGATTTTGTGCCTAAGAGGTATGAAGAGTATGTGTGTGAGAATATGGAGAATATAAATAGTTTAGAACTATGTTACAGCAGACCCTAATTTTGATTAACCTAAATAAAAAACTAGTGAATGAACATGTGAGGACAAATGTAGACTTGTTACTCATAGTATATCACCAAGTGATGCTGATGGTTGGCTGAAATTAACTCCTCCAACTAACTCCAGATCTAGAGCACACCTCCTCCAGACTCCTCCTAGCTTGATCTCCTTGCATTGAGCACTTGAACTCCTTGAGAAGATGCTCAATAAGTGAGCATAGGCCCTTCTTTTATAGTTTTAGATCCTTGTAAAAAGCACTTTTCAAAAAGTGTGTGCAACATCTTCCAAAAGCGCATCCTAATTTTCAATGATAGTTTTTATGAAAAAAGCCACTTTCACTAAATTTAGTGATGAAGTATTTGCCACCAAAAACAACTTTTCAAAAACAATGACAATTTTGTTGCATTGTTGTTGACAGGATTTGATCCTTCGCCGATAAATTTGTTTTTTGAATCCTTTCCTCTAAACCATTATTCCAATGCTTTTCGTTGTGTTTAGAATATAACTAATATTGCTACTATCTTAGGATCTTTGACTCTTATGAATTTGTTTCCAACATTAAGAAGATTTTGGGCAAAATGCACCATTCCTCATTTCCAAAAGATGGTTCAATTCGGGCTACTAAGAATTGCAGCTTGTACATAGTGATGTCTGTGGTCCCATGCAGACATTTTCTTTTGGAAATTATCTTTACTTTGTGACTTTCATTGATGATTTTTCCAGGCATGCATGGGTATATCCATTGAAGGCAAAGTCCGAAGTGTTCATGTGCTTCAAAAAGTTTTTGGTTTTGACTGAAAATATGTCAGCATGTAAAATGGGCACCCTCCCTTCAGATCGAGGGGGGGAATATATGTCTTTTCATTTTAATGCATTTTTGGCTGAACGTGGGATAAAACACCCGTGTATAGTGCCGTATACACCTCAACAGAATGGAGTTATTGAACGAAAGAACAGGTCACTCATGAAGATGGCAAAGTGTATGGTCAAGAGGTAGGCTTTACCACATAGTTTCTGGCTTGAGGCTCTCATGTGTGCAACATATGTACTTAACAGGTGTCCCACTAAAGCGTTGTAGTCTATCACTCCATATGAGGCTTGGCATGATCGCAAGCCATCTGTTGTTCATCTGCGTGTTTTTGGTTGTTTGGCATATGCATTAGTACCTGAACAACATCACAGAAAATTGGATGATAAAGTAGTAAAACGTATTTTTGTTGGGTACAGTTCTGAAAGTAAAGGCTATCATCTGTATCATCCACACTCTAAACACATTCTGGTTATCCGTGATGTTGTTTTTGTGGAAGATGCTATTCAGTCATTGCTTTCATGTACTAAGGAGAAATATGTTAGCTCCAAAGACATGTATGATACTTTGCTTCCTCTTTTTACAGGTTAACAGTCTAGTGCTCGTCCCAATGAGGCAACTTCTCAGCCTTTGCACGTTTCATGTGATGATGCAGATCATTCCATTTTTTATGCAGATTTACATGATGCACTAGTTGATGAGAGAGATGATATTGAGCAAGCAAAAACTATGCCAAAATGGCTGGTGCAGACTTTGTGTGACCACAAATTAGATGCATCTGTCATATCGTACTCGTTCAGCTCTCATAATGCGTGTTTTGCATCAGATTTCTATGTTATGGCTGCATCTAGTTTCTGTGATGAGAATGGGCCTGTTTTTTTTATGAAGTACAAAATTTAGAAAATTGGATGGCTGCTATGCAATCTGAATATGATGCTATAATGAAGAATGGTACTTGGTCTTTATGTGACTTGCCTCCTGGCAAGAAGGCCATTGGGACTAAGTGGGTATACAAGCTGAAGCATAAGCCTGATGGTACAGTTGACAGGTATATGGCTAGACTTGTTGCAAAGGGTTATGCACAGGCAAGAGGCATTGATTTTGATGAGACCTTTGCACCCACATGTCGTATGACTACTATTAGGAGCATCTGTGCACTTGCAGCCCATCATGGTTGGAATGTACATCACTTGGACATTAAAACAACATTTGTGAATGGTGATTTGCATGAAGAAGTGTATGTTTTTCAGCCCTGTGGCTTTGTGCAGAAAGGGCATGAAGATCAAGTGTGCAGGTTAAAGAAGGCATTATATGGTTTAAAGCAAGCACCACATGCTTGGTATGAGAAGATACATGCTTATTTGATTACACATGGTTTTGAGAATAGTCCAACTGAAAGCACCTTATATGTTAAGATTGTTAATGATGTGCTTCTGATCATTTTTGTCTCTGTTGATGACATGCTGCTCACTAGTCCTATTGAGAAGCATATTGCTGATTTTAAGACTGATTTGCATGCTTCATTTGAGATGTCTGATTTGGGGCATTTGCATCATTATTTGGGCATTCAGTTTATGCACATTGATGGTGGAATGTCTTTGTGTCAAACAAAATATATTGACACATTATTGTAGTGTTTTGGTCTTGAAGACTATCAACCTATTGCCACTCCTATGGAGACAAGTTTACGATTGAGTCTTCATGATGCTGGAGATGCATTTAATGTTGTTCTATATCACCAGGGTGTTGGATGACTAATTTACTTATGCATTACTCAACCAGATATACAGTTTGTTGTCTCACAAATGAGCAGGTTTATGCATTGCCCAGGTGTAAAGCATTGGCAGGAGGTTAAGTGCATCTTTCGGTACTTTACTGGTACCCGACTACTTGGGTTGTTTTATCCCAAGAGGGGACCACTACCGCTAGATTTGCATGCTTACTTTGACTCTGACTGGGTTGGTTGCTATGACACTCGTGTGTCCACTAGTGGTTTTTGCTTCATGCTTGGTAGCTCATGCATATCTTGGTTGAGCAAGAAGCAGCCTATTGTGGCCACTTCCAGTTGTGAAGCTGAGTATAGGACAACTTTCACAACGATTGTTGTGTGTGTGGCTGAGATGCCTTATGGCTGATTTGGGTGATGGTCAGTCTTTTGCCACCACCATCTTCACTGACAGTCAGCGCGCATTGGCAGTTGCGAGGAACCCTGTCTTCCATGCTCGCACTAAGCACATTGAGATGCATTATCACTATGTCCGGGAGAGGTTCTCTGTTGGGGAGATCAGCTTGGCATATGTGCCCACGCAGGAGAACATTGCAGACCTTTTCACGAAGGCTCTACCTAGGGAGAAGTTTGAAGCTTTCCACAAAGCTTTGGGCTTACTTCCTTTTGTGGAGTGATTTCCACATAGCTTGGCACTTCCTTATACATGAGTGCCAACTCCTTGTTCACCGCATCACTCCTAGGAGGGATTTGTTGATATATTTAGGTAGTGATGTGTGAACACACTAGGACCGCCGGGGCACTTTTTTCCTTCTTTAGGAGGTTTTTTCCCCCCGGCTTGTATATACGCCTATTGCCCTAATGGGCTACTTATCTTTGTACATTCTCTCATAATACATTCAGTATTGTGTGTTATGCTCCAAGCTTCTTCTCCTTCCTTATGCTGTTCGCGTGCTTCCGCAGACGTCTATCTCCAGCAGTTGGTTCAATGCCAAAACAAGAAAAGACATAGGAAGAGAGTTATGACAATAAAGAAGATACAAAGAAATTTTTCATGACAGTGCAAGACAATGAAGAAAGATACTCATATATTGATAATGACTTGTCAAGTTCCAAGGAAGAGGATCTCATTCACCTCCTTAAGAATATCGAGATGTCTTTGCTTGTCCATACAAGGACCTAAAAGGAATTGATCTAGAAACCTTTGTACATTATATTCTATGGCACCAGATGCTCAATTGTCTAAATAGAGAATATATACCTACAACGAGCCCTACTCTTCCAAAATCAAGGAAGAGATTGACAAAATCTTAGCCATTGGTTTAATGTCATAAATCGAGCATACAAAATGGATCTCACCTATAGTGATTATTCCAAAAAAGAATGGAAAACTCTATGTTTCAATTAATCTCAAAAACGTGAATGTTGCCACTATTAGGGATATTTATCCATTACCAATAGAAGACCATTTGCTAGAAACAAAGAAGTGTATAGTTTCTTAGATGGTCTCTCGAGTTACAATAAAGTGTTTATTACACCAAAGGATCACCATAAGATCGTCTTTTGCAAGCTAATGGGGCATATATGATACTTCATGTAAGGCCATTTTGATTGAGCACTGTCCCAACAACATTTCATATGATATTATGTTACATCTTCAAGGAGCATATTTAGAAATGCCTAGAAGTATACCTAGATGAATTATGTGCATATTCAAGTAAATGTAAAGAACATGTTTTAAACCTTTAAAGGATTTTTAATAAATATCGCTTGTATAAGGTGTGCTTAAATCTTTAAAGTGTGTGTTTATGGTCTATCAAGGTAAAGTGTTTCGACATGTAGTCTCAAATAATGGCATATAGATAGATGAAGGAAAATCAAAGCAATAGTAGAGCTATTGAGACAAGGAAATATTAAAGAAGTCGAAGCTTCTATGGCATATTGTGGATATTATAGAACGTTCATACACATTTATGCAACCATTGCTTAGCCAATGTATAGGCTTTTGAAGAATTTTGAGTGGATAAAAGAGTTTGAGAACCCATTCCAAGAACTCAAAAGATGTCCAATATCAACACTGATATTGAAGTCATCTAAGTTACACAAAATCAAGGGTTTACTACCTAGCCACATGGAAGTTATACGAGTCCTCTAAGTTCTTACAAAGTCAAGGTTCATTACCTAGCCATTTATGAGAAACAAAGATTTTGACTGCCTATGAGATCCTAAATTTGAACTTGGGAGAGGTCCATTGGCTTCTAGTTGAACTTGGGAGTGGAAACACTCCATTAAGTTCATAAAATTTGAACTTGGGAGAGGTTTATTGGCTTCTAGTTGAACTTGGGAGTGGAAACACTCCATCAACTTAATCTATTACTAAAGACATAGAAGAATTGGTAGTCAATAAGTTGCAAGTAGAGCAAAATAGGGAGCAAAGAAATGCACTTTATCCTCAGAGAACCCATCCACTTCAAAGGTGCATGTGCAATAGAATCCCTAAATATCAACTGAGAGATTGAATAGAAGATGAACATCTTGTAGATCAATGATATTACAATAGATAGTCATCAATATTATAAGATCAATCCAAGCACATTGTACCCACCTTGATACACTTATAAGAATCAACAAAGAGAGCCACGTAGAGAACCTTATTAAAATAGGCATATATATGAGTAAGGGAATCAAAAGCCTCTAAGACCAATCTCATATTAACATCCCCCACCTTTAAAGAATGTATTTTTTTAGCAAATATGTTGATGAGATTCTCGAAAGATCCATAGTGTGGATGGAACCTTCCATGGAAGACACAAATGTTAGCTATCAAGACTAGTATCCTCAAGATAGAATGAATTACCCAAAACATAGAAGCAATGAAGGAAGATGGTATTAGGAGGAAGCATATTACCCTATGTACACTAGCTAGAATCCTAGATGGATTGAATTCACAAGTTGGGCGATAAATTAATACCCCTATGCACCTTTGGAAGGTTATAGCCCTCACAAGTTGTGACCCATAGTCACTCTTTTAGCATTAAGTCGAATTTTAGATAGGGAATGATTATGAAACTCCTTAAAACGTTAATAGTAACTCTTGGCTATTCAATTTGGATACTCCTACACAGAGAGACGCCTTCATTGTGTGCAACCTTGTTCAGATTTCACTCAAAGAAAATCACAAAACTTATAGCAAATTTGCTACACTATATGAGCAATCAAACACACGTAGAATCACCTCAAATTAATAATGGAAGAAGTTACAACTAAAACAATACCCTATTGGAAACTAGCTCACTCCATACAGAAGCAATGTGCAATGGCTAACTATAAATAAGTATAGGCTAACAAAATGGGATCTAGCAACTTCCTAACACTAAACTAACTTAGAAAGAGAGTAAAGATCATGTCCTTCCAAACCTCTTGTAAACATGTTTGCAAATTGATTATTGGTACCTCGCAAGTGACAAGGGATAAGGCTCTACATTCAGCTTTGGTTGAAGATGGGGCTATTGTTGGTTGCTTCTTGGAGCTCCACAAGATACTCTTGCTTCCAATCATGACTACATAGCCACTGTGTACTCCTATCATCCTTCAAGGCTGGCCATATTGCATAACAATAAGCTTTCACGTGCAAATCTTCATCATAAGCATAAAGTAAAACACCATTTGTAGTGCTCATGAGGTATCTAAGATACTCCCTCGGTTGCCATTAAGTGTTAAGCTTTTGGATTTGGCATAAATTGTGAAAGAACTACTAGATGTTTGATGTCCGACTTAGTAAGAGTTGAATAATTAGTAAATCCTTTAATGGATCTATACGAAGTAACATCTTCAATGTTCTCTCCCTTGTGTGCACTCAGCTTTACATTCAGCTCTAATTGATTTGCATTAGGAATATGCCTTCTCCTTGTAGGTTACTTATATGCATAATAAGTGCTTCAATTCTCCAAAATCAGAGACCTTAAATTCTTGTCCAAGTTTCCAATGCTTGCATCATCATTCCCTCTATGAATAAAATCAACATAATGCAAATAGAAGCAACAAGATCACCTATCTTCTTCATGTATAATGAAAACTCTGGGTCACTTTGTTTGCAACCACATTTGCCTAGGTATTCCATTGGCCCTTCGTTCCAAGATCTTGGGGCTTGCTCGAGACCATAAAGAGCCTTCTTTAACTTATACGCATGATGAGGATAAGTCTTATCTCCAAAGCCTCTAGGCTACTCCTTTCAACTTTTGCTTAAGTTTATGCCTCAATTCATAACGCATGTGCATGTGATATACACAACCAAAAAGCTTGAGATGATATGGATCCATTTTCTTAACATACCATGCTTCATATGGACTTTAAAGCATCTATTCATGATACACATGGCTGTACTTACTATTGTCAAAGGAGTACTAGATTGTGCTATTTGACAAGACCAGACAAGATTTAGAAAATATCCTTTTGATTATGAGATCACCCTCGCAAGGGAAAATGAAACAATCAAAGATCACCCCCACAAGCCAAGATTGATACGTATGGATAACTCAACTAGAGATGATAGAGGAGATCCCACAACCCAAGTCTGTAGGTATGAAACAAGATATCTAGATTTCAAGAACTCCCTAAAGCGAGATGAATAAGTTACAAGAAACAACTAGAACGGATCTCATACCACAAGATTTCAATAGGACAAATATTGCCTTTTGACGTTCTCTACTACATCACTTCTAAGAATCTTTGTGTACTTGCGACAAACGCTTTGAAGACTTTAAAGTGGCTAAACAATACAAAGATTAAATACAAAGACTTTTAATTCATACAATACAAACATCTCATTCTTGTATTACATCAATGAAGATAACAAAATACTTGTTCACTCCCACTAAGGGGTCCTACTTGCTCTAAAGTCCTTAAACTGTTCAATTCATTCTTAAAACTAAATCTTTCTAGTGTTCAATTCATTCTTACATTGGATCGTTTGAGCCTCTTGAGGTGGACTACAATCTCTCCAAAGCTTCTAATAACTTCTTGGACAGCTAACATGTTGAGATAAGATGTGAACCACTTATTTGTTTCACTCAACTCATTCATTTCCATTGTTTATGCATATTGAGGTCTTGGCTAAGTTCTACTAATTAGTCCCCATGAGTCCCTTATCCATGAAGAAATTCCTATCCAAAAATCTTTAAAGTGAGTGGAGGCAATAATTTCTTGGCGATAGTAGAAAACCACATAAACCTTTCACTTGTAAGATTGAAGGCCACCATGCGGGTTGTCTAAAATAAACATTATGCACTTCCAACATCCTCACAATCCACACATACATTGAAAGTGGAAATCACTAAAAGGAAGTCCCTCTTCAAAAGATTACATTAACTCAAGCAAAAATCTGGAAGGCAAGAAATTTAATGATAAAAAGATCTTTCCTTCTCAATCCCTTGGCCATGAGCTATCAAGGGATGAAAAGAAAAAGAAAAATTTGACTTGAAGACAGAAATGATAAGATTAGTGTAACGTGGAAGAAGAAAATTGATACACTAAAAAGGGATTACAAAAAGTGCACATTGAAGCTTGTTAGGAAAAATCTATATCCTCTAAACTTAGTTCTAATATCCATCAAATAGGTTTAATCTTACGAGATCCTCTCAAAAATACTCGAAGATGCTTCTCAAAAGATACAAATACTTGCTTCAGCCATCATAGAAAATCTTGGAAGAACCTAGCCCATGAGATTTGTGATTCAAAAGCCCATTTCTCAAGACTAATTAAACCCTTGGAAAAGGGAAGATAGAACATTAGCCAATGTACTCTTTGTATCTCCTAGGAGGAATCTATGGATTGCATTCTTTGAAACTACAAATTGAGAAGAACCATGTTTCAGTCCACACTTGAAAAATTCAGCTATGAGATCATCCACTAGCATACCTAGATGTCCAAATGATAAATCATGAAGGATCTAAACCATACCAGGCATGTTCTTGCTAGACTCAACTCAGTTCAAATGAAAAAAAAAATCATGAATTGATCAAATCTCAAGACTTGTTTAAACTTGACAATGTGACTATATAAATCAATAGATCTGCCATAACAATTTTTCCTACACTTAAAGAGGTCGAGGGATCTTCGAGGGTCTTGATGGCACAGACAAACATCAGCTGATCACAAGTGCAGCTTGCTCCATGTGTGAATTAATTAGTTTTATTCTAAGATTTGGCAAAGCATGCTTAAATATGGACATTTCTTCTCCAATTGGATTGATTAACTGCATTCTTGTGGGTATATGTCCTCATAGAATTTGAAAATTCACCAATTGGATTGGTTGACAACATCCTTGTGGGTATGTCCTCATAGGTTTTGATTTTCAACTATTTTTCTCCAGCCCCTTGCAAAACTCTTGACCTGCTTTGTGCATCACCCAAAGAAGGTTGTAGGATTGGGTTTGATATGATTCTCAAAAGCAGCATTTGGGAGCATGTAGTAACCACGCATGTAGTTTGTCTAAGATTTTCTATTTGTGAGACTTTCTAGAAACATTTAGCCATGGATCGAATCTACTTAAACATTTGATCTTTATCGTTTGTAGTGGTCACTTGCACCTCGTGATGATCGTTTATTATTTTCCGATGGGCAGACTAAGGGCAGATGAGAGATGATCAGTATAAATTACTTCAAAGCCTTAGAATTTATCGATTAAAGCTAGTCCGAAACTTATAATTTTAGAATTACATAATTACCTCGTGCACTCATTGCGATTTTCAATTTCTAAAATGCGACTTTTGTTTCCCTTTTCATATGATTTTCAAATCCTGTGATATTCATAAAATCCTTAGGGCAAGATCACATTTGTTGCAACTTTCAATCCAAAATCAATGTGTCTAAGATCACATTCGTTGCAACTTCTAACAACGGTGCTCTTGAAAACCCAAAACCAAAAAATAATGACAAATGCATTTGATTCGGTGCATACAAATTTTCCAAATTCGGTGCAAACAAACTTTTCGTCACTTATGGATATCGCTCAATTCTCTATTTGATTGTATGCCAAATTATGTAAAGATTTCCTTTGGAAGGACTGGGTTCACTTGATTGTGTTTGAATATTTCATTACTAGTGGAAATGATCAAAGGTACATGATTAAGGGTAAGGATGAGGGTAGAGGGATGGCTACTCACATGATGGAATGATCAATAACGATTACTGATTTCAGTACTGGAATTAATGATCGATGGTAAAAATTGATGTAAGGATGATGGCAGGGAGGATGATGGAATGCGCAATTATGATTACTAAGTGGATCAGATAGGTTTGAGTCCAAAACAGGAACCGATGAAAGTTCAGTCTCTCTTTTACCTATTCGTTTTGGATACTCTGAACAATGAGGAGTCTCAGAGGATTTGATACTCTGGATAAGTACAAGTTACACTTCACTCTTAAAACACAGCCACTTGTATACGCAATGTTCAAGAATTTCAGATATGATTGTAAAACTAGGAAAGATAAGTGTAATGATCGAATCTCAGCCTGGTAACAATTTCATATGATCGAGAATTTCATATGATCGTAACACTAGGATACTAAGAATTAGTTCCACTTCACAATTTATCTATCTAAGAAAAAAAGGTGTGATGATTTCCCTTGTGTTATAATTAACACAAGGATACTAAAAAAACAAGTTCCACTACACTCATTTGCCTTTATAATGAATTGGTAAAAAGCTCGAATCTCAGCTACTGACACTTGTGTTATTCTTCAAAGCCTTCATGAATATGATCGTAACACAAATATGATCATAAAATGTTCGAGAGTTTCAAGTATGATCGTAACACAAATACAAATCAAAGAGCAGCTATGAATAAATAGTTATAAACGTGTCTTCTGTCAATGTCAATTCCTTGCAAACTTCCAAATAGGTTCAACGCTGCCACTTGGGTTTAAGTTTGTGTTTCTCAATAGAGAAACACTTTATGATCCAATCTTTCAAAGGTTCTCCCCCTTGTAACATTCCAAATTGGCACAGAGAAATAATCACTTCACCAAACACCACTGACCTGCAATAGACTTGTGCCTGCCAATTCAAAATATTCCAAGAGTCAACCAAAGCAAGCAAGACTTAGGGCAAGCAAAGATATGAACCAGATCCTCAATGCTACAACACTTGATCATAGCAAAGCTCCACAAATTTTGGTAGCCTTAAAGTTGGTCAAAATACCACGATGGGAGTTTACCACATATGAACCAATTTTTTTCTCCATCACGAGATGACCAAAAGACATGAACTTCAAATTCCAAAGCAACATTGTCCATGTAAGGCCCCACACTTGTTAAGCACGATATGATAATCAGTCCATGTTCACATTGATTTTAAATATCTTGCATAAGCAATTGCCATTACGCCACACAAGACCCTCATTGCGCAGTGTCCAACCCAATGAGAAATCAAGTTTCTTTAACATTCCCAAGCAAAGCATGCTTTGGAGGATTCTCCATTCTTCATGGTTCATACTTATATCAAAGTTTGTCCTCAAATCTGACGTCTCCACTGTTTGACACCCTTGTGACAAAGTCTCCTATCATCGCGGAGGCTCCACAGAGCCACACACCTAATGCCTGAGATTGGAAATCATAACGAGTCATTTTGTCTGATACTGGCCTCTTAAGATCATTAAACTTGGCACGCATCAGCTGCTATTGCATAGTTTGAGAGAGTGAAGCAGGAACTTATGCAGAATACCGCATACACATGCTATATTAGAATTCAAATCAGCCATCAATCCCGGCACTGATCAACGTCAACGATGAGCAATAATTGAGAATATTTAAACATTAGTTTTATTTCTAAAAACCATCTTCCATATGTAGGCATACATCGACAGCAGACAACTACGAATGAAGATCATGGATGACTCTAATTGCAAGCACAATCCCATCATCCAAGAAGACTTGTATGCGACCCGACCCGATAGGGTTGCCGACCAATCCTAATCAAAGAAAACCACGCAATACAGTCCCAAATCCTCACTAAGAGATGATACCTTTTGCACACCAAAGGTCTAGACATCAAGACCAGCCAAGTCCAACATCGCACTTCGACCAACACGTCATCTTCGTAGATAAACAACAGCAAGAATCAGAGATGAGAACATTTCTCCCCAGATAATCTTCACAGGGCTCAAGCACAAACATAGCCTCTTATGCCTAGGAGCAATCGTTGCCTTAAGAACAACCAAGTAGAGTAATCTAAACCCTGAAGTAGAGAAAGACTTCCGTAGGGAGGAAGTTAGGTCATGTCCGAAGAAAACGCACTGGCGGCTCTATTGTGAGATTGCATGGCAAATTCATGTAAACCTCTTTAAGTGAAGAAATCCCCATGACATTCTAACGAGCTTTGAGCTGCATTCCATTGCTTACTTTTCACTGATCCTAACCAAAATTTTCGGAATTAATAAACGAAAAAGGTACAACCTAAGTATATGGCAAATGACAAGACTATTTCTTTACTTATAAGGTCACAACAACTTTTAAGGTCACAACAAGGCTTGCAAACTGCTACAAAGAGTAAGGTATTGGCCGAAATGTATTTCGGCGACAATTCCTCACTAGCATGGTCGGCAACGAGACAGATATCATTGATTACCCATTAACTAAATTTTCTGGAGTATAAGCACAATGACTAGATGAGGATGCCAGATTACACAAACAATTCCCATGAACGAAGTCCTTGGAGTAAAACGACCGAGGCCATCTAGAAAATCAGTCTTACCATATGCAATCCGGAAACCGCAAAACTATCGAAAACAGGAGACTAACTCCACATTTTCTCGATGGATAGACACTATATCCACCACTTTCGCATATACCTGAGAACGTAATGGTATGATCAAGATGTTGATAAATCGCAGCCATGAGTTAGCAATGATGTCGCATTGAGACAAATCTGTCAATAAACTCAGAAGCAATTGAACTCTTCATCTTAAAATGAACACAAGTGATACCCTCTCGATTAAGAGAGTCCAGAGGAACCAAAAGTGCCACGAATGCGCTTCCTGCATTAAGCCCTTCAAAGTCAGGCTTACAGTTGCAGGCACTTGTTTGCCCGCAATTCAACCATCAAATTTTCCTTCGACAACTCCTACTGTGCAATGAGTACAATGGAACCACATGCTATCAAATACTTACGTACGACTAGAATTGTTGACATATGCTGCGTACTCGATTCCTCTCAGACAAACTAATAATCTCCTAAACAGAAGGACTCAAAGTTTTCCCTACCAGAATAATGACTGAAAACACGGATCAAACCGCTCTTCGAAAAAATTGACATGATACCGGTAACATACTGCTACTTCGCAAACAAGACGTAAACTTCGAGCAAAGCAAGAAGCGCAATAGATAAGACACATTCATTGCTGATAACAATTGAAGCTCCGGTAGAAAAGACTTCACCAGCCGCGAAAAAACAGAAAGAAAGCCCAAACTCCATGACTGAGAAAGAAGGAAACTAGCACACTCGCAATTTCCGTAAGCACTATGCAACAGGCACTATAAATCCGTTACATGAAATTGTGATTAAATACAAGCAATTAGGTCTGTTTTCAACTTAGCAATGCACCAGACAAACTTGCTCTGTAACTTTCACTTGACGAAAGGGGAGATCCCATCAAGGGAGCTCAAACACGCTGAGATACTTACAGATTAGAGGAACCCTTTCCGAATGACAAGGGTATCATAGGCCACGTCTCTAGAAAAAAAGCTCTAACTCACGGAGAAAACAAAAAACAATTGATCGATGGGAAGGCGAAAACCACAACCAAGGAAACCCTGCGTGAAAGCCATCACCTGCAGCACATCATTGCAGATCAACCATCAGGGACATCGCCCATGAGTACAAAATTATCCACAAGATTATATCGCATTATCCAGTTCCACGTCAAAAGTAAGAAGCAGACTCCAAAATCTTGCTTCAAGAGACGTCATGAGGATCCGCATCATCAACAACAGAAAGACCAGAAAACACAGCTTAACCAGCAAATGTGAGTTCCCAAAACGGTCCACAGCTAGAAGAATGCATCATATTCGCATCGTATTCGCACAAATTAATACTCGCCCTGGCTAACCGCATGCGTGGCCCGTCAGGGCTTCATATTCATAAGTTGTATACTTCAAACCCATGAGAGTCAGACAGGCTGACAGCCACAAGCAATTGACTCTTTCGACAATGTGCATCAGATAGAATCAGATGTTTCAACAGCAGATAGCTCGAGATCAATCGAGCTCTTTCAAATCTTCCTATCTACATGACTTCTCATCATCGCACATTCGTGTCGAGCTTTCTGCGCCGAAGAAGTGCTGCAAAGGCTTTATATCACACAGCTAACCCTAACGTGAATTTAAGCGTCTACGTGTACCAGCTTTCCCTTTCAAACTCCATCATAAATAATTGATCTACGCATAAAAATTCAAACCTTAACTCTGCAACTTAGTGAAGGGAGAAGAGTGTGTTGAGATAAGTTCTTCAAGGAGTCCAAGTCCCGTAGGGCAGTTGGTTGAGCTTTGGCCTCTTGAAGTGGAGGTCCAGGGTTCAAGTTCCAGGCTGGACATGTTATGACTTAGGCCAGCTAAAATCAGTTGTAACCATGTTCCTTCAGTTGTAACCATGTCTCCTTGTCTAACCCCTGTTTTGTGGGATACGGGGGGTCCCGCGGGTATTATGCCCATTCACTTGTACAGTTGCAATTTCAAAGTTAAAGTCCGGGGGAGTAGACTTCAGCTGAACCTCCATTTTTTATTTTTTTTTTTTAAGTTCTTCAAGGAGCTTCTATAAGTCGATCTCTTTCCATACATTGATCTACGGTTGATATTTTTAGTTTTTTTTTTTGGAGAATACAATGAATGAGAAAGATACACACTAAGCCTCATCAGGTAGAGGCAGCCATCTTGAGAAACTCATGGACACCCATCTTGAAGAACTCATGGACTTGTACAACCAGAAATTGAACTCAGAAGAGAAACTCATGGACACCCATCTTGGAGAACTCTTGGACTTGTACAACCATGAAATTGAACTCAGAAGAGAAACTCATGGACATCCATCTTGGAGAACTCATGGACTTGTACAACCATGAATTGAACTCAGAAGCACATTCTCTTCTTTAAGTTTTTGTTTGCATAAAAACTTCAAAAAACAAATTTTGATTACAACTATTATGCCCATAGGACTTCTTTCGCTCATCATCCTTCACAATTGCACCTTGTCGTGTAGGAGCATATCACATGTTTGTTGACTTCCTTCTACATAATACGTTGTCCTTCCATGTCATCATATACTTCATTCTTGAATAATGGATATCTAATTCACTCAATCATGTTGATATATTTTGATAGTGATGTGTGAGCACAATTAAGACCATTATAGCACTTTATTTTAAGGAGTTTTTTAACCCCTTGCGTGTATATACACCTATAACCCTAATAGGTCACTTAACTTTTGTGCATTCACTTGCTACTACAATTAGTGTGGTGTTTTTCTCAAAGCTTCTTCTTCTCCCTTGTGTTGTTTCGTGTACTTCCGCATTCCTTGAATTCCAACAATTGGTATCAAAACAGGTTGTCACTTCCTTTAGGGTATTATATACATTATTTTAGTCACATTTTCAAAATCGCATGAAAATTGATGAGCATCCTCTTCCACTCCCATGGAAAAGGGTTTATTGGTGGATCTTTATAATGTTGGAGATGCATTTGATGTTGTTCTCTATCAGCAAGGTGTTGGATGCTTGATTTTCTTATGCATAATCCAACCTCATATTCAATTTGTTGTGTCATATGAGCATATTTATGCATTGCCCATGTGTCAAGCATTGGCATACAATTAAGTGCATCTATCACTACTTGAGTGGTACTCAGCCACTTGGATTGTTTTATCCCAAGGGCGGGGATCATTACTGCCATATTTACATGGTTTTTTTACTCGAACTGGGTTGGTTGTTCAGTTCTGACACTCATGTGTCCACTAGTTGTTTTTGCTCATGCTTGGTAGTGCATGTGTATCTTAGCCTGTTTATGGCCACTTTTATTTGTGAGAGTGAGTATAGGGTAGCTTTCATAGCCACTTTTGAGTGTGAGTGGATCAAATGCCTTTTGGCTGATCTGGGAGTTGGTCCATCTTCTACCACCACCATCTTTACTCATAGTCAAAGCACATTGACAATTGAGGAACCTTGCGTTCCATGCTCACACAAAGCACGTTGAGGGGCACTATAATTGTAAAGAAAAAAAAGGTTATTCACTACTAATTCACCTCTAAAGTTTGCCTTTACCTTTTAGGAAAATGGACATATTGGTCACTTTCAAACATGGGAAAATAGCATACATTAGTCGTCAAGCTTGTTAGGCCTAAAACAAAGTGATGTTTTTAAGGCACTTGTGTATTGTTGATTGAGGAGACAAGCCATTGAATGCATTATGTGTATTCAAAACTTCTTACAAATATTTTTGGACCATGGTATAATTAGCCATCCCTATAGTGCAATCATTATTCCTTTCCATAAAGTGGTAACATGTCTCTTAGTGTTAGTGGACTTAAGAAAAATGGGGTGATTGATGAATTCACTACCCCTATTAGTGTATCTCTCTATTTAGCAAGACGCTTCATTCTAGAACTAGTTTATCCAATCTTGAAACGCATGAAATATATCAGAATTCTATTTTAGGAAGTGGAACTAAATATAAGGAAGGAGCAACGAAATCTAGTAAGGGCTAGCATATGCATTAACTGTGCAAAGATCCATATGCATTGGCGGAAAAACTTATATGGGCTCGAATTGATGGTTCTTTTGGTATTAGTTTTTTTTTTAATAAAAGGAAGTTCGGCCTTAGCCTATTCTCCCAAAATTTAATTAAAATAAAGAAGAAAAGTTACAAGTGAATTGGACTAGTGCCCATGGGACCCCCCAAATCTCACAATGCAGGGGAGGACTGTGGCAAGCTAGAGGGTATTACAAATGAGGCGGACAAATCTATCATCTCCCTCGTGTGGGACCCATTTGGGTTTCAACTTGTTGTTTTCGAGGAAATAAATACAATGATGTCTAAACGGTGGAGATCTCTTATCTCGGGAGATTCTTTGACCTAGAAGAAACAGGGATTTCTCAATCGACCAGTTCTTCAGAGTTTGGCCAAAATTTACAACACATCGCTCCCTCCAAATCTTCCAAAGAGTCTCACCCCTGATGGCATTCCATGGCCTCGATGAGCAGTCGACCGCCTCACCTAACAACACCTATCGCCAATTGATTTGGTTCGTGAGTCTCAATACCCGTGTCACGTGATGCCAGATAACACGGGACTTGGGGCAATCGAAGAACAAGTGAACGAAATCTTCGATGCATCGATGGCAACGCTTGCACCATGGCGGCACACCACAGATTTTGTTAGCCCTTGCATTGGACAAGATTCCCTTATGCAAGGTCTACCACATGAGAATGGACTTTTTTATCTCAATTGGGGGGTGCCAAATAGACATGAACATTAGTTCCCATCGAAGTTTGGTCCAAGAAAGGCACCACCTCTTGTTAAGGGTGTGATGAACATCTAATTTCTCTTTGAAGTTGGGGATCCTGGATATTTTTTTACCATTGCTCCATTTGAGGCCCTCCAGGCAAGGAAGATCCTGTCCGCAGAGAATGCGGGTAGTTGAGCAGTCCCATGCTAAACACCTGCCTTGAAGAAGAGTCCATTCCTCAAGGGTAACTCTATGTCTCGGGTCTAAGTCTTCGAACCTAATCCACTGGCTGGTCTCTTGTTTCCAGAGCTATTTCCACTGTTCGAACCCCTTGTTCCATAACCGCTTTGTAGTTTGGAGGTTCCAAGACTCCACCCCCCTAATGCCGTTGATCGAGAACCAGATAGAGTCATTTTGTCTTATCCCAATTGCCCACTTCCAGTCATCACTGATTCTAATGAATTGTTTGGCCTTGTTCCAACTCTTCCATAAAGAACACACGAGGCTAGAGCCTTTAGGGGACACCGGGTAGGGGGAGAACAAAAGCGTGAGAATCCTTATGTCCTTCCAACCAGGATGGCCAACTAAGGTAAGGTCTTCCATGTTTTTGAAGATCAATTTAGCCAAGAGGATTCACTATTGCTCCAAGCCTTGATAAGCCACTTTGTCACCAACTTGTCAGCCAACCCAACGATATCCAAAATACCCAAGCCCCCTGAGTCTTTCGAGCTAATGCAAGTTTCCCATTTGATTTTGGGAATCCCCCTCTTGCTGGGGTCCCCAGTCCAAAGGAAGTTTCTACAGATTCTTTCCACTTTGGCCAACTCTTTCTCCTTAGGTCTCCAACACGAGATAAAGTAAATAGTCGTAGAAAGCATAAATGTGTTAACAACCATAGCATGCCCTGCCAAGTTGACTTGCATACCTTTCCAATGATTTGGTTTGCTATCTAGCTTGGCTAGCACCCAGTTCCATCATTGGTCCATTGTGATGTTGATGCCCATCGGAATGTCGAGGAGACAGAAGACTTGACCTCTAGGAATAACTTGACACCCTTGATCTAACAACAACTGGGGTGGAGTTTTGAGGATTTCTCTAAAAGCAGTTTTAGCATGGTTGATTTTTGAACCTCACACCACACAAAAGGTGTCGAGGCAACTCCAGAACACCTCAATGATGTTCATATCGTTATGTATAAAGGCATTCATGTCATCGGCAAAGAGTCTCACAATCATTTGGCCGTGATTTAGAGGTAGGGAAAGACCCTTGAGATTGCCAGCATCCATGTGATGCTTTAAAAGGCAACTGAGGCTGTTCGAGGCGATAGCGAAGAGTAGTGGAGCCAGAGGGCAACCTTGCCTGATAGATCTTTTTAAACGTATGGGCTCAGAGAGCTTACCGTTGATATTTATTCTAGTTGAAGCGTTTCCGAGAAGAGTGGAAACCATCTTTGTGAACTTTTGGTTGCATCCAGGGTCTTTTAGTGATTGAAGAATAAAGTCCCATTCCAATCTATCATATGCTTTGTCGAAGTCGATCTTAATGAATACCAAATCTTGTGCAGACTCCTCAGCAAATGCAAGGCCTTCCCAAATATCGACAATTGCTTCAAGTATAGATCTACCTTTGATAAAACCTTTCTCGTCCTCACAAAGCCATGACTTTAAATGACAAGAGATTATGTTGGCAATAACTTTGGCAATTATCTTGTATCCAATTTAGAGCATGGTAATCGACCGCTAGTTTTCAATTTTGTTCTTATCTCCCCTTTTGTGAATTAACTTGATGACACCAGTATTAAGACACTCAGGGAGGGCGCCGAATGAGAGAGCCTCTTGCCACACCAGACGTAGTGGGGTGGCCACCTCATGCTTGAAGGACTTGAAAAACTCATTGGTGAGGCCATCAAGACCCGGACTTTTCCCATTGGGAAGAGCATCAGTAACCTCGATAATTTTGTTCTCGAAAATGTTAGCATCCAGTAGAGAATTCATGTTCTGTGGGATTCTAGATTGAGCAACCCTTGAAATGGTTGCCATGGAGTCACGCCTGTGTGGGGAAAGGGGATTCGAGTCCCCGAGAAGATGGATAAAGTGCTCGACGATGATAGATACGTTCTCAACTTCCATGCTACATTCGATCCCATTGTTATCAACCAAGAAGGGGATGGATTCCCTAGCTTGTTTCCTTTTGAGGATGTTACACATCTCTTTCGATGGTTTGTCGGCCTTCCCCGCCCACCAATCTTTGAAAAATATTTGAAGATTTTTCCTTTGAACCTCCTCCTCGAATCTTAGTCTTCCCCTGATTTTCAAAAGACCTTGTTGGCATTGCAAGTTACCTTTGTTTACTTCTTCTTCAAGCCGTGAGAGCCTCTGGTACATCGTTTCTCTTCTTTTTTTCCGGATATCTCTTACAGCCTTATGAGTCCTGATCAGAATTTGTCGAGTCCTTTCCACTGCGCTTCTCCAGCACTTAGCTGGTTCATTACAGTAGGCAAAGGCCTCCACCCACACTGCGGAAATTTCTTGGTGGACAGAGGGGAGGGAGAACGAAGTCTAACAAGCATGAAACTAAGGAGCTTTCAGGAGCATGGGAATCGATTTGAAAGAAACAGTAATCGGGTAGTGGTCTGAGATAGTTAGGTCCATGTGTTGGGAAATCGAAGGAATACCCCACTGGAGGATGTTGTTTTGGTCGATGTAACATCTATCAAGTCTTGCTTTCCTTAGAGAGTCTCCCAATTGGAGATTAGACCAGGAGAACCCCTTCACGTCTTTCACCTCGACCAGGTCGAGATGGAGCTTGATTTTATCCCATATTTCTTTCTCCTGACCGTCAATAATTTTCCCCTTGTTATTCCATCGGTCCTTAGGAAACTCAACCATGGTGAAGTCCCCACAAATTAGAATGTTGTGTGAGAGGGAGTCGAGGGAAGCCCAAGTATCGATTCTGTCTGCCTCTCCATTAGGGGCATAAATTGATACCATTGTGAACTGATTAGGGAACCCGATAGAGGCAGCAATCCAACGATGATTCCGATCTTCACAAGTCGAGGTCAGTTTACCGGACCAAGAGTGACTAATACCAATCGTAGCGCCCCCCGCTCCCCTAGGGTGCGAAGTGGAGAACCAAAGGTGGTTCGGATAAATGCATTTAAGCCGTTTCTGGAGATCCTTTGCGTCGATTTTAATCTCTTGTAAGCAGATAAAGTCGGGGTTGAGGCACTTTTCTTTGAACCACTGACCAAGAATCGCTGCTCTTGAGGGGTCAGACAAACCCCTGACGTTTAGCGATGTGATTTTCATTATTGATGACCAAAGTGTTGCTCGCATTGAGTACAAGCTTATGATGAGTGATGACCAAAGTGTTGCTTGCATTGAGTACAAGCTTATAGTTCATTTGAGTTCATATAACGCTAGAAATATCATCATTAGTTGTGAGTTTGGGATCTAAGAAAGATTAAAAATATGCCTTAACCTTTGGTTTTATTTTGAAGTTCCATTAACCTCTCAATAAATTCAAGAGATCATGTGTGCGCTATCTTGGTGACCTAAGGAAATGACTTTGTTTATTGAAGTATATATCACTTGGAGTTTCTTATAGCCAAAGGACACTTGTTTGTTTTTCTCAGCGACAACATGCTCTTTCTATATGAAGTTGAAAAGAATGTGCTCCTATCCTTTATATCCTCTTAGATCATATAGATAGTTTTTAGAGTGTAACATGGACGTGGTCATCATGCACACTCACACTATTGCTTACTTAGGAAAATTAGGATATACTTGAACTAGGGACCTTGTTTAACTAGTTTTTCTCCCATACACATGATTATGCCTTTTAGGCATGTTGATATATTTAGGTAGTGATGTGTGTGAACACACTAGAATTGTCAAGGCACTTTTTTTCCTCTTTAGGAGGTTTTTTTCCCGTGGCTTGTATATATGCCTATAGCCCTAATGGGTTACTTATCTTTGTACACATTCAGTATTGTGTGTTGTGCTCCAAGCTTCTTCTTCTTCCTTGTGTTGTTCGCATGTGTTAAACGCCGGTCTTGCCATCAGAGACACGTTTAAACATCTATTCGGGTTCTTGGGAGTGGAAGGGGTCTGTTAAACAGAGGGCCTATACTTGATTTTCCCAAATCAACTCACTCACATAACAGTCTATTCAATAACTTTACTAATCCAACTTACTAACCGAAAACTCGGACTTCGTCTGATTCATCTACTCACAGAATGTCGATTCATACACAGATTAAGACTTCCTCAGTGACCAACGCACAATGCAAAGATGACCGTAATACAAACTCACAGTAATAAACTTAGCGGACCCGTGATTCAGTACTTAACTTAAGATAACCTTACTGTAACTTAATCTTTATCGGACAGGTACAGATAATCAACAACACAGAAAGATACAGAATAACTCACAGTTTCAAACACACCACAGAAACTACATAGACTACATCAACCAGACAGACAGTCTCGCGACTCCTCTGGGCGTCGCCGAAGCGTCTTTTTTCATTGATTTATATAAAGGTTACAACATCTATGCAACGACCTTTCGGTTCGGAATATGAAAAGAGTCAGACTTTACAATTGCCCATCCGGCGGCTTACACTGGCACGCACGGTGGACTTGAACCCGCAAGTATACAAAAATATTACGGTTCATCAACTATACCTTCTAAATACATAGTTCTGGCTAATCTAAATGTCCGGGCAATTTTATTCTTCAATTACTCTAACATCTGCTTCAAAATTTCTGGTTCTACGAGTTGAGCATCTGTCCGTACTGAGCTTAGAGAAATAACTTGGCTCATTAAACTCTCTGCCTGTGTCTGCAGAAAAGCTTCCTATAAGTAAAATTCATTTGACAAAGCCGCATCCCTGTTGACTTTCATATCTGCAATCTGCTTATCAACTCTGAATAGTCTTTCTTTTTGAGCATTCAGTTGGTTCTCTCTTCTATCCAACTCTTGATTCTGAAATTGAATTGTTTTGAAATATAAATCTCTTTCTCTTCTTATCTCTGGTATCTCCTTCTGTAGTTGAGCGACCAGCAACATCTGGCTCCTAAGAGCAGCATTTGATTCAAATAATTTTGAATTTGCAAACTCTAGCTGCGTATTTGTTTGCTTTAGTAAAGCTGCCCTTTCTTTACTGCTTCATCCAATTGATCTCGAGTTTCCTTTAACAAATCACCCAGTGCAATGCGGGCATCTTCTTTATCTTGGACTAACAGCTTCAACTAGACAAGTTCTGCATCAGCAACACTTAATAACTCATCTTTTTCTCGAACCTCAGCCATTGCTGCATTTCGTTGACTGGTTACGGTTTCCTGTTCGGCAAGTCAGGCCTGTAACTCCTTAATTTGTTCGTTTAAAGCTTGATTTTCTGCTTTGACAACATCTAGTTCTTCCTGAAGTGGGCTAATGTCTACTTCCAAAACATCAACTTTATGCTGGAAATCATCTCTGATATTATCAGTTACCTCTTTTATTTGTTCTGGTAGTTGCCGTGATAATTGGATCAACATTTGACCCATGGATGCTAGTTCATTAAATACAGGGAGCGAAGGAAAGAGAAGGGAAGGACGTGGTTGAGATGAAGAAGTGGTGAGGATCTGATGGGAATGTGGTGGAGAATAGTTCGGTGAAGATGATGAGGAATCAGGTGTGTCAGGTACAATGGGTAGAATGGGAATATGGGGTTTAATTGGAGGCACAGGTGGAGGAGTGAGAAGAACAGTGTTAGTTTCTAATACCTTTTCGGTGGTTTGTTGCGTAGTGTCATCAGGGTTGGCAACTGCAGACCCCACTGCTTTAATTAATTCTTCAAAAATTTCTTTAATAATAGGTTGCCCATCTTCTTGCTTTTCTTGTTCGGATTGTTGCTGGGATTCTTCTTTAGAGGAGCTGGCTGCAAAATCGGCGGTATCATCATGCTGTTGCTGATTTGGAGAGGACTGCACTGATGAATCCTGGTGCATTGATGTTGCTGTGTCATGGAAAGTCTCTTCTTCATGTTCTTCTTCTTGATTGTTGTCTGCTTCTTTACCTGCGGCCGAACCCTGTACTTGACTGTCAGATGAACTGATTCTGATGCGTTTTCGGCAGAGGAGCTGGAATATTTCTTCGTCATCTTCTTCATCATCTTCCAGGACTTGCGCTGATTCTTCATGATAGAGAATTGGACCTCTGGGTGGTAGTTGTGCTGCTTGTATGGTCGGAAACAGGAAACTTAGTATGTGGGGGAGACGTGAACGCGGCATATCTCCTTTGTTGACCTGTTTAATTACCGAAACGCATTCTCTGTGGATGCAGCGGAAATAGTACGAGGCAAAGTTAACAGGCTGTCTAGCAGCCATATCTATCGCTCAGTAGAAAGGGCGAGATATGCCATATGTACGTTTCTCCAAATTTAGTATTGCTACTAAAAATTGCAGGGCTGTTCTCTCAGGTTCAAGGCGACAAAGGATTGCATATTCATTAGAAGAATGTATAGGAAATAACTGGATCATTGTGGTGATCGGTAAACTAGGGCCATTCTCTCGACCTCTCGGAGAGAGTCGGAATGCATCAGCAAAGGTCTGTAGAGTTATTACTACCCGAGATGGTAATGAGGTTATTGGCCAACTCTGGTCCGTAGCAGGTGTGGTAGTGATGGCGGCAATGATTTGGGCGTAGAACGGGTGACAATCCACTGAATGCCATGGCAATTCAATGAAATTAGCCAACCCACGTACACGCAGGAACTCTCCTACATCTGCAGGGAGTCCATCACGGAACGCAACAAAGTTTGCTAACGCTTCCATGGTGCGCACACAAATAACAACCACAAGAACACAATTGCATAGGGTATACAGAGAGCACAAGCACGCAAAACACACAAGCACAATAGTGATTAATAGTGGAATGAAAAAGGTTAAGTAGATTCTTGGCAGCGGAAGCAATTGAAATTGTTAATCATCACGCGATATTGAGATGATAACCTCATAACTTCGGTGTGCATGCATGAGCAGAACGATAATGCAGGGCGGCTTTTGATCATAATTAGGTATCAAAACGAGGATATTTACAGACTTATTTTATTATTCACGCAAAACTAAAAAGGAAAAGAAAAAGAAAAAAGAAAAAATATGCGGGCAATCGCAAAGTACTTCAGTGCGAATCAGGCGCTTGATGATACGGCTGCAACTTTGAACCATTTACCACTTTTAGAAGAGGAATTCTGGTCAAATTAGTCAACTGAAAAGTTGCTGGGCCCACTTGTTCAATAATCCGGTAAGGACCAAACCATCGTAACTTGAATTTTCCAACAGAACGATTTGATTTTGCATTATAAAACAGCACAAGTTGTCCTACCGTAAAAACTGGACTTTTTAGATACCCATCATGTGTACGAGCTTGCCGCAACTACACATCTTGAAGAGTCAGAAAACTTTCCCAGCGATGTTCATCTAATTCTCTGAGTGTGTCCAACCGAAATGACAAAGAATCTTCAGGTAACAATTTCTAAGAGATGGCCACACGTAAGCTTGGTACTACAAGTTCCATTGGTGCTATTGCCTCCATTCCATATGCAAGTTTGAAAGGAGTCAGTCCGGTGGCAACTTTATAAGTAGTCCAATATGCCCATAATACTGCAGGTAGTAATTGATCCCATCTTTCTGGTGATTCGATAATCAATTTACGAAGCATACTCAACAAGGTCTTGTTTGTACTTTCAGCCAAGCCATTAGCACGAGGGTAATAAGGAGAACGGAATTTGTGCAGAATCTGAAAAGAGTGTGTTAGAACTTTTATTAAATTGTTAATAAAATGTGTGCCTTGATCTGTCACAATTTCCAAAGGTAATCCAAATCGTGGGAATACGTCTTTCACTAAACATTTTGCTACCAAAATAGTTGTAGCGGACCGTAAAGCCCAAGCTTCTGCCCACTTGGTAGCATAATCTGTACATGTCAGACTATAACGATTATTACTGAGTATTGCTGGAGGTGTGATTGGTCCAATAAGTTCAAGACCCCATTTCTGAAAAGGTTCTAAAGGTAGGACAGGCTGCAGAGGAAAGAAATGGCATTGTAAAGGCTGTCCCGACCGTTGACAATTGTCACACTATTTCATAAACTGAGATACATCTCTTTACATGGTAGGCCACCAAAGCCCACTTTGCAGAATTTTTCGGTGCGTTAAATCTACTGCAAAATGTCCACCGGAAGGTATGGAATGTGCCAGAGCGATAACTGAGTTTACTTCATGTGGAGGAATACAACGAAGTAATACTCCAGTGTGATCCATATAATACAATTCTCCAGCAATCAACCGGAATCTGCGCCTGTAAACTGCAATTTTCCTACGCATTGCAGGAGAAGTCTGAGCAGGAAGATATCCATCAGTAAGAAAAGTTAATAATTGATCATAGTAATTAGGTGTCAGAGGAGGTTCTGCAGATTCATCATTAGTAGGGTCAGTAACATAAATTGCAGGTGTGGTGTCATCAACACCGATCGGAGCTTCACCGGAATCCAACCGAGAAAGGAAATCTGCTAATGCATGTGCAGTTCAAGGTCGATGAATTACTTCGTAATCAAATTCTTGTAAAAGTAGAACCCAACGCGCTAAACGACCACCTAAATGCTGTTGCCGAACCAGATATACTAGCGCAGTATGATCTACATGAAAGACAAATTTTCGGCCTAACAAATAATGCCGAAATTTCTTTACAGAATATACTGAACCAAGGCATTCTCTTTCAGTTACAGAATAATTCTTTTCAGCAGGAGCAAGCCTTCTACTTGCATAATAAACAGGCCGAAACCACTTATCATTTTGTTGCATTAAGACACTCCCAATGGCGATATCTGATGCGTCTACAAAAACATGAAATGGACGTTCCCAATCAGGAGGTTGTAGAATTGGAATCTGCGTTAATAAGCCTTTGAGACAATCAAATGCTGTTTGACATTCTTGAGTCCAAACAAACTGTCGAGGAGTACTGGGTATTAATCTATTGAGGGGTATTGCCAAATGAGCAAGCCACCGTAAATGTCGACCATGCCATCTGACTTGACCAATGAATCTCATCACTTCTTTCGGTGTAGTAGGCACAAGTGCTTCTAACACAACTGCAATTTTATCTGGATCAACTTGTATGCCTTGTGCAGACACAATATGGCCAAGCAGCTTACCACATGAAACCGCAAACACAGACCTGTTTGGGTTCAGGCAGAGTTTGTATTCACGACACTTCTCAAAGCAACACCGTAAATGATCTATGCTACCATCTTACCAAATAATGAAAAATCATCTAGATATACTTGCATGAAAGAAATAAGATAGGGGGAGAAGATTTCTTGCATACATCGTTGAAAAGTACTAGGAGCATTTCTTAATCCAAACCACATAACTGTACAAGCAAAAACACCCCAATTCGTAATAAACATTGTTTTTGGTATATCTTGCTCAGCCATTTGAACCTGGTTATAACCACTATAACCATCAAGAAATGAATACATTTCATGCCCAGCCACTCTATCCAGCATTGTATCAAGAAATGGAAGTGGAAATGGATCACGTACGGTGGCTGCATTCAATTTCCGATAATCGACACATATTCGGACCTACTTGTTTTTCTTTGGTACGATTACAATCACGGAGATCCATTTAGCATGTTTGACTGGAACAATGAATCCGACTTTTAATAACCTATCAAGCTCTACCTTTACCTGTGCTGCATAGTTAGGATTCATTCGGTAGCTGGGTTGTTTAATTGGTTTTGCTTCCGGTTTAAGTACGACCCGATGCTGATCGAGGCGAGGGTCTAGACCTTTCATATCACGATAATCCCATGCAAAAACATCAAAGAATTCACAAATAAGTTGTATCAAATCTGCTTGAAATGCTTCAGACAATCCTTCCTTTATCTTGACAGGTCGTGGATTTACTTCATCTCCCAAATTATATGTGATCAACTGATCTTCGGGAACATAGAATTGATTAGTTTTCTCTGAACCATCAACTGACTGCAAAAGTTGTTGTATATCAACCTCATCCTTGACAACAGTATCTTCTGTCTCTACTTGTTCGGTCACAGGCACCACCGTACAAACTGTCGGATTCCAGTTATCTACAACAGATTGTAGATCAACAGTCCCTAAGGAGATTAAATCTATGTTATTCTTGAAAATTATTCTTCTTCGTCATCGGATAAACCATCTAACATGTGAACTGGTTCTGCCACATAAGGTCTAGCATGTAGTTCACAGGGCTGAATAGCATCTAGTTTTACAACATATTTTCGGTTATTGTCTTTGAAAGTGAGTTCCTGTGCGGACCAATCCTGTATAACCTTAGCTTGTTTCAACCAAGGACGGCCGAAAAGAAGATTATAATCAAGACTAGATTCCGGTAGTTCTAAAACTACGAAAGTCATCTTAAAAGTTATACCCTGCAAAGTGATTGGGACATTCCATACAAGTCCTACTGGGTGGACTCTGGATTGGTCGGCCATTCTAACAAAAAACTAGACAGGCTCAATTTCGGTCCATCCTAACTTTTTACAAAGTGCTTCAGTAGCTATGTTTACACCGAAACCACCATCAATTAATACTTGAGTAATTTTATGATTTTTGTACCATACCGTAATTAAAGGAACCGAGTGATCAACCATAGAATCAGTTTCCGGTTGTACTGTCGCTGTTGCTGGAATGCAGGAAGACGCAGAACTGAACTACTGCTGGAATTGTTGCCGAACTCCTGGTACTAATGCCAGTAACTGTCCAAGAGGAAGAGTAATGGACGCCTTAGATAAAATTTCCCATGCCTGATCTACTTGACTTGTACTTTTTATGGATTCTGAAGATGATGCATCTGTTACCGGGGTAGAATGTTTTTCCTGCGAACCTTCATTTGGCAGTGGAACTTGTGTCACCGGAATTGGATCTGGGAACACTGTAGGTTCTGTGGTGGTCCATTGACTAGCTTTGTCATACATTCTCTGTTGTTCACGTATGCCTGGTTCAAACACTTTAGTTGCTGGTTGCAGTGGCTTACCAGATCGGGTCTGGACTACTACAGCTTGTGTCTCTAATGGTGTGATATGAACCATATTTGTCATTGGGTTATGACGCTCTTTTTTCCTCTGATCATATTCGGCTGCATCTTTACAAAATCTTCTGATGTGACCAAACTCACCGCAAAAATGACAGCGAGGTGGTGGCAAGGCATTACCTTCTTGTGATGTTCCTGTCTACCAGCGATTTCCATTATAGTTGGTATTCCTCTGTCCTCTATAATTTATGTATCCTTGCTGCTGATTATTTCTCATCTAAGGTGGTACATAATGGGTGGCAGGCTGTCCTGGTTCTTGTATAATTGCATTCACTTGATTTTCCTTCTTGTGATGTTCCTGTCTGCCAGCGATTTCCATTATAGTTGGTGGCAAGGCATTACCTTCTTGTGATGTTCCTGTCTGCCAGCGATTTCCATTATAGTTGGTATTCCTCTGTCCTCTATAATTTCTGTATCCTTGCTACTGATTATTTCTCATCTGAGGTGGTACATAATGGGTGGCAGGCTGTCCGCGGGTCTTGCCGTCAAAGATGCGTTTAAACATCTATTCGGGTTCTTGGGAGTGGAAGGGGTCTGTTAAACAGAGGCCCTATACTTGATTTTCCCAAATCAACTCACTCACATAACAGTCTATTCATTAACTTTACTAATCCAACTTACTAACCGAAAACTCGGACTTCGTCTGATTCATCTACTCACAGAATGTCGATTCATACACAGATTAAGACTTCCTCAGTGACCAACGCACAATGCAAAGATGACCGTAACACAAACTCACAGTAATAAACTTAGCAGACCCGTGATTCAGTACTTAACTTAAGATAACCTTACTATAACTTAATCTTTACCGGACAGGTATAGATAATCAACAACACAGAAAGATACAGAATAACCCAGAGTTTCAAACACACCATAGAAACTACACAGACTACATCAACCAGCCAGACAGTCTGGCGACTCCTTTGGGCGTCACCAAAGCGTCTTTTTTCATTGATTTATATGAAGGTTACAACATCTACGCAACGACGTTTCGGTTTGGAATATGAAAAGAGTCAGACTTTATAATTGCCAATCCAACAGCTTACACATGTTTCCATAGACGTCTAACTTCAACACTTGGTATTAGAGCAGATCGTTGCTTCATCTAGGGTGTCATTGACACCCCTGTGATCATAGTCTCAGAATCGCATGAATTTGGTGTGCATACTCAGGGAGATTATGAGATCGTTTTCTAATAAAGATCAAAGTCTTGAAGGAACAATTGATTTATGTTGATGAAGTTATACTAGATAGCTCACTTATGCAGACCGTTCTGAATGGTCTTCCTGATTCATATAAGAGTTTTGCTTTTACTCTTCGTTTGATGATGAAAGACAATCCAAATGCCTTGTCATTTGAAGAGTTAGTCTCTGTTCTATTGTAGGAAGATCAGTCTAGGCTAAACAGGTCCATTATGCGTGTTGCATATGTTGATATATTGAGGTAGTGATGTGTGTGAACACTCTAAGAACGTCGGGGCACTTTTTTCCCTCTTTAGGAGGTTTTTCCCCCCTGGCTCGTATATACGCTTATTGCCCTAATGGGCTACTAATCTTTGTGCATTCTAGTGGTAATACATTCAACATTGTGTGTTGTGCTCCAAGCTTCCTCTTCTTCCTTGTGTTGTTCACGTGCTTCCACAGACGTCTAACTCCAACAATTGGCATCAGAGTAGGTCGCCACTTCATCTAGGGCGTTGTCTACACCTCTCTGGTTGCAGCCTTAGAATCGCACGAAATTTGGTAAGCATACTCAGGCTGTTTCAGAGATCAAAATTGCGTCGCTTTCTGGTGCCGAAATTGCGATCTGAGCTTGTTTCGGCCTTCGAACACACTACCTCAGCACTTGTGTAGGCTATTTCGTCTTTTTATGGCAAAGGTATATACTAGTTTTGGTTCACCAATATAAGCGTCTCGAAGTCTACTACAGGTCTAACTGAATTCGTTTGGGCAGTTCTATTCAAATTTTTGAGATATAGTCAATTTTCTGCATCAAGGTATTTTAGTCACCAGCCATGGCTAAAAGCAATGATGTATTTCGTATGTTGGCTATTGAGGATAAGTTGGATGGTACCAACTACCCATTATGGGCTTATATGATGCATGCAAGAGAATGACAATTACGACCACCACTGCGTGCTAGATAGATGACTCTCCTCCCAACCAAATGCCTCTATATATAGCTCTCTCGAGGGGACTGCCTTCTTGGGCAGGTGGATACGAGCCAGCCATGTGTCGGCCATGTAACTGCATGTGCGCCAAGTGCCCCATTCAACTTGAGTTAAGTTACTTGATTTTTTCACGCGTCTAGAGGACTACTTTGTCCTAATGAGTTTAAAAATCCTATGTAAACTGTAGGAGAGAGTTTACCTTTTTTTTTTAGTCAACTATAACTTGACCAATTCAAATTAAAAATGAAAATTGTCAAACTTAGGATACTTTTCTCATAGTCTTGAGCTAAAAGTTCTTGGGAATTGTCAATCTGTTGAGCAATTCCTAACTTCATTGTTCTATAGTTTACTGTACTGTAGAAATTTATGAGAGTTATGCTAATAACTGGAAGCAAACTCAAATGAATAAGTCAATCTTGGACTTTTCATCTTTAATGTTTGAAAAGGTTATTGTATACAACATTTGTCTAGGATGTTTAATTTAGTTACCTGGTTCTAACGAGCTAACCCTTGACTTTTGTAAAAAGAATCAGTTACCATATCTGAGTTAAATCCAAAAGATTTGGAAAGCGGAAAGAAATAACTAAAACTCTCTACAACCAATTCAAACTTCAAAGATACGTAAACTTGTTATGAGTCAAAGTCTAGATGACTCAGGACTTTAACTTTTCAAAGATATCTTTCAATAAGGTATTGAAGCATTTTCTTTATCTTTAAGAAAAATAAGCTAGAATCTCAGAAAAGATTCAAAGCAACTCAAAAACATCATCCAACCACAAGATACTAGTGTGGTTACCAACATCAGTGTGTCGAACCACTGAGGTTCTATTGATGAGTTTTGAACTCAATTAATGCTTCACTTGAGACTAAGTTCATGTCATATTCAGTCTTTCTGGCTCCTTACTGGGAATGCAATTCTTGTGCATTTCTTTGAGTCAAAAGAGTGAATTTACCAAGTTACACTAGGAACTTGATGCTTGACTTAGTCAATCAAATCCTTAGTTGAAAAGATCAACTCAAAAAGATCAAAGTCCAACTTCTTTCAAAAATTATAAAATATTTCTGAATTAACAACACTTTATCTTGAAGTGTTTCAAGAAGATCTTGGAAGTTACTTACTTCATATCTTCTATTTCCTTGATCTTGAAGTTATCTTGAAGTATCTTGAGATACTAATTTTATCCTTCTTGAATTAAACTCCTTCTTTGAAGTCTTAATTCTCTTGAGGATCAAACCTAACTTCAAGATCTAAACTAGGACTAAAAGATCTTGACTTTAGGATAAATATCACCCACACATTAATATGAATATAAAATAGGGTGGTATGGGACACCAGATTTTATACTTAGATTGATGTAGGAAAGATGGTATGGGACATCGGACCATGGGATGATAATTATCTTCTAGTCAAAACATCTCTTAATAGATAACCTTCTTGCTTCAATTCTTGACAAGAATTTTGAAGTTTCAGGCATTATCTCTAACTAGATTTTATAGGTTTTGATTCCTTCACATGATCGTCTCACAATCATGTGCTTTGCCTTGGAAACTTGAAAACCTCTTGACAGAATATCAATTCTTCTTTGCTAGGGTTTTCAAATAAAAACCAATTAGAATTCCAAGTACTTGAATTTTCTCAAATTCAAGTTCAATTGGTTTATCCTTGACCAATTTTCTAGTGACAAGAGATTTTGACTTCTTGTCTTTGGATTCCTTTCTTCCTGATGCTTTAGGTACCTACCCCGGGGACTTTATATAGGAATCTCTCTACTACTTAAGTCTTAAGCATCCACTCATACTCTTTGGATTTGTACCAAAATCCCTTTAAAGATAAGAAAACATTATGTTTTACCTTCCCCAGACTTAATTACCGTCGACATGGTTGTAGACTACATACTTGGAATATCTACTTTGTGCAAACTTGGAACAACTTTCTATTTTGATTGCCAATACTTGGGCAAACTTCACAATAGTTCCAATCGCAATTATCTTGGACAACCATGGCCAAGATTGATTAAGTCTTGTTGATCATACGATCAAAATAAAGACTTAGTCTTTATTATTAAGATCTCTTAAACTAACAAAAGCGTCTTCGCTTACCCATGGGCTTTTAGAGATCTTTTCCCGTCTCAAGTCTAGCCATACACTGATGCCACTCAGATTCTAAAGCTAAGAATCTTTGATGCACCTTTAGGTTATATCAATATTTGGACTTAAATACCAATACTGATGGTTTGGGAACTACTAGGAACTACTATTAAACTTTCTTGAAAGATTCTAGTCTCACATCTAGGGAGAGTTTTTCTTTTAAGAACTTTTAGATCCTTGCCAAGGAATCAAGTAATACTAAGTCAATGATTCATCTTGAAATCTTTTGCTTTCCAGTCCAATGATTCATCTTGGAATCCTTTTACTGGAATATCTTCAAAAGAAATTCTTGACTTCTGGACAAGATCAAGACTTAAGGCTTTATTGCTTGTCCAAAAGATATTTTCTTTTAATCCAAGGAAATAGTTAACCAGACTATTTTCTTTTTTGGCTTATCTTTAGGAAATAGCTTAGTTCCAAAGATTATTTGACATATCTTTGAGGAAAGATTTTGATTTCCAAAGATACTTTGACTTGTTTTTGCTTTAAGCTCTATTTAGCTTAAATAAAACCAAGCATATTTTCTCTTCCTCAGAAGAATACTTAATAAAGTTTTCTTGCTTTTTGAAAGCTTTGCATCTTGACTAGAGATATAGTCATGGAACCTAGCATCCAACTATTGAACACTAAAGTTCAAGTGATGCTAAAGTTTATTCATCTTTTTGAAGTTTATCACTCATCAGGATGAAAAGAAAAAACTTCAATAGTTCCACCAAAGCTTATCCATATGACTTTCTAAATATCACCTATACTTAGAGTAATTATTATATGCTTTATCTTCATGACTCCCTAAGTACATCCGGGACTTAGGGTCATCATACATCGCAAAAGGTTTGCAACTAATTAAATTTTCTTGGTCATTAAGAAAATTTAATATTTAATTTTCTCCTAGTGCTTACTTATACCTAGTAAGACATCAAACATACTTAATTGTCATTAAGTATTTATTTTTGATAACGGAGTATCAACTTGGGAAGGAATCGACTAATTACTTGAGCTGCAAACTAGAACTAACATGTCTTTGCAACTAACTAGTCCTCTGTCTTCCCTAATGTCAAGCCGTGAGCTTTATAAAGTAAGCTAAATACTAAGAGAGTACATTTTCATATCTACTTGCAAACAACATCCCGTTCTATCATGCAAATGCATGTGCCTAGATGCAAATCCATATGATCACATGCGTATGCATGCATGTTCTTTGAATGCCCAGAAAATAATGCAACAATCATGCATGAGCTTGATGCATGACTTTTCCTTGTACTAAGAATGTATATCATGCAATCTTTATGCATGTATATCCTTTCCTTGGTCCTAATGCACTATGATATAAAAACATATCCTCATGGTGCAATAAAAAGATTACTACTTTTTTGATCTCTGGTCGATCTTCTTTTGCTCTGGAAAATCAAGTCGAAAAGCTATTGCCCCAGAATCTCTTTAATCCAACGTAACTGCCGTTCTGGACACGACGATAGCTATCTATCGAGAATGGTACATAGGAAGCGCTCACGAGCGAGGCCTGATCTGTCGGCTAGAGCATATCCTCCTCTATCTGAAGGACGCGGGTCTGATCCATGATTGATGCAGCTTCAACAACATATCATTTTATAATTGTAAAGAAGCTCTACAGCGGGGATCTTTGCAAATGCAGTCAGATTTTTTCGTGAAGAAACTTTGCAGGAGATCTTCGCAAATGGATAAGAAGATCATCCCAGGCGAGTGCGTCGCAAGTTCCAAGCCCCAACTGATGTAGCTTTTGTCGTTGCTTCTCAGATTTTGCCATCATAACCTCTATCTATAAAATACATATACAGTCATATAATATGATGAGAAGTACTTTCGGTTACAATAGACATTCCTCTTTGATAGGGCACCGGATCAAACCCCATACGCTGCACGATTGCTGAAGGAAAAGTCAATATCTTTTTGACTAGCTCAAAGCTATAAGAGCAGTACATGCCGTTCGCGATGTCACGCAAGAAACAAATTTGTGGCCAAGCTATGGATTGAAAGAAGAGCATATAGAAATATAGCAAGATGAATAAATGAAATTCAATCTTCAACTAGTCAAGATAATAAACCATCAAATTCTTCATGAAATCTTGAGGAAGAAGATGATGAGAGCAAGGTCTCCATGAAAGCTTAACCAAGCTCTGATACCAATGCAAGAGAATGACAATTACAACCACCACCACGTGCTAGATAGATGACTCTCCTCCCAACCAAATGCCTCTATATATAGCTCTCTCTAGGGGACTGCCTTCTTGGGCAGGTGGATACTAGCCAACCATGTGTCGGCCATGTAATTGCATGTGCGCCAAGTGTCCCAGTCAACTCGAGTTAACTCAAGTGGATGCTTCTAGAAGGCTCTAGATCTCTTTGGGCAAAATACTCTTCCCATGTCCCCCATGGGGATTGAACCCAAGACCTCCTCCTTCACATCCTTGAGACTTAACCACTAAGCTAAGTGGATCACTTGTTCACAACAGCACAAGGCCTCCTAGTAAGTCTAAACTTGAGATCTTTGGTCATACACACAGATGACCAAGCGGTGTCCGATTTCAGATCTGTCTAAACCGGCCTGATCCCTAGATCATAAACTTACTTTATTACAATGCATCATGTATTGGTCGCAAAAGGACTAGGGAATATTATGCAAGGTGTTGAAAGATGTCCTGTTACACCTACGAATACAGCTACTGCAAGTACAGGTGCTGGAGCTGATGGGGATGGTGTCAAAGATGATGATATTCTGTAGATTCCTGTTTGTGTTGTTGTTTTTGTTGCACCTACTGTAGAGCAAATTCGTTGGGATGGTAGAGATGCTCATGCACATGCATTGATAGATTTGTCTGTCAAACGTGCCATTATTCCTCACATTCGCTCTTGCAGAACAGCCAAGGATGCTTAGGATACACTTACCACATTGTACCAGGCTAGGAATGAGGCTCGTGCTGCTTACCTCCGAAAACAATTAGAGAGTGAGCACATGAATGAAGGTGATTCTATGGACAATTTTTTGACAAAGATCAAGGATTTGAAAGAACAGTTGATTTCTGCTGATGAAGTTATACTAGATAGCTCACTTGTGCAAACCGTTCTAAATGGTCTTCTTGACTCATATTAGAGTTTTGCTTCTACTCTTTGTTTGATGATGAAAGGCAATTCAAATGCCTTGTCATTTGAGGAGTTAGTCTCTGTTCTATTATAGGAAGGCCGATACTATCTATAGCTTGACAATGAACACAAAAAGTTAGCACAAATCAACTTCTAATCGCATGAATAGAACAAAAACACTTATCCTAATGATTGTAGACACATAAACAAACAAGTAGCAAGTGTCACACATCACAAATCAAGCAAGGAAAAGTCATCAAGAATCCATGAAAGCATATTCTCAAATTTTGTAAGAAGAAGAGCTCTCTTACTCACACTAGTAAAGCCTTTTACAAATGAATTCTTGGCCTTTTTATAGAACTTTATAAAGACCGTTCCTTTTTTATCTATAAAAGTTCTTAAAAAAAAAGTGATCTAAATTAACTCTTATCTTACAATTTTTTAAGAGAAAGGCTCTTCCCTCTTACAAGAAAACTATTACACAACTATGTATAACTCTCTTTATCTACAAATATGATTTGGGAAAACTAAAAAAAAAATATGTTACTATCACATTGTGTGACACTCACCCCTCCTAGTTCTTGTCTTCCTTGACAAGACTTCTTGGCAAGGTTGTCGTATCAAATCTTCTCTTGAAAGCTTTGTGTCATATATTATTGGGACAATCCTCTTCCACAACTTGGATTATGTCGTTGCCCCCTCCTTGCATGTGTTAAATAGGTTGATTTGTCTTGCAAATGTGATAGGGTAGGGTTGTCTTTTCCATCATCGTGTCAAAGAAAATTTGTGAGTGCATTGGTCCTAGTTATGCACCCTTGTGTATTTGTTGCTAGAAAACTTTGTATGTGTTGATTATGTGGCCTCCAACTACATGGTGTAATCATGAGCTTTCAGCAATTGAGTTGCTCTAGAAACCCTATCATTGTTGATCTTGAAAACATGATGCATGTAACCTTCTCCATAGGGCCTCATGATGTAACATGGGTGCTCCTTGGTTCTTTCTAAGATGAAATAAAAAATAGCATACCAAATTTATTTAGTCCATACACTACAAGAAATAGGGGGTGTAGCGATGCCCCCGAATTGAAAAAAAAACGGGGTTCATCGCTTATGCAACGCTAGCATCACATAAGCAACAGTCCTGTTTTTTGTTTTTTTTTTATGAGCCTTCATCGCATAAGCGATGGTAGCGTCACTTATGCGATGCTAAAAGTATGTGTCGCAAATAGCGTCGCTAACTAGCAACGTTGGCAAACTGGCTACAATGTTTTACAATCGCATAAGCGACGCTTTGTAATGTTAAAAAAAAAACGATTTCTCCCGACACATTTGTGCCGTGCCAGGATTTGGACGAGAGAGAGAGAGAGAGAGAGAGAGAGAGAGAGAGAGAGAGAGAGAGAGAGAGAGAGAGAGAGAGAGAGAGAGAGAGAGAGAGAGAGAGAGAGAGAGCAAGGATTTATTGTTGAAGCAAGGTATGCACACACACACACATACACACACATACATATGCATACACACACATACACACATAGACACACACACATACACATAGACACACACACATATACACACATAATGATGCATACACACACATATACATGCATACACACACATACATGCACACACACATATATGCATACACACACATGCATACATAATGCACATGCATACATACACATAAATAATGCATACACACACATACACACACATATGCATATATACATGCATACACATACAAACATAGGCACATACACACACATAGACACATACACACACATAAACACATACACACTCATAGACACACACACATACACACACATATAGACACACACATAGACACATACACACATACACACATAATGATGCATACACACACATACACATGCATACACACACATACACACACATACACACACATAGAGAGACATGCACACACATATACATACATGCATACATATGCATACATAATGCATATGCATATGCATACATACATACTTACATGCATACACACACATGACATACATAATGCACATGCATACATACACATACATAATGCATACACACATATGCATACATAATGCACATGCATACATACTCATACATAATGCATACACACACATATGCATACATAATGCATACACACACATACACACATAGACACATACACATATAATGATGCATACACATGCATACACATGCATACACACATACACACACACATACACACACCTATATGCATACACACACATATATGCACACACACACATAGAGAGAGACATACACACACATACACACACATACACATACATGCATACATATGCATACATAATGCATATGCATATGCATACATACATACTTACATGCATACACACACATATGCATACATAATGCACATGCATACATACACATACATAATACATACACACACATATGCATACACACACATATGCATACATAAGGCATACATAATGCATACACACACATATGCATACATACATGCATACACATACACACATAGACACATACACACACATAGACACATACACACACATAAACACATACACACTCATAGATGCACACACATACACATAGACACACACACATATACACACATATATACACACACACACATAGACACATACACACATAATGATGCATACACACACATACACATGCATACACACACATACATGCACACACATACACACACACATACACACATACACACATACACACACATAGAGAGACATACACACACATACACATACATGCATACATAATGCATATGCATATGCATATGCATACATACATACTTACATGCATACACACACATATGCATACATAATGCACATGCATACATAATGCACATGCATACATACACATACTTAATGCATACACACACATATGCATACATAATGCATACACACACATATGCATACATAATGCAAATGCATATGCATACATAATGCACATGCATATGCATACATAATGCACATGCATATGCATACATAATGCACATGCATATGCATACATAATGCACATGCATATGCATACATACATGCATATGCATACATACATGCATATGCATACATACATGCATATGCATACATACATGCATACACATAGACACATACACACACATAGACACATACACACACATAAACACATACACACTCATAGACACATACACACTTACACACACACATCCATACACATTTACACACACACATATACATGCACACCGACACATATATATATAGATACACACGTATATACACACATAGACACACACATACACACATAGACACACACACACATACACACACACACAAATATACACACACACATAGACACACACACTTACACACACACATCCACACACATTTACACACACATACACATGCATACAGACACATATATATATAGATACACACACATATGCACATACACACATACATGCATATGCATACATAATGCACATGCATATGCATACATAATGCACATGCATATGCATACATAATGCACATGCATATGCATACATAATGCACATGCATATGCATACATAATGCACATGCATATGCATACATAATGCACATGCATATGCATACATACATGCTTACATGCATACACACACATACACATGCATACACACATACACATACACACATAGACACACACACACATAGAGAGACATACACACACATACACATACATGCATACATAATGCATATACATATGCATACATACATACTTACATGCATACACACATGCATATGCATACATAATGCACATGCATATGCATAGATACATGCATACACATACACACACATAGACACATACACACACATACACACACATATGCATACATAATGCACATGCATACACATACACACACATATGCATACATAATGCACATACATACACATACACACACATATGCATACATATGCATACATAATGCACATGCATACACATACACACACATAGACACATACACACACATATACACACAGATTTACACGCACATACACATGCATACACACACATACACACATACACACACACACATACACACATAGACACATACACACATAATGCATATGCATATGCATACATGCATAATTACATGCATACACACACATACACACACATGCATACATATGCATACACACATACACACATAGAGAGACATACACACACATACACACACATACACACACATACACACACATACAGAGACATGCATAAATATGCATACATAATGCATATGCATACATACATGCTTACATGCATACACACAGTTACATATACACACATAGACACACACACACGTAGAGAGAGAGACACACACACATACACACGCATGTAAAGAGACATACACACACATACACATACATGCATACATGCATACATATGCATACATAATGCATATGCATATGCATACATACATACTTATATGCATACACAGACATACACACATATACACACACATGCATACATACATACTTACATGCATACATAGACATACAAACATATACACACACATACACACACATGCATACATATGCATACATAATGCACATGCATATGCATAGATATATGCTTACATGCATACACATACACACATACACACATACACACATATATACACATAGTTTTACACACACACATACACAGAAACACTTACACATGCATACACACAGACATACACACATAGACACACACACACACTTACACACATAGACACACACACATACACACATATAAGCTTACACACAGAGAGATACACACACACATATCTAAACAAACACATACACACATAAACACATACATACTTACACACACACATCCACACACATTTACACACACACATACACATGCATATAGAAATATATATATATATATATATAGATACACACATATATACACACATAGACACACACATATACACACACATATACACACACATATACACACACATATACACATAGACACACATATACACACACATGGACACATACACACATATATATGCATAGATAGACACATAGAGACATACACACATATATATGCATACACACACATAGTGACACATACACACACACATACACATGCATGCATACATAATGCATATGCATACATACATACTTACATGCATACACACACATACACACACATGCATACATTTCCATACATAATGCACATGCATATGCATACATACATGTTTACATGCATACACACACTCACATATACACCATACACATATACACACATACATATGTACACATATATATATATATTTCTAACCCATTTTGTTTTATATGTTAGGTATTATGGATCCTAGTAGAGAGAAAGGCGAAACTCACTCTCATAAAAAGTCTTATGAGAGCAAAAGTTCTGTCTGATACTCTAGGGGTCATCATGCATGAGTACTCAGAGATGCCTGATGATGAGCTGGATTATACGATCCAGATGCTTAGCCAACGATCAAAGGATGGCTCTTCTGCGGCTCCACATGCAGGAAGATAGCTATCTGCTCATAGGTATGTCTTTTTTTTCATAAACTTTTTTAATGATATTATAACACATATTTTTACTTATTTTTATCTATCTATTTTCAGGACACCTATACCACCTCCAGATCATGATAGCAGAGCAGAGTTGCCTATGGGGACATGCATAGGCACCTTAGGGCTAGAGTGCGATATAGAGCCAGAGGGGAACATTGTGTACATAGGGAATGGATTGGAGTTCAAGAGAAGAATGCGGGCATTATGCTACTCTTATCTGCGCCTTGTCCACTTACCGTGGAAGTAAGTATAAATTTTACATATAAATTGAAATAAATATCTTATGTTTTATTTAAATTATATAACTTTTATTTTTGTAGTGAGCATGATGAGAGGGATAAAAAATACGTAGTTAGTTCACTTGAGACAGAGTTTTGGACAGGATGGCCGCATAAGTGGTGTCTAAAAGAGATGCGGACACTTATGGCTCATCGTTGCGATAATGCACGGTACGCATTGCTTTTATGTATATATATGTGGATATGAGTATGTATGTTTATGTATGTATGTATGTATATGAGAGAGAGAGAGAGAAAAGAGTGAGACTAGAGGTACAAATACATGCATACACACACATATACATCATACATGCACATTTACACACATATACACATACATGCACATTTATACATGCACACACATACATGCACATCTTTACACACACATACACATGCATGCAGTTACACACATATAATGAATACACATAGACACATACACATACACATACTCACATACACATACACATGCATAATCATATGTACACACACATAGACTCATATAATCATATTTACATGCATATATACATATACACATGCATATACACACACACAACACATGCATATGCACATATAGATACACATACATACACAACACATGTATACACACAAATAAATAAATAAATAAATAAATAAATGGTAATTCAAAAATCCTAATTTGGAAACACTAATTTTGATATTAGGGTTTTAAAACCCCTAATTTAAAAACTCTAATTCAACCTTTTAGCCATATGATTGAAGTATATGTACACATTGCATCTATTCCTCCGACGTCCTACTAGAGAGATGTCTCTCCTCCCAACCTTATGCTTCTATATATAGCTACTCGAATCAACGAGGATCATAATATATATAAAGATATATACACATCATGTAGATACACATACATAAATATAAAATGGAGTAGATATATTATGCATCACACATACATGCCTAAATGCACACATAAATATATATTTACATGCATACATATTTACATGTACACATTTACACATAGACACATATACATATATACATGTACACATCACATATACATGCCTACATGCACACATAAATATATATATACATGCATACATATTTACATGTACACATTTACACATAGACACATATACATATATACATGTACACATCACATATACATGCCTACATGCACAAATGTATACTTATACATGCATACACAATTATAAACACTTGCATATATTACATGAATACATGAATATTTTACATAAATGCATATGCATATATACACATATGCATACTAATACATGTATATATATCACACACATGCACACACATATATATACATGAAATACATATATATGCATACTAACATATGTATACATATAATACACATGAATACACACACATATGCATACATACATGATAAAAATTTGCTCCTCGAAGATAAAGCTATATATAAAATAATTAGGCATACCCCCGAGTTTCATGTTCTAACTTAAAAGAACATGATTTCATCTCTCTAGTAGGATTCATCGTTATTCAAGTTGAATAAAAAATCTATTATCTGATATCCATTCAGAAGCTTCAAGTTATTGATCGATAACTAGAGTAGAATTTACTATCTAATCTGCTCATATGTTTTCATTATTGCCATCATTTTGGTAAGACATCAATATAGTCTCATCTTCATTATCCTTATTGATTTCATTTATTTTTTCTATTATTAAATCTGTGTTCTCATGAGTCACATAATCTATTGATGGATTAATATCGATTTCTAGTAATTCCTCTTCCTCATCAGTAGAATCAGCATGTAGAGAATTATCCTCTTCATCAAAAAGATTAGTATCATTATCACGTATAATGATTCTAATTTCTCTTTTAGATGTTGATGTATCAGTATCTGATGTTGAATCATCAAGAGGACTTTCTTCGATCTCTCTAACAATAAACTGTTCAAACAATGACCTACCTTTAGGTTGAACATGAATGACTTGCCACCAAGGGTGAGCATCTGGGTTTTTATAAAAAAATGCTTGTTCAATATGCGTAGGAAGAATATATGGTTCTTTAGTAGATCGCATTACCTTAGAAAAATCAATTGCCCAAAACCCAGATAATTCCTTTCTTAATGTGGAATTACTACCTTTATACTCGGCTCGAAACCAGTCAAACTTCAAAATGACCTACCAAGATATATAAAAACAAAAACCCATTATTAGGTGCTTAAAAAAATAACTAACTCTATCATAAAAAATATAAACTTTTTTCTACCTGTTTGAATGTACGAAATGAAATTTCCTAGATACCAACAATAGTTCCTACGTAACCAAGTTCGCCATCTATAGGGTTCGTGTCTTTTGAGTTAGCACGTGATAGTTGCTTGAAAGAAGTAACAATACTAGAATCCTCTGTTTTACGTAAAGAATCAATGGCTTTGATTCTAATATACTGTCCAAAAGCCCACATATTAGTGAACATTCGAGCCTGCAAAAGAAATTCAATTAGTAAATAGAAACTAATATACATATATGAAAAAAATAAAATATTATTAAAATAAAATTACCTTTCGTTCACAACCTATCATTAACTCTCTCTGTTCATATGAGATTTCTTCATTATTTGCGTTGGCGCGTTGCAAACGACTATATAGCCAATCTGTGAAAGAAGATATATCTATAATCTCATTATTATCGAGAGTACGTCTATATCTTTTGTTTCTTCGCCTTTTACTTCGAAGATTTTGAAGTTCCTATTCGTACTTGCTAAGGAATGCTTGCATGCATTCGCTATTATATGCTACAAAAGTAAAAACATCATTTTTTTCTTGAAATGTAAATAAAAATGGAATTCCCTTACCTGATAATACCTCATCTATTATTTTTGAAGAAGACTCGTTGGTCCATGCACATGGAGCTTCTTCATGAACTCTTTCAAGGTACTCACTAACGTAATACATGCACTCTTCAAGCATCCAACCCTTTGCCATGGATCCTTCTGGTTTCGCTCTTTGTCGCACATAAACTTTTAATATTCCCATAAATCGCTCGACCCAAAACATCCATCGAGTGTTGACAACACCTGCAATCTCTATTTCATCTACAAGATGGACTAATAAATGAACCTGAATATCAAAAAATGAAGTAGGAAGTTCTTTCTACATCAAACATAGTAGCTCTTTGCATTCATGTTTTTTTTGTGGGATCGAGTTTTTGTCAATCTCTTTGGATGTAATCCACCTATACATAAAAAAAACTATAAAGAAGTTAATTAAAAAATAAAAGATATCCAATATTCATACATATTAAATATAAAAGTATCATAATTAACTTATAAGTGATCCAAGACAATAGATCACATCTCGTACTCCTTTCGTTGTACATCCATCGATAACCAAAGGTAAAATATGTTTCAAAAGGTTATGCCAATCATGGGCCTTTAACCCAGATAAGCTCTTATCATCCATAGTAAACATGTTTTGAAAAGATGCTCCATATCCTGTAGGAGTCTTAATCAATTGAATTTTATTGTTGATAGTCTGTATCTCTTTTGTTGCAAGTACTCAAGGAGCAGGTGCATAAGTCGTTTCCTTTCGATGTCTATCAAAAACTGGCCATAACTTTGGTTTTGATTTTTGATCTTTCAAATCATTCCTTGATGCTATGGTATCTTTTAGTCCAAGAAGATGCTGCCATAGTGATAACCAATATTCTTGAATATATGCATAAGATCAAGAAGATGACATGCTTTTAACTCTTTCCAATACTCCAAAGAATACCATATATGATATAGTCTCTGCGAGTGCCAATTTTCCTTTACCTCTCTTCACATACTCATTATCTTCATCATCACTGAAGATTTCTGATTCTCGATCTATCAGAGGTCCATCTTTCCATTTCTTATACCAATCCATAGGCATCATAGGTTTTGGACACTGACATGTTTCAAGCTTTCCATTAAAATGTATCGCTTCTCTTTTAGATCTTAATGGATGATCATCAGGCAAGAATCGTCGATGTCGAAGATAAATATTTTTGTTGAGATTCTTACTATAGATTGATCTCACCTCACCACAATATGGACAAGCTTTATAACCCTTAGTAGATATTCCTGCATCCTGAAAACAATAAAAATATAATTAGATTAAATCATATTTATTTATATGCATATTGAATAAAAAAATTACATCAATACCTGAACAAACACCATATCCTAGAAAATCGTGAATAGTCCAAGCCACAATACCACGAACCGTAATATGTCTTTCATTGATGCTTTTCGATACATCAATGACATTAATACCTCTCCATAACTCTTGGAGATCGTCAATGAGAGGAGCAAGATATATATTCATATCTTTGACTGGTCTTTTGCTTGGGATTAAAAGTGAAAGCATTAAATGTTCCTTTTTAATGCTAAGATATGGTGGAAGATTGTAGTTTATGACTACCACTGACCATGTTGAAAATTTACTGGATTTCATGGAGAATGGATTAACCCAATCTAATGCAACTCCTAACTTTAGATTCTGTGGATTTTGTGCAAATTCAGGCCATGTAGAATCAATATGCTAAAAAGCAACACTATCATCTTCCATTAGTACTTTTATGATCATGTCCCCATGTCAAAAGCTTTGATAATTTGCGGCTTTGAAACATATGTCTAATCCGTGGAGCCAATGGAAAATGTCTCAATACCTTTTTTGGGATTTTACCTTCTTCGCCCTTATATCAAGGAGATTGACATTTGGGACATGTCAAAGAGTCTGCATATTCACCTCTATATAAAATACAATCATTAGGACATGCATGTATACATTCATAATCTACACCAAGATTGTTGATTATCTTCTTCATTTCGTCATGTGAGGTAGGAAGAATATGCTGACTTGGTAAAAACTTTTCAGATAATAACCTGTAAGTTCATCAAAAAAAGATATATTAAAAAAAGAAAATAAATAAATATACATATATATATGCATATAATTTTATATATGTGTATGCTTATGTGTATGTGTATGTGGATGTGTATATGTGTGTACCTAAGGACAAACCTAGGGACTTGTGGAGAAAGGGATTGTATCTCGATCCCCCTTAGGTGCATATAGTGGGGATTCACGCTTTATTTATCAATCCAAGGAGTATCAAAACCTAGCCGAGTGTATGAAGACATGCATTCAAATGATGATCAATGCAAATGAGTTTTCCAAAGAGTGCAAACAAGACTATTCCAAACAAGCTTCAACTGTCAGTTATGGTGTCATGATACTTGGATCAGCAGCCAACAGTAAATTGAGCTTTTCTCTCAGCTCAGAACTTGGAATATAACAAAATAGCATATGCATTTCGAAGCTCTCACGGAGACGCATCCAATGGTGGTATTTTCACTCAATTTTGACACTTTTGCTTCAAGTTATAAGCAAAATACTGAGTGTGGGATTGACCTTCCTACACTTCAGCACTTCCTACACAAATGAGGATATCTGTGCCTTGATTAATACCTATGAAATTTAAAATGTATAAGCCACGTGCTTCAACACCTTCAAAACTGTAAGGATCATGCTTAGGATTTTATTTGTCATCTTGATGGTTAAATCGGGTATTGTTGCATAACAATGTAACCAAAATTCAATGGGTTTTACCATGTAATCCTTCGTTGGTAGATAATTATGAGGTGGGCTTGGAAGTACCGGATAATTCAGCCACTGTTTATTGATCACACCATTCTTCTGCATGTCCAAAAATTCTCTTGCTTCTCTGTAACGGGGTGTTGGGCAAAATGAAGGATTTACCTATAATAAGTATGGTGCTGCTTGCTAGTGCACCCACAATGTAGGATTTTTCTCCAAAAATTTTCTTCTCCATACAGGCTTGCCGCTTCAAATTCTTCTTGAGTATAATTGAATGTGTCATCTTTGAAGTGCAACTGCTCGTCTGGGTTTTCTTTGTCAGCTTGTTTATGTATTGCCTTGTTCTCTATTTCAATAATCCATATGGAATGTTGAAAGGCTTCATTATCGTATCCAAGTCTTTGCCCTATATCTTTGCTTCCTTCATTACTTTGATCACTTGATTTTCAAAATTCTCTGTCAACTGGGACACCAATAATGCCCGTTCCTTCTGACCTATTTCTGCAGTATATGGCATTGGATGTTCATCACATGGTTCCGTCATCTGTTCTTTTATTGGCAAGGGACAATCATCAACAAGGACAAGTCAAGACAAAAGCGGAATCAGTACAATCTAGAGGCGAAACAACAGAGGACGAACAACTACAGGATAAAGCAAAAGCCTAGAGACGCAATGAAAATCGTTCAAGGAGTCAAAAAACAGACGAACCAAATACACAACATGAGAAGCACTACATTTACAAGAAATGTTGGAGATATAGTCGGTCCCAATGGAGTAAAGCAGATTTGGAAGCCTACGGGCAAGACAATTTGTATGCATCAACCAAGTAATTCGGGTTGCACACATTTGGAGTCACCAGAATCCAAAGTACGCATGATAGGGCCACAATACAAGGCCAAGCATTCGGCACATTCTTCTTCTACTTCAGGATAATGAAGCACATTTCCCTCTTGGGAAATAGGAGAGCACTTGTACAAATAATCCTAAGGAAAATAACTAATGATTCAATAACCGCTTCAGTTATGAACTAACTTTTCTGTTTTCTGTCAGACGAAAACATAAAATATAGAAAAGTATGAAAAATTCCAGGTATTACCTTTCTCACACCCACGGGGAAGGGACAACACCATCCACTCGGAGAGTCGCAAATTCAAGAAGGATGAGTGAAGGATGATTCTTGATACCAGTTCGCCCCTAATTATTGGTATATATTGAGTGCAGATGCCATCATCCAATTCCGAGGCTACGCAAGAGGAAGAGGTCCTGCTTCTTCCCTTGGAATCAATCATGAAGGCAAGCGGTCATTGGTTCCTTGATGATCAACCAGTGTCCGAGCTTCTTTTTATGGCTACCATCAAGATCATGGATAGGGATCACTACTTTCCTATCATGTCGCAAGATTTCAAGACTATCATTCAAGGATTACCGTGCATCACAGATGTTTGGACACGCGCAGGCATTGATGCGTTCCTCAGACTGCCAATATATCTGCCTGATTTTCAGAGATGTACACAAGTGATGAATACACTCCAGTTGGCACCGAATAAGCCATCAGTCCCAGAGGCGAGAGTACTTGATAAAGTTGGTACATGGAAAACAATTCAATTCACTCATGAGCTAATCAACAAAGCTTTTGGATGGAGCCAAGATGGTCTCACCAATGTCAAGGATGAATGTCACGATCCTAAAAAGAGAACGTTTTTGGAAATCAATAGAACAGATATTGAAGACTCGGTTCATTTAGTGCACCAACATTTTTGCTTTCCTAGTATGCATAGATACACAACACCTCAAAAAATTGTTGTGCAATTACTCTCACATGCTATGAGACAAGTGGGAAATCAAGTAAACATGACTCCATATATTCAAGACCGCCTATTTGAAGCAAAGAAAAAGTGGGGTCAGAAAAAGTTCCTGAATGGAAGTTCGGCATTGACCTTGCTAATCTATGATACAAACGGCAATGGATACACAACAGCAAATGATGGAAATGGATGCGGATTACAACAGCAAACAAACACTTTCATGGATAGACATCACTTCCTAACACTCTTTTCAAGCAACACACATGCTTACAAGCTCACAAAGAAGAAGATACAGAGAGGAGAAGACACAAATTCAAAATTCTGTGCTCTTGATTCTCACAATGGCAAAAAGTCTCTAAGAGTCACAAATTGACTTATATACATGTGCCCTAAAAATGTTCCTGTCACACAAGCGACCTCTTTATTCACTAAAAGGTTAATTTCCTACTAATTTACATGGGTAAGCTACTAATCTCCATGGGTATGCATCTAGAGGACTCCTCTAGTGCATTTACAATGGAAAATATGTTACAAAAATGATTATAATACAAAAATAAAGTGTCCAAAACGGAAAAATGTTGGGGCCCTTCTTTTTCTCTGCCTTTTGCTCTTCTTAGCTCTGCAACACTCTCCCCCTCTTTGTTTCTGTCATCCCTTGACAAGCTTTGCTTTTAGTCTGCACCTTGTCTAAGGTTGGGTTGGCTGTGTTAAGTCAGGCTGCCATGCACGCCACCAGTGGCTAAGAATGTGTTGTTCTTAGTCACCTTCTTCAACTTTTCAGCCTCTACCTCTTTCTAACTTTTGGTCTTCTGATTTGTCTTTGTCTTCACATATCTGACCTGTTGTATTGCTCTGAGCCTGTTTACTTTGTTGACCATGCACGCTATCAATGGGAGGATTATTACCTGCCAAGTATTGTCTTGCACTTCTTCATGGATACTTCCTGGCCTTGGTTCCTCCTCCCCACCTACGTGCTTTTCCTTGGTATGTGTGCCCCTGCGGGGCTCTGTGCAGAGATGGGTGTTGCACCCCTGCGGGGCTTCTTGCAGAGGTATATCTTCAAATATGATCATTTAGTGAAGCTTCTTCCTTTGTTTTATTCTTTTCTTCTTTTTGCTTGACTGTCCCTCAACACTGCCCACCTCCTGAACTCTATCGTCCCCGACAGGCTTTGGAAGTCGACGGGAGTATGTTCTGTACACTTTTTGCTCTGTCTCGTTAAGCAGATTAGCTTCACGTATCATGAGTTGCTTCCACTGTTTTGCTTTCACACCGTCATGTGGTGGCTGTCTATGATCAGCGAAGAAGCTTAGCTCATATGCCACTAATCGGGCATTCAAGTTGGATGACATCTTTAAGAAAATTTTTGAATCAATTTCAAAAAATCTGGTGAAGAAAGCTTCTTCGAATGTTTGCATATATGTACTAGGTAAAAACATAAGTCTAGAATAATATGCCATTATTGTATCCTCTATGCGCCTATTCTTACCCATTATTAGTCGTGACATTATCTCTTCAGTCAATGGTTCTAAATATTTTTTTACTCAGAAACCACTGATATAGTTTGGCAATACTTCTCCATCTAGGGTTGCTAAGCTGATGGCTCCGCTCGTAGATATACGATTAATGATCAATGGGCCATATCCTCTTTTTTGCAATTTTTTTGCATGCTGCTTCAAAGTGTAGACCAAAACTAAATCTCCTTCCTTTAGGTTTTTGTCTTTAATGTGAGCATCAAAATATGCCTTATGTCGCCTTTTGGCAACATAAATCCCTGCTACCACTTGTAACCTTGTCTCGTGTAACTTCTCTATTTGATCCAATTGAGCTGACAATTCATGCCCAGTCCACTCGTAAGTTGTTGCTACTCTGAGAGTGGGTACTAAGAAATCAATTGGCAAGATGGCATTCTGCCCATACACTAAGTTAAAAGGGGTAGTCCCTGTAGCTGTTTTGTAAGCTACTCGGAATGCCCATAAAGCCTGATCTAATTGCTTGTCCCAATCAGATCTACCGTTGTTCACAATTTTAGTGAGGACTGTACACAAGATTTTGTTTGAGCTTTCGGCCTGTCCATTGGCTTGTGGGTGATATGGTGCTGATTTCTTATCAATTACTAAGAATTCATTCAGTCGGGCTTCTATCACTTCATTCACAAAGTGTGTGCCTCTATCACTCACAATTTCTATAGGTAGTCCAAATCTAGTAAATACGTTCTCAAAAAGAAACTTGGCCGTAGTCCTCGCATCGTTTTTCTTGGTTGCTTTGGCTTCAACCCACTTGGTCAAATAATCTGTGGCTACAATTATGTACTCGGCATGGGATCCTCTAGCTGGTGGGCTAATAGGTCCTATGAAGTCTATTCCCCATTTAGTGAAGGATTTGGCACTCATCATGGGTTTCAGTGGCATTTCATCTCTTTTAATTGGATATTTCGTTCGTTGGCAGGTATCACAACGTTGAACGTATGTGGCTGCATCCTGATGTAGAGTTGGCCACCACATTCCTGCAAAGAGAATCATTTTTGCAGTTTTATCTGCAGAAAAATGTCCTCCTGCAGCTCCTGTATGTGCCATTTCTAAAACAGCAAGATACTCGTCTTCGTGAATACACATTCGTAAATGGTTGTCTTTTCCTCGCTTGAAGAGTTGTTTTCCTATGAGAGCATAGTCCTTGCTTTGTTCTGTGAGTGCACATTTCCTTGCTAGAGTGGCTCCTTTCGGGTACTCTTGGGTCTTCAAGAACTTTACCAAAGGCATGCTCCATCTTGGTGCTATTGTGGAGTAGCATAAAGTAGAGTTCTCTTCTGGATTTCATTCTTGACAAGTTGGGCAGGCTGATACATAGTTATGTGTATCCCTCTGCATGGTTGGCCAATATATGCCTAATCTCTTCAGTGTTTGCCATGTTCCGTTCGCATTTAAATGAGTTTTCCATTGATTTATATGTGCCTTTTGAAGCCACATTTCTTGTTCCTCTTCTTCCACGCATCTCATGAGTAATCCACTTGAGTCTTGATGATATAAGCTTCCAACAATTATATGAAGGTTTTTAGTCTTCCATAGGTCTTGGTTTCTGTTTGGTGAGATCCCATGTTTAGGTCCATATGTGAGTATTGGGATCAACTTTTTTACCCATTGGGGACATACTTCGAGATTAAACAGATAGGTATCTGGCAGATCATCAGGTACTCCTGTGGGGGGTTCTCCATGTGTCATTCTTGATAGGTGATCTGCTCTGATGTGTGTATTCCCTTTCTTGACTACTACTTCAAAATCAAATTCCATCAATAATAGAAACCATCGTACTAGTCGTCCTGTATTACAAGGCTTATTGACTAAGTACAATAAGGCTTGATGATCAATGAAAATTTTGAATTTGTTTGCCAACAGGTAGTGTCGAAACTTCTTTACTGCGTACACCATCCCTAAGCCCTCTCTCTCAGTTGTGGTATAATTGCGCTCCGCTTGATTCAATTGTCTACTGGCATAGGCTATAGGGTGGTCTAACTTCCCTGTATCCGTGGGTTGAGCTAAGATGCAACCAATGGCAAACTTGGAAGCATCTACGTGAATGTGAAATGGTTTGTTCCAATTTGGTACTCAAAGGATTGGTGCTGAACTTAAGCGACTCTTTAATTCGTTAAAGGCCTTTTCACATTCTTCTGTCCAATTAAACTGAGACAATAATGCATAAAGAGGTCTAGCAATTATGGCATACATGTGTATAAATCTTCAGTAGTATCCGCAATGTCCCATAAATGCTTGCACTTCTTTTGCAGTCTTTGGTCTTGGCAAATCTAGAATCACCTTAATTTTGTCTTCATCAGTTGAAATTCCATTTTTAGAGACAATGTGTCCTAATATCTTTCCTTGTTGAACCATGAAGACACACTTTTCTGGATTGAGGCATACTCTATATTGTCGACATTCGGTGAAGATCTTTCCTAGTTCATGAATATGTTCCGATCGTATGGCTGAATAAGTGCATAAATCATCCACGTATACCTCCATGCTCTTTCTGAAGAACTCTTTGAATACATGACACATCAATCTTTGGAAAGTGGCTGGGGAGTTGGTTAGACCAAAAGGCATGACTCTAAAGGCGTATACTCCCCATTCAGTTGCAAAGGCTGTTTTATGTTGGTCCTCAAGAGCAATGGCTACCTGATTATACCCCGAAAAGCCATCTAAAAAACTATAAACTTCCTTCCCTGCTACTCTTTCCAAAAGATGATCTGTGATGGGTAATGGGTAACTATCTCTTATGGTGGCAGCATTCACTTTTTTCAAATTAATGCATACCCTTAGCTTGCCATTCTTTTTCGGCACGACCACCAAAGGTGATGTTGATATATTTAGGTAGTGATGTGTGTGAACACACTAGGACCGCCGGGGCACTTTTTTCCCTCTTTAGGAGGTTTTTTTCCCTTGGCTTGTATATATGCCTATTGCCCTAATGGGCTACTTATCTTTGTACATTCTCTGGTAATACATTCAGTATTGTGTGTTTGTGCTCCAAGCTTCTTCTTCTTCCTTGTGCTGTTCGCGTGCTTCCGCAGACATCTATCTCCAACAATTGGTATCAGAGCAGGTCGTCGCTTCATCTAGGGTGCCGTCGACACTCCTCCGTTTGCAGTCTCAGAATCGCACGAATTTTGGTGAGCATACTCAGCCTATTTCCGAGATCAAAACATCTTTGCTCTGTGGTTCCGAAATCGCGATCTGAGCTCGTTTCGGCCTCCGAATGCACTATCGCAGTGCTTGTACAGGCTATTTCTTCTTTTTGTGCCAAAGGTATATACCAGTTTCTGTTCGCTAGTTTAAGCGTCTCGAAGTCTGCTATAGGTCTAGTAGAACTCGTCTGGGCAGTTCTGTTCAACTTTTTGAGATACAGTCAATTTTCTGCATCAAGGTATTTTAGTCACCGACCATGGCTAAAAGCAGTGATGTATTCTGTATGTTGGCTGTTGAGGATAAGTTGGATGGTACCAACTACCCATTATGGGCTTATATGATGCGACATGTTTTGGTTGCAAAAGGATTGTGGAACATTGTGCAGGGTCTTGAAAGACGTCCTGTTACACGTGTAACAACAGGTACTGCAAATACAGGTACTGGAGCTGATAAGGATGGTGTCGAAGATGATATTCCACAGATTCTTGTTTGTGCTGTTGTTTCTGTTGCACCTACTGCAGAGCAAATTTGTTGGGATGGCAGAGATGCCCAGGCACATGCATTGATAACTTTGTCTGTCAAACGTGCCATTATTCCTCATATTCGCTCTTGCAGAATAGCTAGGGATGCTTGTGATACACTTACCACATTGTACCAAGCTAGGAATGAGGCTCGTGTTGCTTACCTCTGAAAACAGTTGGAGAGTGAGCACATGAATGAAGGTGATTCTATGGACAGTTTCCTAACGAAGATCAAAGATTTGAAGGAACAGTTGATTTTTGCTGATGAGGTTATACCAGATAGCTCACTTGTGCAGACCGTTCTGAATGGTCTTCCTGATTCATATAAGAGTTTTGCTTCTACTCTTCGGTTGATGATGAAAGGCAATCCGAATGCCTTATCATTTGAGGACTTAGTCTCTGTTCTATTGCAGGAAGATCAGTCTAGGCAGAATAGGTCCATTATGCGTGTTGAAGATCAAGCTTTCCTGGCTAGTAAAAAGGGTAAAGGAAAATGGAGCTCTTCTACTAGTAAGCAGAAATCTGCAAATGCTGCACATTCGAAGAACCAGGATAAAGATGAGAAGAAATTAGAAAAGCAGAAATTGTTTTGCAAGTACTGTAAAGGAAATGATCATATCATAAAGAATTGTCCAAAACTGGCTGCAAAAGAGGCAAAGAAAAACGAGTCTGAAATGGTTGTTGTAGAAGCCTCTACACCAAAAACAGAGTCTACTAATCTTGTGCAGGAAGAAGAATGGGTGTTTACTATTGTTTGTAGTTTTGACCCATCTTCTCATGAGCAATGCATGTCTGCAGTGGACTCAGATGTTTGGTACTTTGATAGTGGGGCGACCAAACATATTACCTCGCAGCACAGTTTCTTCTCTTCACTCAAGCCTGCCCCTACAGGGAATACTGTCACATGCGCCAACAACTCCTCTTATCCTGTTATGGGAGTTGGTAAGATCATTCTGACTACTGCTTATGGTAGTTCTTTCACCTTGTCAGATGCTTTATTTGTGCCAGGGATCAAGAAGAATCTGTTATCAGTTTCTGCATTAGCCAAGATCGGCTTGGTTGTGAAACTCGTTGATGACAGGTGTACAGTTCATGATCTATCAAATGGCGATGTGATTATTGCTTCTGGCATTTTGTGTCGTGGGCCGTATAAGCTCATAGACTATGAAAGATCTGTGAATGATTCGGCATACGTAGTTCATGATTCTCAGGCTATGTCAGATGCAAAGCTTTGGCATGCACGCTTTGGTCATCTGAATTTTGCTAGTTTGCTACGCGTGCAGAAATCTGATATGGTGTCTTCTTTGCCCAAGCTTGAGGCACCTGGAAAACATGTATGTGAAGGCTATATTTTGGGCAAAATGCAGCGTTCCTCCTTTCCAAAAGATGGTTCAGTTCGGGCTACGTAGAAATTACAGCTTGTACATAGTGATGTCTGTGGTCCTATGCAGACACCCTCTTTTGGGAATTACCTTTACTTCGTGACTTTCATTGATGATTTTTCCAGGCTTGCATGGGTGTATCCACTCAAAGCAAAGTCCGAAGTGTTCATGTGCTTTAAACAGTTTTTTGGTTCTGGCTGAAAATCTGTCAGCATGTAAAATGGGCATCCTCCGTTTTGATCGAGGGGGGGAATATATGTCTTCTGATTTTAATGCATTTCTGGCTGAAGGTGGGATAAAACACCAGTGTACAGTGCCGTATACACCTCAACAGAATGGAGTTGCTGAACGAAAGAACAGGTCACTCATGGAGATGGCGAGGTGCATGGTCAAGAGTCAGGCTTTACCACATAGTTTCTGGCTTGAGGCTGTCATGTGTGCAACATATGTACTGAACAGGTGTCCCACTAAAGCGCTGCAGTCTATCACTCCATATGAGGCTTGGCATGACCGCAAGCCATCTGTTGCTCATCTACGTGTTTATGGTTGTTTGGCATATGCATTAGTGCCTGAACAACATCGTAGAAAATTGGATGATAAGGCAGTAAAATGTATTTTTTTTGGGTACAGTTCTGAAAGTAAAGGCTATCGTCTATATCATCCATAGACTAAATGCATTCTGGTTAGCCGTAATGTTGTCTTTGTGGAAGATGCTATTCAGCCATTGCTTTCATGTACTAAGGAGAAATCTGTTAGCTCCAAAGACATGTATGATATGTTGATGCCTCTTTTTACAGGTGGACAGTCTAGTGCTGGTCCTAATGAGGCAACTTCTCAGCCTTTGCAGGTTTCATATGATGATGCAGATCATTCTATTTTTGATGCAGATTTACATGATGCACTTGTTGATGAGAGAGCTGATATTGAGCAGGCAAAAACTATGCCAAAATGGCTGGTGCAGACTTTGCGTGACAACAAATTAGATGCACCTTTGTCATATCGTACACGTTCAGGCTCTCATAGTGCCTCTTTTGCATCAGATTGCTATGCTATGGCTGCGTCTAGTCTCTGTGATGAGAATGAGCCTGTTTCTTTTGATGAAGCACAGAATTCAGAAAATTGGATGGCTGCCATGCAATCTGAATATGATGCTATAATGAAGAATGGTACATGGTCTTTATGTGACTTGCCTCCTGGAAAGAAGGCCATTGGCACTAAGTGGGTATACAAGCTGAAGCGTAAACCTGATGGTACAGTTGACATGTATAAGGCTAGGCTTGTTGCAAAGGGTTATGCGCAGGAAAGAGGCATTGATTTTGATGAGACCTTTGCACCTACATGCCGTATGACTACTGTTCGGAGCATTTGTGCACTTGCAGCCCATCATGGTTGGAAAGTACGTCAGTTGGACATTAAAACAACATTTCTGAATGGTGACTTGCATGAAGAAGTGTATGTTTTTTAGCCCCGTGGCTTTGTGCAGAAAGGGCATGAAAACCAGGTGTGCAGGTTAAAGAAGGCGTTATATGGTTTAAAGCAAGCACCACGTGCTTGGTATGAGAAGATACATGCCTATCTGGTTGCACATGGTTTTGAGAACAGTCCAATTGAAAGCACCTTATATGTTAAGCGTGCTAATGATGTGCTTCTGATCATTGTTATCTATGTTGATGACATGCTGCTCACTGGTTCTATTGAGAAGCATATTGCTGATTTCAAGGCTGATTTGCATGCCTCATTTGAGATGTAGGATTTGGGGCATTTGCATCACTATTTGGGCATTGACTTTATGCAAGTTGATGGTGGAATGGCTTTGTGTCAAAAGAAATATATTGACACATTATTGCAGCGTTTTGGCCTTGAAGACTGTAAGCCTATTGCCACTCCTATGGAGATAGGTTTACAATTGAGTCTTCATGATGCTGGAGATGCATTTGATGCTGTTCTCTATCAGCAGGCTGTTGGATGCTTGATTTACTTATGCATTACTCGGCCAAATATTCAGTTTGCTGTTTCACAGATGAGCAGGTTTATGCATTGCCCAGGAGTCACGCATTGGAAGGCGGTTACGCGTATCTTTCGTTACTTGAGTGGTACTCGGCTACTTGAGTTGTTTTGTCCCAAGGGGGATCAATACCGCCAGATTTGCATGCTTTTTCTGACTCAGATTGGGCTGGTTGCTATGACACTCGTGTGTCCACCAGTGGTTTTTGCTTCATGCTTGGTAGCTCATGTATATCTTGGTTGAGCAAGAAGCAGCCTACTGTGGCCACTTCTAGTTGTGAGGCTGAGTATAGGGCAGCTTTCACAGCGACTGTTGAGTGTGTGTGGCTCAGACGCCTTATGGCTGATTTGGGTGTTGGCGAGTCTTCTGCCACCACCATCTTCACTGACAGTCAGAGCGCATTGGCAGTTGCGAGGAACCCTGTGTTCCATGCTCGCACTAAGCACATTGAGGTGCATTATCACTATGTCAGGGAGAGGTTCTCTGCTGGGGAGATCAGCTTGGCATATGTGCCCACGCAGGAGAACATAGCAGACCTTTTCACGAAGGCTTTGCCTAGGGAGAAGTTTGAAGCTTTCCGCAAAGCTTTGGGCTTACTTCCTTTTGTGGAGTGATTTCCACATAGCTTGGCACTTCCTTATACATGAGTGCCAACTCCTTGTTCACTGCATCACTCACAGGAGAGATTTGTTGATATATTTAGGTAGTGATGTGTGTGAACACACTAGGACCACCGAGGCACTTTTTTCCCTCTTTAGGAGGTTTTTTTCCCTCGGCTTGTATATACGCCTATTGCCCTAATGGGCTACTTATCTTTGTACATTCTCTAGTAATACATTCAATATTGTGTGTTTGTGCTCCAAGCTTCTTCTTCTTCCTTGTGTTGTTCGCGTGCTTCCACAGACATCTATCTCCAACAGGTGATACCCATTCTGTGTGTTCGATCTCATAAATGAACCCATCATCTAACAACTTATCTATCTCTTCCTTGATTTTTGCTGAGTAAACATCGTTATATGTGTATGGTCTTTGTTTGGAAGGTTTGGCTTCAGATGTCATAGGGATTCTATGGGCACAAATAGTGGGATAAACTCCTTTTAAATCCTTAGATGTCCAAGCAAAGACATCCCTATATTCTCTTATGAGTCGTATTAACTCTTTCTCTTCTTCCATTGAGACATCTTGTCCTATAAAGGTACATCGTTCTTCTCCTTCCTCTAAGGTTACTACAATTTTCTTGGTTTGTTCTTTGTTGTCATATGCTATTCCTGGCTGTGCTTCTCGTTTTGGCATTTGAATAGCAATTTTCCTCTCTTGTACTTCGTATTTTTTGAAGTGGGCACGCACTTCAAACTGATCTTGAGGCTTGTTTTCTCCGTCATCTTTTTCTTTATCTAATCCAAGCTCTTTTTCTTGTGTCATTTCTTGATTTAATTCATTAGTTATGACACTTACTCTTTGATTTCCACTTTCTGTTTCCGTTTTTTCATGCTCTATTTCAATGCTCTCATAATCCTCCTTCCATTCTTTTTCAATTACTTCTCCTTCTTCAACCTCTTGGAGGACTACCACGTATAAACTAACGTCATATCCTTTCTCGCCGATGCATTCATTCATGGTTATTACTTCCTCATTTACACATACATCGAGAGTAGCTAAAATCTCCATCCAACCATGAGGTTCGAATTCTTCATCTAGGAATATTTGAGGCATATAAGTTGGATCTTGTACAGACCTAGCAACTCCTTGCCTTTGCTTCCATCCTTTCCTCCTATCCTCTTCCTTTTTCGCAGTTCGACATATCCTTAGATGAGTGTCTTCGTTCATCCACGATTGGTCACTTGAACCTATACTGTGAATCGACTGATCGTCTTCCTCCTTATGAATCTGATTCCATTGCAAGGGGGGAACATCCTGGTACGTGTATGTGTGGAGATTTATTCTTGTCGTGGTTCCTTCATGCTGTAAGTATATTGCGTCTTTTCCCCAATCTTGCACTACCTTTAATTGTCTCATGAAGGGTCTTCCAAGTATCATTTCATAATTGCTCGCCCTTTCAAATTGACATATTGCTAAGGTGTGCTCGAATTCAACTCCGTAGGTAGTAAAAGTTACTCTTTCCAATAATCCCAAGGGTTGTTCAGTGTGTCCATCTACCATTTGTATCTTCATGCGTGTGGGTCTTAAAGCTGGTTTTCCCCATTTCTCCTAGATTTCTTTAGTAGCGATTGCTACTCCAGCTCCAGAATCTAAGATAGCTTTAGTGGTGTAACCCCTATAAGTAATTGGAAGGCAAGTGTTTCCTTTATCTCCCTCACTGAAATCTCCAACCTTACTGACTAGGATTTTGATTGTGGTCACTTCATCAGACATCTCCTTCTCTTCTGACTTGATCTCCAATTGGCTGGTTAATTTCTCCTTCAAATGTGGTTTGATTTTCAACAGTTCTTCCAGTGTCAGGGTACAAGGGATTTTTACCTTTCTAAGATGTTGTACGATGTCCGATGTTTGGATTGAGGGGTTCTGCTCTTTCTTTCTTATTGAGGGAATGCAGTATAATTTCGAATTATGTTCGTATTCCCCTGTGTAATTTGGCAAAAGGCTGTCATTCTCCTTGTCGCTCTTGTCAAATTGTACTAATTCTTATGAGTTCAGCTCCGGTATTGAGTGTTCCAATTCGCCTTCTGCTTCTAGCTCCTCAAAGGGTGGTTCAATTCCTTCCACTTTCTTCCATCTGTCTTCTTGGACGCTTGCCCACAAGTCTTTAGGCCATTCCCCATCTACTTCGGGGACAATGAATCCTTCTCTTTTATACTTGCAATAATTTCCATTACATGTCTCAACTTCCTTTCCTTTCTCAAGATCATTAGGGATGACACACTCTTGGAATTCTTTTTTCGGGAATTCGTGAATTGGGTAGTTGAAGAACAGGTTTTTCTAGGGTATGTTGATCTACTTCGATTAATTTTTTGCATATCTCCAACTTCTCTTTCTCTAAGTCACCTCTAGGATATTCTTTTTCATGTTGTTCAATGGTTGGTCCAGCTCTTATTCTTGCCTAGTATGCCTGAATCCACATGGCTAACTCTTCCGGCATGGGATCTGCTAAAACTGATCCTACCTCTTCTTTTTTATACTTTCCCTTCTGATTTTCTCCTTCAAGTTTCTGTTTTTCTTCTTGACCCTTTTCATTCTTTTCATTCTCCTTCTTTTGTTGTAATTTCTTTTCCTTTATCCTGTCTCTACGATTCTTCCATCTTTGTGTTCGTTTACTTGTAACACTTTTCCCAGGATCTTCCGAGTTTTCAACTATTTGAGATGTCGATAAGTTCACTTCTCTGTCAACTCGATCATTCTCTCTAGCTTTTTTTGGTGTCTCTCTAGCTTTTGCTCTTGTTATTGCTTTCAATGGTACCGTGTACTCCTTATCACTCCCTGACGACTCTATTACTTCTATCATATTAATCTGCATGTTCGAGTTAACTTTCTTGGGGTTTTTGGGGAAATCTCTAAAAAGGTGTTCTTTACCACAATCACCACAGTATCCTTCCCACACTCGCTGTGGTGGTAGTGGGTTTGGTAATGTACATTCTCTGATATAATGATCACCTCCGCATCTATAACATGGTCCTCTAGGTACAGGCGGTCTATTCATAGGTCGGGGGGGTATGGGTGCTCTAGGAGCTATGTACATCAATGATACATAATCCTGCTCATATCCATAAGAACTATCTAGTACTTCCAGGCCATATGTATATGGTTCGTACATTTGTCCATATTCTATTATAGAGCTCTCATAAGCGGAGTAATCTCCTTGACTATGGTCATAAGATGAGTCATATGGTTTGTTACTAGTCAAAGGCGTGGCTGGAACGATTGCTCTCTCAGGGTTCTCTTCCTGTCGAGCTACTTTCACTGAGACAACATTTTGAGGGTGGGGTGGTTGTTGTCCTAACACCGCTTGTGGTTGAGCATAGCCTTGATAAGCGTAAGATCATTGTACGGGTGCCTGCTGCTGGTATGTGGGATATCTAAAAGCTTCCCCTCCTTGATCTCTCTGAGGGAATCCATAAGGTCTCACTGGCGGTTGGGCTGGTCTTGATTGCCGATTGTAAGGACAGTTTTTTGTGCTGTGATTTGTGTACTTTTGTTCTATACTACAATAATGCATAGGGCCCGGGATGGGTGGTCTATTGTAAGCATAAGCAGGTGGTGGGACTACTCCCCTAGTGCACATATGAGAAGGATGATCACCTCCACAATGCATGCATCGTCTAACCATGGGTACTCTCATTGGGTTGTTGGGGTAGTTCCTCTGTCCTTGAACATTCAATTTCTTTGCTACTAAGTCGGCTATTTCCTCTACATTATTCTTTGGGTTTGATGTGCTGCTGGTGGAATCTTCACTTTTTACGCTACCTTGAGGTGTTTTCAGATCTTCTGCTAGGTTGTCCTCTAGGTCAATACATTCTTTCATACATTCTTGCAAAGTTTGAACTCTTTTCACATATACCAGAGATCTTAATGATCCATTCACTAATCCTTCCAAAAACAATGACACCATTTTGTTTTGAGTGGGTCTCTCTTCCACTAGGCATCTATCCACATACTGCTTGAATCTTCTTGCTGCCAATCTCACTGATTCTGTAGGAGCTTGCTTAAAACTATGGATCAATGAGGAAGAGTTGTTTTTAATTCCAGATTTGGTGAATTCTTCAATCAATTCCTGATAGACTTGTTCCATGTTTTGAAAATTATTAGGATCTAATGGCTAGAAGCAAGCTAAAGATGTGTCTGTCAAAGTTAGACCAAAGGATTCATATTGGATCAAGAAATCTTCCACTTGTTTGGCTCGAATTACTTGCCTGAATTCAGCTATATGATTGTAAGGTTCGCTAGAGCCATCATAGTGGTTCCTCATGCATTTAGCGACTTGAATAGGTCTTAATCTTCTTCCTGCTTCAGGTGGTCTAGGCATCACCGGGAAAACTGGTCTTCCTATGGGTATACCAGGTCCTCTTACTACAGGGGGTCTATTTGGGACAGGAATTCTATTAATTGGTTCAACAGGTGGTTGAGGCCGATAATTAGGATTATTGGCCGGCATAGCAAACTGCACATGTGGTCGGAAAGGTATATGCATTTGTTGTGTTTGCCCTGACTGTTGATATGAATTATCTTGAAAAGTTCCTTGGGGATTTTGTGAAGTAGTGGCTTGATCCCTAGGAGGGAACACTAGAATGTTTTGATATTTCAGCCCTTCTCTTTCTAACTCTGTTAGGGGCCAATATCTCCTTTGGTTTTTATCCAAATATGTGATAATGGTGGGGAGTTCAGGATCTTGTAACTTATATATGGTAACCGGGTTAGGGGCCACTTCCCATAATGAAGAGTGGGCTCTGAGGAGATGTTCCATCTCATTGATCAAATAGACATCCATTAAGGAATCATCTTGGGGAACTAGGTCTCCTCTCCAAACCCTAACAACAGTGAATCTCCCTCTAGGGGTGGTCACCTACTCTTCATGTCCCTCTTCATTAAGGTTGTGGGCATTGCCTTCTTCCCCTTGTTCATTGATATTTTCGGTGTTCCGTAACAACATACTGAATATCTCTTTTGTCCATATAGAACCCTCCTGCATATTTAACTGCTGGCCTAGGTACTATAGAAGCATCTGTAGCTTTCCTTAGTCTGGCCACAAATCGGTTTAGACCATCTAGATAGATAGGTATTCCATGTTGGTTGGTGTTCACATATTCCAAAGATGTCTGATATTCACCCTCAATAATTGCCATCATGCCAATTATTGGTACAGAACTTTGCATATCCTCGGAAGCCATGGGAATTTCTTCTTCAGACTCACTCGAGGTTTCAGAATAATGTGAACGGCCACTTTGTTTGGCTACACTTCCTACAAAAGAAATCACACTTCTTCGGCTTCCTAGGGTTCTTCTAGACCTTAGGTTCATTCACTTAGAAGCTCTGATCAACCTTAGCGAACCTCTAGCTCCTAGAGTTCTTTACTAAGGGTCAGAATTCTAGAGAAAATTTGGTTGGAAAAAGATTGACAGTGAATCCACAACTCACAATACTTGACCCAAAAAAAATCCACGATACACCATATTTCACCCAAAAAGAGTATGTCAAGATACTCGATATCTGACACACTAGAAAGGTACCACGAGACTCGATAGTTAACAGGTTGGGCCTTCCACGATACTTGATGTTTAAGAAAGACGATACGCGATATTAGGCACTTGATAAGGTCACGATACATGATACTTGAGGAAACACGATACTTGAGGAAAATGATACATGATACTTGACAAAATATCGCGAGTCAATCACCGATACTCGATACTTGTATGTTCACGATACACGATACACGTCAGGTATCGCGATCAAAAATTCGCGATACACGATAGACGATATTCCACTAGAACATTTCCACGATAGTCGATACTGGACCTTTCTGTGTCCCACGATACTCGATATTTAACAAGTATCACAAGAAAATTCCCGACGATACTCGATATTTGCCAAGTATCGGGAAGGTTGCTTCCACGATACACGATATCCAGTAAGTATCACGATCAAAATTTTCACGATACATGATACCAAACAGGTATCGTGATTAGAAATTCACGCCACTCGATACACGATATGTGACCACTTCAAGTATCGCGATACTCGACCACAGGAGTTCACGATATCCAGGTATCGCGATACCTCAACCGCGGGAGAACACGATACTTGGCCTTTTTCCAAACTTTTGCAAGTGTTTTTTTGGATTTTGAGTGCATGCAATTTTTCCTAGAGTTTAGCTACCCTCTCCTCTTAGCCTGTATCAAGAAAATAGTCCTTCTCTACCCCCGGATGGCCCTCACGACATCTGCCGCAGATCGTTTTCTTCCACTGATCGATATTTGAAAGAACTTCCAACAATGTAGGGATGCACTCACCTTATTAAGATACTCCAGCTCCTTCTTCCACCTGTGCTTCCTCTCCTTGATCCACACACCTTGCTTCGAGCTCACGCGATATCTGGCTTGCGATCTCTCTCTCTCTCTCAATACTTGCTTGGAGACAAGTGAAGTTTTGAAGAAAATTTTTTAGATTTTTATACTTTTGAAAAATTCTTCCTAACTAAAAGGCTGAATAGAATAAAGGTTGAAAACTACTCTAACTTCCTAACTACTCCCTTTTTCTTCCTCCTCTACTCTCTCCACTCACTTCCCTAGACTATCAACTCACTACACACACTTCAAGAGTGAGAAGTAGAAAGTGCGGATGAGTGTGACTTACCAAAGAAGAGAAATTCACAACTCCTCTACTCGCTTCAATGCTACGAGCTACTTACCATCACACGAATGCCTCGGTTTGATTCGACTGTCCCCGGCAATGGCACCAAAAACGTGTGTACCTAAGGACAAACTTAGGGACTTGTGGAGAAAGAGACTCTACCTCGATCCCCCTCAAGTGCATATAGTGGGGATTCACGCTTTATTTATCAATCCAAGGAGTAAGAAAACCTAGCCGAGTGTATGAAGACATGCATTCAAATGATGATCAATGCAAATGAGTTTTCCAAAGAGTGCAAACAAGACTAAGACTATTCCAAACAAGCTTCAACTGTCAGTTATGGTGTCACGATACTTGTAGCAATAGCCAACAGTAAATTGAGCTTTTCTCTCAGCTCAGAATCCCGAATATAGCAAATAATATATGCATTTCGAAGCTCTCGCAGAGACGCATCCAATAGTGGTATTTTCACTCAATTTTGACACTTCTACTTCAAGTTATAAGCAAAATATTGAGTCACGGGAATGACCTTCCTACACTTCAGCACTTCCTACACCTCACACACACCTTAACAACAGCAAACAAACACTTTCATGGATAGACAACACTTCCTAACACTCTTTTCAAGCAACACACATGCACACAAGCTCACAAAGAAGAAGATACAGAGAGGAAAAGACACAAATTCGAAATTCTGTGCTCTTGATTCTCACAATGGCAAAAAGTCTCTACAACGAATCACAAATTGATTTATATACATGTGCCCTAAAAATGGTCATTTCACACAAGCGACTGGCACTTTATTCACTAAACGGTTAATTTCCTACTAATTTACATGGGTAAGCTACTAATCTCCATGGGTATGCATCTAGAGGACTCCTCTAGTGCATTTACAACGAAAAATATGTTACAAAAATGGTTATAATACAAAAATAGAGTGTCCAAATTGGAAAAAATTTGGGGCCCTTCTTTTTCTCTACCTTTTGCTCTTCTTAGATCTGCAACAATATGCATGTGCATGCGTATACATATGTGTATGTGTATATGTATATATGTATGTATATGTATTTTATAGGTGTATATGTATGTATATATACGTATGCGTATATGTATGCATATATGTATATGTATGTGTGTATACATGTGTATGCATGTATGTGTATCTATGAATGTGTATATATATATGTATGCATGTGTAGCTATGTATATTTGATTTTGTTTGTAATTGTTTTTTGTATATTGTGGTTTGCAGATTTTCATATCTAGACCATTGAATCGTCTGGTAGTTTCCCATTTTATAGTCAATCTATTACATGTCTTGCTAAGCTGTTTACAGATATTAAGTAGCCGTTACCAAGGAAGGTATTAAGTCATATGTAAATTGGGAGTGGTGTAGCTCAAGCGTAAGCATCACCTCCTTTACTTGTCAATCCGCGGAGACGTGAGGACCGGTATGAAGACCACGAGCAAGTGAAGGCACAAGTGCGTGAGTGAAAGTACACAATCATACACACACATACACACACACGCGCACAAGGTAAGATCAAAGAGAGGAACAATGGAAAGCTTAGATTGCAAAAGAGTTCTCTTACAAAAGTTCTATTCTCTAACAAGCTAACCCCAAAAATGAGCTCTCTAGCTCTTTTTATAGTTTTTTGACTAGTTTTGGCCCTGTCCAGACCTAGTGTCCGGCCTAGTTAAAAATTAGGTTCCGGGGCTTATTTGAGGGCTCAAACGAAGTCTAAAAATTATGAAAATTGGTACGATGGTACTTCTAATACTCCTCAAGCTCGAGGATTCCTCGGCTTGAACAAAATGGAGTTACTAAAAATAGATAATGGTATTTACAATGGTTTTTAGTGATGAAAATCACTATTTTTGTAGGGGATTCTTCTGAAAATTTGACATACACTTCTTGGAGCTCCCTACTTGCTCCCTTTCCCTGTGTGTCTGCCTTTTGATGTGCTTCCATGCTTTGTCCTTGACTTTGAGCTTCAACACTCCCCCCCCTCTCGAGTCTGTCGTCCCTGACAGACCCTTGTTGGAAGGGCTGTTCCATGTAGTGCTTTGAGAGGTGGTGTCCATCCGTTGTATGAGCTGGTTCCTTGGATTCCAGCAAGAATGTGTCGTTGTGAGCTTTCAAAACTGTAAGTTGCTCAAAAGGGGTTGTCGAGAGTGATTTGGAGCAACTACTGGCTTCAATTTGCTTCCGAGATATTGATGTTGTTCCCAAGATGACCGCTAGCTCTTCCAAAGATGATGTTGAGAGCAGTCATGCCAACTACTCATAACCCATACTGAATGATGGGTAAGTGTGTTCGTGCCTGGGTTGAAAAAAGTATGTGCCTTGTGCACGGCCTTGTAATGTAGCCCTACGCATGCTTACTTGGAAAATGCATTGGAAGAAGTATGGTGCAAAAATTGCGGGTCTTGAGCTAAGTGCTCAAGGGTATGCTGACGAGGAGGTTTCCTAAACTATCATGGTTATGGTGTGTCCAGAGTAAAGATACTTACCATGGAGAAGGTTGATGGATGTTTGTCTCTTCGTGTTGTACACTCGGCCTTTGGGATGGAACCTTGTTGATGAATGTCCATGTTGATTGTCCACTGATGAGATCTTTGGAGTGGTGGATCCCTTCTCCTCTTTTCAAAGCAACCTTTGTCAGTAACAATGTGCATTTCTGAGCTTGGGCTCATGCACGTTTACTTCCCTATATTGATACTCAGAGGAATATTGGACACGTGCCGGTTTCTAAGAGATAACCATGCTAATTGACATAGACCATTCACCAGTGCTACTGTTCCATACTGGTTCAAGAATTACTGAGAATTGAATTGCTTTATATTCCTTGGCAAGCAACATCGGGAAACTACACCAAGCTGAGTTTCACATATTCGCTTAGCTCACCATATGCAGGAGGCTTCTCCTCTAGAACTACCCTTTGCAGATATCTCCTTGGATGTTCTGGTACATGAAGTAGTTAAGCATCACTCAAGTTGTGGACCTTCAAGCTCTTCCTTCCTACCATGGTAAGAGAATGTTCATGCCAAATGCTTGTCATCTTCAACTAAGCATGACTCATTCATGTTTCATAAGCCAAACCTGGGAACAAGCTCTCTCCCGCTTTTCTTTCTCCCCTTTTTTTTTTTTTTTTTTTTTTTTTTTTTTTTTTTTTTTTTTTTGAGGAACAGGATATCACAAACCAAGAACACGAAAGTTAGTATCAATAGAAATATTTGACATATGTCACTGTGCTCTTGTGCGTGGGATTCTCAAGTGTGTCTATGCACGGCCGTGTAATGTGGCCCTATATTAATGCATACTTTGGAAATGCATGACCTGAATGGTGCAAAAGACAGGGTTATGTACGGAGCACATGGTTGTCGCTCGTTCGAGGCTTTCGATGTTATTTGTGGATGTTGATGCCGACCTTGGTGGAGGTATCCATTGAGTCTCGAACTGATGTAATCCTCCCCATTGGAGTCCATTTTAGAACAACATTTGGCACTGTAGAGGTCACTTCAGGTGTCTTTCTCTTTGGATGCTTCCTGAACTGTGGTATCCAGTGTGGTTGACGCTTTGGTTCGGTGGAGGCTACTTGCACTTTTGGCTTCCAAACCCATATCCTTTTTGCATGTCTTCCTACTAAAGTTGAAGAGCTGATTTGATCTTCCTTTGGTCTCTGTACGTGGTTCTTACCCTTTTCTCTTTTTGGCTTCTTTGTTGAAACCTTTTGCATGTGGGAGAACAAAGGTTGTTGTGGATGTAGGAGTTTCTTAGGTACCCACATCTGTAATTGCCCTTGTTGAGCTGCCGCTAACTTCTTAGGCACCCAAACTTGTTGGATACCTTGTGATTGAGCTTGTCTGAGCTGCTTCCTTCGTCTTCTGGCCTGGTTGGTTTGCATGGATGGAATTTGTGGGGGCAAGGTTGGTGGTTGCTCTCCTTTGCGTACCCATATCTGCTTCATGCTCGGAACTGCTTTTTTATCGAGTGGTGTCTTTCTATTTGATGTAGCAGTTGTCGTGAACGGTTGCGTTTGCTTGTGTGGTGGACGCACTACTGTGGCTACTTGATTCTTTGGAGAAGAAGAAAGATCCACCCGCCTTCGAACCTGGTCTTCCACGATTGACTCCTTCTGTATCATAGAGCTTCTGACACATACAACATCTTCTTTCATATGATTAGTCTTGGAAGAACTAAGAGAGTGTGTGGTGCCATGATTTAGGAGCATGCAGTTCTCTAATTCTAATGTAATGCATTGTTCATGTACCCAAACTTGAAGAATCTGACTTCTTAGGTTTAAGTTAACTGCATGGTCATAGATCCAATCTTGACCCAAGACAAGTGGTTCTGTAAGGTTCGCGTCTTGACATACTAGCGCTTTGACTTTCATTGGAACATCTTGAAGGTAGATGGGAAGTTCCACCTCACCCAAACAAGGGGTTTCCACACCTCCCAATCCTATGAGATAAGCTTCTATGGGATTGATGTTCAACTGCAAGTCTTGGCAGTAGGAAAGTCTAACTGCACTGCTTGCTGCACCTGAGTCAATCAATGCTTTCACCGTCCTTGCACCCTTCCCTTGTCCTAACTCTATGGTCACAAAGGGTCTTCGGTCAATGACCTGAGAAGTCGCTATGCCTGACTTTTGACACATATCCATGTGATATTTTGGGGCTTTTGAGTTGACTTCTAGGCCTAAGCGCCTTAACTTATTTCGCCTAATACGCTCTCTGGCCTCTACCTGTGCTTCTTCTCTCACTCTTAACTCTTCATCTTTTCGCTTCTTAGCAGTGTTGAGTCTCATTAGCATATCCTCAGTAAGAGGTTCTTGATATAGCTTGACTCTACAGCCACTAATATAGTTTGGCAAGATATCTCCTTCTAGCGTGGCCAACTGAACTGCACCACTAGTGGAAATTCTATTAATGATCATGGGTCCGTATCCTCTTTTTTCCAACTTACGAGCATGTTGTTTCAGTGTGTATACCAACACTAGATCTCCCTCTTTCAATCCCTTATCCTTGATGTGTGCATCAAAGTAAGCCTTTTGCCTCTTCTTTGCAGCGTAGATGCCTGCTGCCGCTCGTAGCCTCGTCTCACCCAAGCGTTCGAGATCAAAGATCCTAGAGGACAATTCATGCCCATTCCACTCATACTCTTGTGCTACTTTTAAGGCAGGGATTAAGAAATCTAATGGTAGCACAGCGTTCTGTCCGAAGACCATCTGAAATGGGGTGGCGTTGAGTACCGTTTTGTAGGCAACTCGGTAAGCCCAAACAGCATGATGAAGTTGTTTGTCCCAATCAGAGCGTTTATTATTTACCAGTTTTGTCAATACGTTACAGAGGATCTTATTGGTACTCTCGGCTTGTCCGTTGGCTTGTGGGTGATAGGGGGCAGATTTCTTATGTATCACTAAGAATTCTTGGAGAAGATTTTCAATGACTTCATTCAAGAAGTGTGTGCCTCTATCGCTCACCAACTCTATTGGTAGTCCATATCTCGTGAACACATTCTCGAATAAGAACTTAGCCGTAGTCTGAGCATCATTCTTTGTTGTGGCTTTGACTTCTACCCACTTTGTAAGGTAATCTGTGGCTACAATGATGTACTCTGCATGGGAGTTTCTAGCTGGGGGGTTAATAGGACCTATGAAGTCTATGCCCCACTTTGAAAATGCACGTCCTCCCATCATTGGCCTCAAGGGCATCTCGTCTTTTCTCACTGGATATTGTGCACGTTGGCATGTGTCACATTTCTTCACATAGGTATGTGCGTCCATATGAAGAGTGGGCCACCAAAGTCCTGAGAATAGAATGGTCTTGATCACTCGGTCAGGACCAAAATGTCCACCTGCAACACCGCTGTGTGCAGTCTCTAAGACCTTTAAATAGTCTGATTCATGAACGCATAGTCTTAAGTAACCATCTTTGCCTCTTCGGTATAGGTTGTCCCCTACTAAGGCGTAGCCTTGAGCCTCTTGCTCCATGCTTCGTCTTCTTGCTAGACTAGCCTCTTTGGGTAATCGTCCCGATCTCATAAACTCTACCAATGGAGCACTCCAATCTGGAATTAATGACACTTGATAAAGGGTCGCATGCTCCACTGGGGGTCTCTCTCTGCACCTTGGACAATTCTTAATCCACTCATGTATTTCTTTGTCCATGCTAGGCCAATACACTCCTAAACGCTTTAGATTCTGCAATGTTCGTTGTTTAGAATAGTGATTTCCTAGCATGCCTTCATGGGCCTGTTGCAACCAACTACTATGTTCATCATCCTCCACACAACAAGCTAATACACCCTCAGTATCTTGTTTGTACATGCTTCCTGCTAATATGTGATATTTTTGTGATTTTACAATTTCTTCTTGTGATGTTTTCACATTCTTATTTGCAGGGCCAAAGGTTAGGACTGGTACCAACTTATTTGCCCATTTAGGAACAACTTCTAGATTGAACAGATAAGCATCGGGTAATTCGTCAGACACTCCTTGCGGTGACTCTCCTGAAGTGATGCGAGAAAGGTGATCTGCCCGAAGGTGGGTTCTACCTTTCCTGACAACAACTTCAAAGTCATATTCCATTAGTAAGAGGAACCATCTTACTAAGCGTCCAGTGTTGCAAGGTTTATTGACCAAATACAACAAAGCTTGATGATCAGTGAAAAACTTGAACTTGTTGGCCAATAAATAGTGTCTAAACTTCTTCACAGCATATACCATGCCTAAGCCCTCTCGCTCAGTTGTGGTATAGTTCCGTTCAGCTGCAGTGAGCTGTCTACTAGCATATGCTATGGGCAAATCTAAGTTTCCTTCACTTGTGGGTTGTGCTAGCACACATCCTATGGCATGATTGGATGCATCCACATGGACATGAAAGGGTTTATTCCAATCAGGAATGGTGAGTATTGGTGCCGTGCACAAACGTTTCTTCAGTTCGTTGAAAGAATTCTCGCATTCGTCGTTCCACTCAAAATTAGACAACAAGGCATAAAGGGGTCTAGCTATGATCGCGTACATGTGGATAAACCTACGGTAGTATCCACAATGGCCCATAAAAGCTTGTACCTCTTTAACATTCCTTGGCCTTGGTAGCTCCGCTATGGCTCGTACCTTATCTTCATCTGTTGAGATTCCATTCTTAGAAACAATATGACCTAAGATTTTACCTTGACGCACCATAAACACACACTTTTCTGGGTTCAGACACACTCGATATTCTCTACACTTGTTGAAGATTTGTCTGAGCTCAGGGATGTGAAACCTTCTTTCTTGGGAATGAGCACATAAATCATCCACATACACTTCTAAGCTCTTTCGCAAGAACTCTTTGAAGACATGACACATGAGCCTTTGGAATGTTGCAGGTGCATTGGTGAGCCCAAATGGCATCACACGAAATGCAAAGATTCCCCACTCTGTAGCAAAAGCTGTTTTGTGTTGATCTTCTGGGGCAATGGCTACTTGATTGTAACCTGAAAATCCATCAAGGAAGCTATAAACTTCCTTGCCTGCAACACGCTCCAAAAGGTGTTCTGTGATTGGAAGTGGATAACTATCTCTAATCGTAGCGGCATTAACTTTTTTAAGGTTAATACACACTCGCAACTTCCCGTTCTTCTTGGGTACCACAACAATGGGGGACACCCATTCGGTATGCTCAATCTCATAGATGAATCCCGCTTCAATCAACCTATCAATTTCTTCTTTTATTTTGGCTGCATAGGTATCATTATATGTGTAGGGCTTCTGTTTGGTGGGCTTAGCATCAGCAGTCATGGGGATAGTATGAGAGCAAATTCTTGGATCTACCCCTTTCAAGTCTCTATAGTGCCACGCAAACACATCCCTATATTCCCTTAATAGAGCGACAAGCTCCACTTCTTCTCTTGCACTTAGGTCATCTCCTATATATGTGCATCTCTCTTCATTCTCTTCGATGGTCACTACAATCTTCTTGGTCTTTTCTTTATTATCATATGATTCTCCTATGATGGCCTCTCTCTTAGGCATTCGTACCAAAATTTTGCGGTCGTCAACTTCATACTTCTTGAAGTTTTCTGGTACTTCAAACAATGATTCCTCCTCTTCTTGTTTCACTGCTTTTCTTTTCTTTTTCTTTTGACTACTCTCACTTCCATCCTTTGAGTTTACTGTTTTAATACTTGTGAGAGGTTCTTCTTCTTTCTGGGTGAACACTCCTATATCTTCTAGATAGTGCTGCTCTGAGTTAAAGCAACTATCCATCACAATAGACTCCAGATCATCGTCATTCTCTTCTTCTTCTATGATATCACTAGGGTCACATTCTTCTAGCAGGGGTTGACACATGAACACAGAGATATCATAACCCTCCTCATCACAATGAGGTGTCCACTGTTCCTCATTGACAGCAATGTCCATGGTGGCTAAGATTTCTGGCCAACCATGAGGCTCAAACTCCTCATCTGGAAAGATCATCGGTGTGTAGGCTGGGTCTCTAACTGGTCTATCTCCTAGCGAAGTTCCTTCTTCTCTTGCCTTTAAACGTTTTTCCTCTTCCTTTGCGACCTTGCACATCCACAAATGAGTATCTTCATGCAACCATGATGGATCAGGTGAACTTTCAGAATGCACAGAGATGGAATCTTCTTCCGCTTTGTGGATAGAATTCCACTGTAGGGGTGGTACATCTCTGAAGGTGTAATCCTTCAAATTGACCTTGGTGGTGACCCCTAAGTGCTGTAAGTACAAGGAGTTAGTTCCCCAATCCTGTACTATTTGCAATTGTCGTAGGAAGGGTCTTCCCAGGATCATCTCATAGACATTATTTTTCTCAAAGTCACATATAGCAAATGTGTGCTCAAACTCTACACCACAAGTGGTTAGAGTGATCCCTTCTAGCAATCCTAGAGGTCTTTCAAAATGACCATCAGCCATTTGAAGCTTCATTCTAGTTGGTCTTAATGTGGGCTTGCCCCATTGCTTCCACAAGGAGGTGGTCGCAATAGCAACACCAGCACCTGAATCTATGATTGCTTTGGTTGTGTAACCTTGGTAGGTGATTGGAAGATAAGTATTACCTTCTTCACCCTCACACATGTCCCCTATTTTGTCTAGAGGTATCTCTGGTACCCTTTGCTTGGAGCCTGCTTTTGGCATGTTGGAATCCAGTTCCGGAACCTGATCCTTCACATGATTCCAAAGCTCAGGTTTTGCTTTGAGCAACTCTTCTACAGTGAGATGACACTGAACCTTAGTGTTCTTCACGACATCTGTGTTCCTTGGAACCACTGAGTCTTCATTTCTTACTAGTATTGTGGGAGCTCTAATCTGGAGAGATTCAGATTCCCATGGGCCTGGAAATTGAGGCAGTTCTTCTAAGGTATTAGATTCAAAATCTAACCTTTCGTCTTCTTGTTGTTCTACTTCATCTTCGTAAATAGATGGAATGTCTTGGGGAAATTGATCATGAAGGTCATCAATCTCAGGAATAGGAGGGGAATTACCCTTCTCCTTGGCCCATTTCTCTTCTTGTATTTCCCGCAAGAATTCTTGAGAGTACTGTTGAATTGAAGGAGGTATTCCTGGATCCGTGGAATTAGGAACATAAGCTCCCATTGGTGGTGAGCTTCCTCTTTCAATAACTGGTTGAGCCTGTGGAGGTAAAGAAACTTGTGGTTTGTTTACCAACTGCTCTAATCGTTCTAGTAGGCCCTGGAAATGCAATTCCCCTTTGACAGAGTTTGTCTGATTGAACTTTTGACTAGTCTCAAGTATAGCTTGAGCTTGTTCTACCATTTTCATGCACATTTTCATCCGTTCAATCTCTAAGTCCGCTCTAGGGTAACTCTTGTCTAGGTTTGCAATTGTAGGCCCTTCTTGAAGTCGAGCCTGGTAGGCCTTGAACATCATGTCCAAGCCTTCTGGGGTTGGATCTGCAAGAACAGACCCTGGTTGAGGTCTATTTGCAATGGGTGGTGGGGTGGGATGAGGTGGAGTGGATGGAGTTTCGGCATGCGAGGGGCTTTGAGATGCAATGTCTTCTATTTTTGTTTTCGCTTCTTTTAAGCTTTCTTCTAGTTCCGATAACTTTTTATTCCACTTGCGATTGGCCTTCTCTCTGGTATCCTTCCATGTTCTTGTTTTCCTCTTACTAGGCTCTCCCGATTCACTCGACTCTGATTGTTCTACATGTTTATCCTGTTTTGAGGCTTGTGCTCTAGTGACAGCTTGTATAGGAGCCACATTGCTACTACTTGAACTTGAATCTGCCACTAAGCCTACCACATTAATGGGTGTAATCCTGGGTGCGCTGGAGGGGTTTCTTGGACAATCTCTAGGGAGATGGTCTTTGCCACAATCAGGGCAAAAAGCCTGTATTGTGATAGCCTGTCCTTGACTCGGAGATGGTGGGTGGGGACAGTCGCGAATGAAATGATCACCTTGACATCTAAAACAAGATCCTCTAGGGGCTTGTGGTCTCATTTGTCTCAATTGGGGCCTAGGGTTAGGATTTGTGTACATGACATTGGAGTATTCTGGCTCCCAATTTTGCTCCATAGGTGGTACCTCATATTGATATGAGTAAATCTCACTATGTTCAGGTGACTCTGTGTAATAAGCATGTGGACTACCTTCATGGGAGTAGTCCGAACAATGAGCATGAGAGTCATTATCTGGCATCAATGGGGTTAGTGGAACCAAAGCTCTATTTGGATTTTCTTCTCCCACCGCATATTTGACTGGAATCACGTTGGCTGGAGCTGGTGGTTGGTTTCCCAAGACAGGTTGTGGCCTATATGGTACCTGATATTGCTGTTGTGGTCTATAATATGGTTGTTGGTATTGGTTCTGATACCTACCTTGTGGGTAAGGTTGCTGATAATTCTGTCTAACAGCCTGCCTATTGTAGGGACAATCTTGAGCCGTGTGGTTTGTGTATTTCCTCTCAATAGTGCAATATGGAGCATTCCTTTCTCTAATGTTTTGGTTTTGCATTGGGCATACATTAGCCATGTGATCGCCCCCACAAGTATAACACCAATTCACTGGAGTGACTCTCTGTGTTTGTTTATTTTGGACTCCCAGCTTCTTGGCAACTTGCTCAGCTATCTCTTCTATTTCTGTGGAGATCTTTGAAGTATGACTAGTAGAACTATCCGAATCTTTGTAGAGTTTGGACAATCCTAACTCCTCACCCAAGTTATCTTCTATGTCAATGCATGTCCGCACGCACTCTTCTATGGATCTAGGCTCTTTCAAATATACATATGATCTTAATTTTGTGCTCAGTAAGCCATCTAAGAACAAAGCCACTTGTTTGGCTGGTGTGGGTAACTCGGGAGCAGGGCATCTTTCTAGGTACTGTCTGAACCTTCTACCTGCTAGTCGCACTGTTTCTTGGGGAGTCTGCTTGAAGCTGTGGATCAAGGATGATGTGTTGTGCCTGATACCACTCTTGGAAAATTCTACAATGAATTCGTCTAGCAGTTGACCTATATCGCGATAGCTGCTTCTACTCAATGGTTGAAACCAAGCTAAGGCAGTGCCCTTAAGGGTCAAACCAAATGCCTCGTACTGGGTGAACCAGTCCTCAATTTGTTCGGCTCTCAGCACTTGTTTGTACTCGGCCACATGATCATAAGGATCCCCTGTCCCATCGAAATAGTTCTTCATTGCCTTGATCACTTGAATGGGTCTAAGGGTTCTTGGGTACACTCGGGGTCTAGGCAATGGAAAATCCTGTTCATCTCTTTGTTGCCTATGTGCTTGATGTCTCTCTCTTTCAGGTCTTTCATTTTCAAATCCTGATCTATTCCTGCCCACGGTGTGTGCAAAACTTACCTCAGGTCTCTCTCTAGTTCTTTCTCTCTGGGCTTCATGAGCGTGGGAAGATCCTACTCCTTGGAGGCCATGGGAAACATTGGATCTTGGTGGGGGGAAAATCAATTCATTCTTCCAAGTATATGCATGTCTATCATGTTCTGTTACCAAGAATATCTTCTCTGATGTGTTATCCAGGTAGACAACTTTGCCTGGTATCTCAGGATCTTTGAATTCATAGATGATAACTATGCCCAATTGGCTAGGTTGATCTGGCTTGAATCTCCAAAAGGCTTCCTCTGTTTCTCTATTCAAAAATAGTTCTATGCTTTTGTTATCTTGAGGGATCCAGTCCGGAGTGATCACTCGGGTCAAAACTGACTTACCTCTAGGAGTCTGGGGTCCTTGTCCTACATTTCCTTGTTCTAGGTCTCCTATTTCATTCTCAGGAATGACATTTCCAAACTCATCAGTCCTATCTGGTAGGTTGGTGACCACATACATGGTTCCTTCCTTATCAATGTATGAACCCTCTTCGAACTTGACCACCGGGTGTTCAAGTCCAAAGGATTGATCTGGATTTTTGAGTTGGACCACTGATCGCCTCAGACCATCCTCATAGATGCGAGCACCTAATTGATTGGTCCGAATATATTCCAACTGTGTCTTATAGGGACCTTCTGGTGTTTGTAGATGGGCAGTCCCTGAGCCACCTGTAGGTTTTCCCATACTAAAAGACATTTCTGAATCACTTGTGTCTGAACTTAGTAAAAGATGACCACTTAGTTGTTGTGCCCAAGACGTGGATGTATGGTTGACACTAGCCTCAGAAGATCTAATGCTTTGTTTATCCTTGCCTAAGTGTCTACCAGATCTCAGGTTCATAAGCTTTAGTCAAGAATCCAAATTTTCCCCTTGGTATGGTTCAAAATTCTATGGAGTCCCCTTGGTTCCCTAGTCCCACTTGAGGGTCTACTTCAAATTATCCTATCTCAAAATCAACGCGTTATTCTTGAAAAAAAACAGTTGAGGTCATGTAGGACTTGAAACAAGCTTTCTAACGAGCTATAGAGCTCAAAAAATGGACTTTGGATGAGAAAGTTATGCCAATTCAGGCTCCTGGGGGTCAAAACAGGCAAACAGGACCTTTGGAGAAAATCGCGATTTTGTGAACTTTCAGAGAATCGCGATTTTGTGAACTCAGAAAATCGCGATGTTGAGCACAAAATCGGGTTTTTGAAAATCGCGATCTTGAGTTTTCTCAGAATCGTGTTTTTGACATGAAAATCGCGATTTTGAGCACAGAATCGTGTTTTAGAGAATCGTGTTTTTTGACATGAAAATCGCGATTTTGAGCACAGAATCGTGTTTTAGAGAATCGTGTTTTTTGACATGAAAATCGCGATTTTGAGCACAGAATCGTGTTTTAGAGAATCGTGTTTTTGGCATGAAAATCGCGATTTTGAGCATAGAATCGTGTTTTTGAGAATCGTGTTTTTTGACATGAAAATCGCGATTTTGAGCAGAGAATCGTGTTTTAGAGAATCGTGTTTTTTGACATGAAAATCGCGATTTTGAGCAGAGAATCGTGTTTTAGAGAATCGTGTTTTTTGACATGAAAATCGCGATTTTGAGCACAGAATCGTGTTTTAGAGAATCGTGTTTTTTGACATGAAAATCGCGATTTTGAGCACAGAATCGTGTTTTAGAGAATCGTGTTTTTTGACATGAAAATCGCGATTTTGGGCACAGAATCGTGTTTTAGAGAATCGTGTTTTTTGACATGAAAATCGCGATTTTGAGCACAGAATCGTGTTTTAGAGAATCGTGTTTTTTGACATGAAAATCGCGATTTTGAGCACAGAATCGTGTTTTAGAGAATCGTGTTTTTTGACATGAAAATCGCGATTTTGAGCACAGAATCGTGTTTTAGAGAATCGTGTTTTTTGACATGAAAATCGCGATTTTGGGCACAGAATCGTGTTTTAGAGAATCGTGTTTTTTGACATGAAAATCGCGATTTTGAGCACAGAATCGTGTTTTAGAGAATCGTGTTTTTTTGACATGAAAATCGTGATTTGTGAAAATCGCGATTTTGAGCACAATCACAGGATCGCGATTCTGAGAATGACCACAGAATCGTGATTTTTTTAGCCAACTTTTAGGCGGGAAAACTGAAAATCGTGATTTTTTCAAAAATTTTGAATTTTCACAGAATCGCGATTTTCATCACAGAATCGCGTTTTTTGGTGGGAAATTCAAATTTCTGAGCGCCGGCTATGGCGAGCTCCGTATGAGCAGAAAATCATGAAAAAAACACAGCGCTTGCTCTCCCTTGCTTCTCCTAACTCCTTCCCACACAATAATGCATGAAAAATGGTATGGAAATGGTGAAAATGCACTAAAAAACAAGAAATTTCTATGAAGAAGAAGATGGAAGAAGGTGGGGATGATGATGATGATGAAGATGAAGAGGAAAAAACAGAAAATGAACTGAAATGACAGATTTTTTACCTTCCAACGTCGCAAATCTACGATCTTACCATCACAACGCTCGTCCTCGAAGCTCTCTCCCCGGCAACGGCGCCAAAATTTGGTGTAGCTCAAGCGTAAGCATCACCTCCTTTACTTGTCAATCCGCGGAGACGTGAGGACCGGTATGAAGACCACGAGCAAGTGAAGGCACAAGTGCGTGAGTGAAAGTACACAATCATACACACACATACACACACACGCGCACAAGGTAAGATCAAAGAGAGGAACAATGGAAAGCTTAGATTGCAAAAGAGTTCTCTTACAAAAGTTCTATTCTCTAACAAGCTAACCCCAAAAATGAGCTCTCTAGCTCTTTTTATAGTTTTTTGACTAGTTTTGGCCCTGTCCAGACCTAGTGTCCGGCCTAGTTAAAAATTAGGTTCCGGGGCTTATTTGAGGGCTCAAACGAAGTCTAAAAATTATGAAAATTGGTACGATGGTACTTCTAATACTCCTCAAGCTCGAGGATTCCTCGGCTTGAACAAAATGGAGTTACTAAAAATAGATAATGGTATTTACAATGGTTTTTAGTGATGAAAATCACTATTTTTGTAGGGGATTCTTCTGAAAATTTGACATACACTTCTTGGAGCTCCCTACTTGCTCCCTTTCCCTGTGTGTCTGCCTTTTGATGTGCTTCCATGCTTTGTCCTTGACTTTGAGCTTCAACAGGGAGGATCAAATTTTTTGCGAATATTTTGAAAGATGCATTAATAGTTTTAAAAGATGGGCGGACAAACAATGTCCATTCAATTCAAGTTCTTGTTCTTACCTTATCTAATGTAAGAATAAAAACCTGCATTGAATGGACACTTTTTGTTCACCCATCCTTTAAAATTATTTTTCCATCCTTCAAAATCTTCAAGATAAATTTGCTCCTCCCATTTTACATATGACTTGATACCTTCCTTGATAACTGCTACTTAATATTTGTATTAAAAAGAATTAGCAGCACAGGTATTAGGTCGACTAAAATAGGAGAAACATATGTGTCAAGAAGATTCTAAAGGTTGGGTGGACAATTCTAAAGGCTAGATGGACAAAACATCTTCATTCGATGGGTGTGTGTGTGTGTTTATATGTGTGTGTATGTTTATATGTGTGTATGTTTATATGTTTGTGTATGTTTATATGTGTGTATACATTCATGTATATTATGTGTATGTTTATATATGCATGTATTTATATATATAAATTTATGCATATATATATATATATATATATATATATAGAAAATAGAAAATTATACCTTAATAGTGTCAAAACAGATACATTAATCCATCCAAAACAATTTTGAAGATTGAGAATAAGTAAGCTCGCACTTAGTCGTGTCAAACAACTTCCTTCATATACATGCTTTCGACATTCCTCTCGAAGATATTTCTCAATTTTAGAAATATCAATGCTCTCACTGTCATTTTGATACCAATCCTCAATAAAATTTCCCATGCCATCATCTTCATCATTGTCGCACAAATCTTGTACTTTATCTTCTTTTGAATATAGATCTTTCAACCTTGCATATTCCACAGGATCACTTTTGCATAGCCTCCTCATAGAAGCTTCTGATAAATGAGGTCTTACTGGCAATTGTGAATGGTGTGGAGGAATATCATCAACATCATACATTGGAATCTACACATATAAATAAAATTCATTAGTATTCCATAAATGAATAAAAATTAAACTTTAAACATAAAATTAAATATATAAGTTATTAAATATGGATAGAATTTTTTTATTCTCTCTAGCTAAAAGGTGCTCTTGGAGGTCTACGCCATCCATAATTCACTAATAGTTCATCACCTGCATGTAATGTAGTAATAACATTGACAACTATGTATCTTGATACATCTCTACTCATGTATGGTGATTCATGATTATTTTCACGCTCCTCAAATGTGCAATTAGTCCTTGAACTATTATGTAACTCTCGACTACTATTTATTAAACCTGCTATATTTCCATGTGTATAAGGTCTTCCATCAATATATAATCTTTCATTTTCTACATGTAAAATCCTTCTACTAGTAAGGGATGCTGCGCTCAAGCATATTCCGTAAGTACTCATGCTTTGAACATAACATGAAAGTCAATGCCAATCTCCCCATCCATATACAGGACCACAAAATGGCATAAGAGTGACTTCAAAGTTCGGAGGCACATACAAATCCTCTACAATAAAAGACCACAACCAACAATAGTAATAGTGGATGGAGCAATCATATAGCGATTACCCCAAAAGTTGAAAACCTCTCCATCTAAAGGAAGTGGTCCTCTATTCAATCCTCCATATCTTCTTCTATCATATGTTTGTACTAGAGAACGATCACGAGCTGGCAATGGATAATCTCCAGCCGTTTCAGTCTCTAAACCAAGAGGTAGAGGATTTCTAGAAACCTCTTCTTGTAATTGATGAACAAAAAGTCCATGACGTGTACGAGGTATATTAACATATACACATTTACACATACACGCATATTCACATATACACAAATACACATTATTGTGGGATAAATGCATGTATTTTGTATGAATGAGTGTATATGCATGCATGTGTGTGTACGTATATATGTGGATATGTATATGTGTGTTTATGTTATATGTATGTATATGTGTATATGTATGCATATATGTATGCGTATATGTTTGCATGTATATGGTATGTGGGCATGTGTATGTGTGTGTATATATGTGTATGTATTCTGATTTTTTTTCTGTTTGAGATTAAATTAACAAGAGATATTGTATGGTGGAAAAAAATAAGAGGCGACCTAACATACCACCTGAGATGTGGTAGTTTTTTCGTAGACAGCTACATCTTCAGAAGTCATTTCCCCAGCAGAAGGTATAGAAATTAATAGTTTATATTTATAATTTTCATATATTTTAGTAATTTTTTACATTTAATTTATGTATTTCTTTTTTCTTAAATAAACAGGCTGTTGTAAAGAAGAGAGTGGAGTCGGGCCACACATCGCACCTAGGCCAAATGGGCCATCATGGTTTTGTAGCTACATTTGTAAGTATATGTGTTGTTGTGAGTATATTTTTTATTTTAGTTAAAATGCAAGAAACTAATCTTTTTTATTTGTTTCAATGCAGCGAAAGGATTATGGCTGATATCCTACGAAACATGAGATCGAGTATGCTACACATTTTGGATATCGGCATTTGAGCGAGTATATGCGAGATCATCTGGATGCCTTTGTGAGTATTATTAAATTTTATATAATTATTTTATTTTTATGAATGGTTTAATTGTTTTACTTATTTATGTTTGTTATATGTAATACAAGAGTATTATGGAGAGGAAGATATGGATGAGGTGGAGAGACAGACACAGGAGGGACGATCTCGATCGTCACAGGGTGATCATGATGATGAGGATGAGGATGATCATGATGATCATGATGATGCTGATGATGATGATGATCATGATGATGATGATTAGGGTTCTTGATTATGACATTGGATTATATGTATTTACATTGATATATATATATATATATATATATATATATATATATATATATATATATATATATATATATTATCTATATATTTTTCATTTCAGTTATGTTTTGAATTGTGTGTATGGTATTAAGTAATGAAGAGTTTTGTTCTATTTATTGTTATTATTGTTTATATTAAGCATGTGTTTTAATACTTTAATTATATAATTCATTCATATATGTGTATGTAAGTGTATATGTATGTATGTGATGTTGTATGTGTGTGTATATGTATGTATGTGCATGTGCATGTGTAAGTGTATATGTGTGTATATGAGTATGTGCATGTGCATGTGTATGTGTGTGTATATGTGTGTGCATGTATATGTGTAACTCTATGTGTATATGTGTGTATGTGCATGTATATGTGTATATGTATGTATGTGCATGTGTGTGCATGTGTATATGTGTGTGTACGTATGTGCATATATATGTATATATATGTGTATATATGTGTATAATGTATGTATATGCATGTGTATATGTATGAAACATGCATGTGTATGTGGATGCATTTCCATTTGCATCCATTTGCATGCATGTGAATGTGCATGCATGTGGATGTGCATATACATGTATTTACATATATGTTAATGTGTATATATATATATGCAATAATGCATGCATGTAAGTCTTTTTATGTGGTTGTAGAAATGTTTGTGCATATGCATGTGTATGTGTGTGTATGTCTAAGTGTATGTGAACATGTATTTGTGTGTATATATGTGTGTGTATGTGCATGTGTATGTGTATATGTGTGAACATGCATCTTCATCATGTATAAGTGTATATGTGCATATCAATAAGTGTGAGTATGCTATCTAATGAAAATAGCACAATTCAAATGATATACAAAGAATAGAAATTGTACTTACAATAGTTAGCCATACTTTTTGCTTGGTTAGCTTCTTGAATAACCTGCAATAAAGAGAGAGAGAGAGAGGGAGACAAAGAATTCAAAGAGACAAAGACATAGAAAGAGAGAAACAGAGACAGAGAGAGACAATAAAAAAGAGCTTAGGCAAAACAACAATTTTGCATATACTTGTTTCAGCTTATAAGCACATCGCAATTGCGAATGTTGGAGAGCTCTTTGATCAGATGCGTGAAAATGTCAATCGAAGAGCCTCCAATGTTTAGTTTTTTTCGTCAATAGACCTTCGTGTAAGCAATGGTAATGTTGATATATTTAGGTAGTGATGTGTGTGAACACACTAAGACCACTGGGGCACTTTTTTCCCTCTTTAGGAGGTTTTTTCCCCCCGACTTGTATATACGCCTATTGCCCTAATGGGCTACTTATCTTTGTACATTCTCTAGTAATACATTCACCATTAACACTGAGTCACAACAAAGGAGAACAAAGACATGTTCTCTTTTCCTTTTTACCTAAAGACCATTATATCAAGCAATAAAGTGAGCATTTTACAATATCTAGAAAGCATCACTTGTTCTTGCTTGTAAATTTCGTCACTAGAACCTTGATCTCATATCCCAAGTAGTCAAGATAGATATAATAAAATTCTTGTTGCCATGAAAACTAGTTGTTCAGCCGATCAAGAATCCCACTTCATGATCTTTGACAATAGATTAGTGTTTAAGGTACAAGTAAGAGTTCGGGAAGCTCCTTCCTTACATCCATAACCTCAACAAGCACAGATTATAGCTGATTAAAAGTTACTCGAAAATTAGAGTAGATGTGTTGAAAAAATCGGAACATTTTAACAAGGCAATTAAGATCATCCCCTTTGTATGGTTAAGATCCTCATTGAATGCATGGCCATATTCACAGAATATGAAATACATTTCACAAAAGCATTCCCAAGAGAAGATAATAATCAACAAAATTATACTAAGAAACATTCACACATGATCAGAGAAATGCTCAAGATAAATCAAGTTGAACACAAAGTGGAAGCAGAACTCGACATTATATTTATATTAAAATGATGTTTTACATTTCCTGTGTAAGTACAAGAGTAATATGAATCTACAATAGAAGCTGATCATAGCTTTCCTCAGGCTCAAGGATATTGGGATCCTCTGGAACATTAGAACACATATCCTGCCTCTCCTTCTCCAAGATTGGCTCTTCAAGGTCAGCCATGTCCCCCGGTTCATCTGCAAGTGGGGGAACAGGCTCCCTTGAAGCCGGTTGGAATCTCTCCGTGTCTGCAATGTGCTTCCTTCCAACCTCTTGGTCTTCATCTGGGCATTCATTCAGCCCATTGATTCTCATTCTAATAAAGCTCACTTGAGCATCATCTTTCTCCACAGCTATGCAGTGCCTGAACATCTTTAAGGAGCAAGCCAGAGTCGTTCCTGAAACAGCAGAAAACCACTTAGAGGTGTCAATCAACCATGACTAATGAAAATTGTGAAAATTGAAATTACCTGTGCCCGAAGAAAGGTCTAGGACCCAGTCATCATCATTGGAGAATAGCTGAAGCAATCTCATTATGAGTTTTTGTGGCTTCTGATAGGGGTTAACCAATGTCATGTCCCCAGCTACATGACGAAGTTTCTTGGTAACGGCTGGGAACATGAGCACATTTGAGATCCCATTCTCATTGCAATGCTCCCTGACTCTCCTTTTGCTTACTTCATCATAATAGCCAACTGTAATGCATTCAGTGGCGCTCACAAACCTATGCAAAGGAGTGTGATTTACATTTGTCTTCACCCTGCAAACAAGAACTATGAGTCACAGAGAGCATCATTAAAGCCACGGAGATAGAAAGAAGATTACTTACCACGTGAGGCACTCCACAACATGACATCTTGCCTTCAGAGCAGTTGAAACAGAGAAGGACTGGTCTCTGCTATGGAAAATTACTATCCTCCAAAGAGGAGACATAGTCAGCTCTGCAAAATCAGTGACCATCTTCCAAATCTGAGGGTGTTTGAAGGGTTCATCATCATTAACTGATCCCAACATCCTAAATCCATAGGGTATGTCCGCTATGAGAAGGGAGAAATGTTTTCTAGGCACAACAGAACAAATATTATTTACATCACTACAATATACATTGTAATATACAGGCCTAAGGGGGTCTAGGGGATTGGAGAAACATTTAAGATCAGGTTCATCATCAAAATCCATCTCCTTGGCTTTCAGCCTAGATTTCTCATGCCTTGCTCTTTGAATGTGAGCCAGGAATGCAGGGGGGCAATCATCTAGTAGCTCCGCAGACTTACTTTTCTTTGGTTTCTGCAAGAAAAAGTGGAAAGACAACTAAATGAGCTCTTCAATACAGCAAGCAGAACATAAGGAAGCGATGAATGGCATCGATTTCATGTGGGGGTAGATGCCAGGCATCGACTTTCTACTGAAAGTCGATGCCTGGCATCGACTTTCTACTGAAAGTCGATGCCTGGCATCGACTTTGGGACATTAGTCGATGCCTGGCATCGACATATGCCACGAGAGTCGATGCCAGACATCGACTTATGCTGCAGGTCGATGCCGGGCATCGACTTATGCCCCCAAGTTGATGCCAGGCATCGACTTTTGGCTGCAGGTCGATGCCAGGCATCGACTTTAGCCGTAAGTCGATGCCAGGCATTGAATTCGTACTAAAAGCCTGGCATTAAATTGGTTTGGTGAATCAAGGCATCTAACCTAATGGCAAACCAGGCACAACCTCAGAAAGAGAACCTACCCAATCACGGAAAAGGATGAAATATTCTGATAAAGCTTTGTAGGATGATGTGGTTGGATAGTCTCTTTGGACCTCTGTCCAAGAAAAGCAACCCAACCTCTTCATCATGACCTCCTGAATCTTCATGTAAACTTTATGACTACAGTCACAGAAATTAAAAAGAGACTAGGTTAGAACAGAAACATGGGAGGAGGGAAAAAGGATATGAGAATAACATACATACTTATTGAGCTCAGTCACCATCTCCTCTAGGCTTATGTCCTTGGAGATTACCCTTGACAAAGTTGATATGATCAATGTATCATCCTTGATTCCTTGAAGGGCCCTCCATGGTGTCAGCTTCATGTCCTCGGGAGCCTCTTCAATTGAGAGGTCAGCTTTCCTTCCCTTTCCCTTCAGATCAACCTGTGGGTCTGGCCTCGACTTTCGTTGCTTCTGGCCCTTGACCTCCTTGTTCTCCCACATTGTGAAAATTCTATCCTGTAGATCCCAGATCTCACCTGTTCTGAATGCCAGTTGAAACCATGGATCATATTTCCTCAAGGCATCAGACTTTCTATTCTCATCCAGTGCAATTCCAACCTCAATAAGGCATTGCTTTCGTAGATTGGGATGTATTCTTCTAGCTTCCTTAACAAGACAATCTTCATATTCATGGTGGAAGAACCGAATTCTCTCTATGGAGGACATTTTTTGCCTGTAGTCATTGTCATTGTTGTGATCCCAAGCAAGAAGCTTGGCTTCCTCAGTTGTAAGACCAGCATATATCTTACACTCTGCATACCTAAAGAAAAAAGTGGTAGGGTGCTCCTTCACTAGCTGTCTACGGGCCTCTGCAGAGTGTGAACCTCCAATCACATAATAAGTATACTCCTCAAATAAACCCTCATTGAACTCTTCCACAGAGCTGCACTCATTCGGATCCACCATGACAAGGAATGGCACAACAGTAGCATGAGGATTTATTCTCATTTTCTTCTTAAGATTCTGCACATGCAAATTGTGTGGCTCCCTGATCTCAAGGGGCCTCCTCCCTGTGACTGGATCTATTGGTGGCCTGTGGATGATATTGATTGGCAGGTGGAACAACTGCCCCTTCTTCACAATTTTTCTTTTAGCTATATCCTCCCTCATCTTGTTCTGCTCAGTACCAAGAACACCCGAGGCAAGCTCTCCACCAGGTGCAACAATTATATCCTCAGAGCTAGAGCTTGAGTCAGAAGACTCCTCTTCTGATATTCTCTTCTTTTTCTTTTGAAGCTTTTTCTGCACGCTCTGCTTACCCCTTGCCTTTACAGGGGTTGTCATCTTCTGTTGTGTTGGCATGATGTTGCCCTGGATCCATGGCATCAAGTCCTTGATAAGATTGACTGAGTCCCTGCATATCTCAGCTAGACGATCTGGAACACAGCACTCTGGGCACAAGAAAACCATCTTGCATATAACATTTCTCAAACCTTTCGATGTCTCTACCAAGAAAAGGAGGTTGTCAGAATCCTCATCTTCATAATCTAGTTTGTACACAAGGCCATACTGAAAACCTTGTGTTGTCGTGATCTTTCCTCTCCCATATGCCCCTACGAACACAAGAAGGACTGCATTCTTCTCTTCAACATACTGGAGGCACCACTCCAGATTTGTCATGTCCCGCAGTGGACAATCTGTCCTTAAAACCTCAGCGTCCCTCGACCTATCCTTCATAGTTGGATCATCCTCAGGAATTTTGATGCTACTCTGTCCACCTGAGGATATTCCTAGCGGGTTGCTGGCCTTCTCAGAGGATAAGGATACAACAAGTTTCTTTGGTTTCGCTTGGTGACCAATGCCTTTGTCACGTTGCTGATCACCAGAGCCCATGGTGACTTTCAGTTTCTTGAAGGGCCTCTCACTCTTGGACTCCGCATCCTTGAAGGCGCTTTGAATAATCAGCTCATACGTAAATGTGGTTTTCAAAGGCCCAAGTCGATGCCAGGCATCGACTTTTAGGTTCAAGTCGATGCCAGGCATCGACTTTTAAGTGCAAGTCGATGCCAGGCATCGACTTTTAAGTGCAAGTCGATGCCAGGCATCGACTTTGTGTGCAAGTCGATGCCGGGCATCGACTTGCACTTAAAAGTCGATGCCTGGCATCGACTTGAACCTAAAAGTCGATGCCTAGCATCGACTTCCACCCAAAAGTCGATGCCTGGCATCGACTTTGCACCCTAAAGTCGATGCCTGGCATCGACTTTAAGGCAAACTCCGATGCCAAGCAAGTCGATGTCTTGCATCGTCTTGAGGCTGCAAGTCGATGCCAAGCATCGACTTGTAGGTGCAAGTCGATGCCAGGCATCAACTTGAAGCCTCAAGTCGATGCGTGGCATCGATTTGCACCTGCAAGTCGATGCCTGGCATCGACTTGCACACAAAGTCGATGCCTGGCATCGACTTTCAGGTGCAAGTCGATGCCAGGCATCGACCTGAGGCCTCAAGTCGATGCCTGGCATCGACTTGCACGTGCAAGTCGATGCCTGGCATCGACTTGCAGCCTCAAGTCGATGCCTGGCATCAACTTACACCTAAAAGTCGATGCCAGGCATCGAGCTGTACCCTCATTGGATCTGTATTTTTAGAGCTAAGAAAAATAAAAACCTAGAAAGCAGACTCTTTACACAAACATACAAAGGGAATCTTTTAGGAATCTTTTTTTATGGTATGATTTTGCCTACCTCTTGGTACTCTTGCCAGCATTCTTCTTCTCCATCATAGTTCCCTTGCTTGTATGCTGAGCTCTGTGCTCCATAGCTGCTGTCTGTGCTCTGTTGCTCTCTGTTGCTCGTGGATTTTGAAAATGAGAATGATCTCCTCCTCTACTATTTATAGGCAATTGAGTAACTTGAACCAGAGACTAACTGGATCTAACTGAATGAGTCCAGTTGCTAACTATATCTGTCAACCAATCTAACCAGGGAATACCACTCACAGCCACTTTAATGAAATATTCATAGAACATTGCAACTATTTATATACATTTGCATGGAAACTACACTTCAATGGCAAGAGTATGGTATGTACATGAGGATGTCTAATCTCATGTAGAAATTTTTTCTTAGAATCTCTTGCTTGGGAGAAAATCAAGTCTAAGTTGTGTTGAATATGGGAGATTAATGACATCTTTATAGTGTTATCCTCTTCACTTTAGTTCATATTCACATATATCTTGTAACACATTGTTGAAATGGAAAATCAATGTATGAATAAACATTCAAGTAAAGAACCTTGCAACTATTTATGTACATTTGCATGGAAATTACACTTCAAGTCTAAGTTGTGTTGAATATGGGAGATTAATGACATCTTTATAGTGTTATCCTCCTCACTTTAATTCATATTCACATTTATCTTGTAACACATTGCTGAAATGGAAAATCAATGTATGAATAAACATTCCAAGTACCTCTTTTACACATAATTCTTTTTTAATATACTTTCATCTACCTCTTTGAGATCTAGCCAAGACTACAATGAAACCTAATCCTTGAAATCTTATTTAGTACCAAAGGTAAAATTTCTTCTTGTATAGTCTTCAATGGCACTACTACAAACAATTTTAATATATAATCCAGTTGGAACTCAACTTGGATATATTTTGATTCACTCACAATGCTAAGACTCAATGACTCATATCTAGTTAGAAATCAATTGTGTTTCTCATTTCAAAAGTGAATCAAATCTTTGGTTCCCTTATTAGTGTATATTTGAGTAATTAAGTTATTTGATGTAATTTGATGTTTAATGTTATTTAATGTACTTTAATAAACTTTTGATTTCATATCTTCTTTATGTGACATTTGATGTGACATCTTCCCTTGATCTCGGATTTCTACTTATTTAAAAAGGTCATTCATCTTCAGTCTTCTGTGAACTCAGTGAAGATGAGCTCAATCTTTTCAGTGGATGCTTGGGCATCAGCTTCTTCTGCTCATATTGATACAGTTTCGGATTCATTGTTCTCAGTTGATCCTTTCCACAGAAGTGATGATCCCTATGATTTAGGACGTGTTGATGGTTCCATGTTTTCTGTTGAGTCATTTAAGTTATCCAATTCACAGTGCAATGCTGCTCAACCAAATGCACCTCTTGATCTCCCATCTGATCCAACCATTGATCTCCCTTCTGACTCAAGTGCATGTGGAGCAACGAAAAAGCAAAGCAAGCTCAATCTACAATTTAAAAGAAGGCCTCGTGAATTAAGTCAAAAAAGATTTAAATTTCTTACTTCAGATAGACAGATTGCATTGGATATTGTGAAGCATTGTTGTGGTTTGAAATGTTTGTACAATTTAGGAATGAAGAAACTAAAGCACCTAAGAGAAAAATTCCTCCATTTAGATAGTGAAAGGCAGGATATATACCTTGTTTCTCGCATGCAAATGATTGAGGATAACATGTCAGTAACACGTGTTGGTTTTGAATATTTCTTTAGTCAAGGGATGCGATGTTGTAGGGCTGCATTTAAAATTGCAATGGGTGTGGGAAATTTTAGAATACATAGGGTTCAACAAGGGCTTTTGAATGGGGATCTCATTTTGGATACGTTCCATGTTGGGACCAAAGGATCTGTTGGACGTCATGCAATGAATTGGATGATGAACTATTTTAGCTTGCATTGTGAGGTTATGCCTACAACTGGAAGGTTGCACTTGTCAGATAACTTTACTCGTCGAGAGGTATTTCAAATATATAGAGAAGACATGGAAAATAGAAATGAGAAGTATGTGTTGTATCGTCACTTTACTCTATTATGGAAGGAAGAGTTTAACAATGTTTCTATTCCTCGTAAAGTTAGAATGGGTGAATGTTCAGTTTGCGCCACTTTGAAAAACATGGCAAAAGGGGCTACAACACCACAGGAAAAGAATAATTTTAAAAACCTTCTTAACAACCATCGTGAGAGTCAAGCTTTAGAGAGAAAGAAAGAAATTCATCATCGAAGTAAAGCACTCAGAAATCCAGAGCGTTATATGTGTTTGTTGATCGATGGTATGGATAAAAAAAAAACTTGTTTGCCACATTTTTATCGCATCCCTAAGGACATTGGAGATGAAGTCCTTGTGCAAATGCATTTGGTTGGTGCTTTGGTATACAATGGAACTGTAATGTCCAAGGTTTTCTTCACATATCCGAATGTGCATAATGATCCAAACCTTACAGTTACTGTCATTCATCGTGTTTTGCAATCATGGAAGGGTCTTTTGCCACCAACTCTATATTTGCAACTAGATAATACTGCAAGAGAGAATAAAAATTCTACAGTCTTTGGATATTTAAGCATGCTTGTTGAAAAACAGGTATTTCAGAAGGTTAAGGTAAATTTCCTTCTGGTTGGCCACACTCATGATCACATTGATCAAATGTTCAGTACTTTTTCTAAGAAGTTGGCACGTAACAATGCTTTTACTCTTCCGATTTTATCTGAGTTGATTTCAGAAGCATATACTCCAAAACCAGAAGTTCAACACCTCACACAGATTTATGACTTTAAGCACTTTTGCTCAATGGGCCTTGATAACAGTGCTAAGGTTTTGGCTCCATTGCATAATATTAGTTTCAACCATGTATTCCTGATGAGGAGGGTTGATGAAATAACCCTTTTATTTGCAAAGCAGTATTCATCTTCTCTTGGGTGGGAGCCTAAAGAGGGATGCAGATTCTTATTGCAGGTGCCTAATTTGTCTACTGTGACAGTGTATGGTGCAGAACAATCATCATATGAAGATAAAAACAATACAGAAAGATGTGGAAATGTGGTTGATCAAAGTAAAAGCTGGATGCATGCACTCATTGAAAAGAAGAGACATATTGAGCGTGCAAAAAAATATGCTGGAGATCAAGATGTATCTTGGTGGGAGGACTTTTTCAATCATCAAGAAGAGATTATACAATATACAAATGCAGGTCACTGGCCAGTTGATGTTCCATTCACATGGGATTTTTGTACACAAAGATCCGTGAATGTGGCCCAAGCATGTAATGCAGATGCACTTCAAAGTTTTATACATCCACCAGAAAGAAATATTTATGTAGGCCCAAGGATGACAAAACAGGCAGAAGCAAGATGGCAAGGAAATTTAATAGAGATAAATGTTGGAACACTTATTGCAGTTCTTGCTGATGGTGATGAGGCTACCCGACCATTTTGGATTGCAAAGGTTTTAGAGATAACTAAAGATATTGATCAGAGAAGAATAGAGGCTTTGATGGTGCATTGGTATTACACTAAAAGTAGTAATGCATTCACAGGTAAATATAACTTAGAAATGGTGTGTGATACTAAACGAACAGGTTCAAAAAAGAAAAAGAATATTCGAAGCACATCCACTCTTAAAATGGATGATGTAGATATTCTTGTTTATGATTTTTCCTTGACAAAAACAGGTCACTTGAGGAAAGCAACCATCAACATGATAAAACAAAAGCTTCCAGATGTATGTGGTACAGGAAATCATAGGCAAACAAGAAGAGTTGTGCATGATCCTGCAGAATTTGGTATGTACGTGGATGAAGACAGAGCTCTTGTGGATATAGAAGAAGAAGAAGAGAGCTCTCAACAGTATGAGACTGAATCAAGTGCATCAGATGATGAGGGTGTAGACATAGATCGACAAAGTTGTGAGATGCATTGAAGCTCTCAGACATTTTTAGTGCTTTTGTAAATGCCTCGAAGTAGTTTGGTTAATGAAACCATGTTTTGTAGCAATTTTGACTAACAATCAGATATCCACCCATTAAAAATATGTCTAAAATGTTATTTTTGTATAAGAACTATTCAGTTCTACATTCTTTATATAGATTTTAGACATGTCAATGTCCTATCATTTAGATTTTGGACATGTCAATGTCTTATCATATACATTTTGGGACATGTCAATGCCTTATATAATGAAATTTTGACTACATTTTGAGCTCTTTTTTTATGAGAAAATGACAAAAAATGTCAAAAATCACATGTTTTCACCTCATTTTTGTAATATATGTATACTGGTATAAAGGAATCTCAAAAATAAGCTTCCATTTGCTTGATTTTTGACGAGAGTGTTCTCTTTTTACGACATAGTTCTCGTTTGTTACGACTCGCTGTTCATTGTGTGTTTGTGCTCCAAGCTTCTTCTTCTTCCTTGTGTTGTTCGCGTGCTTTCGCAGACATCTATCTCCAACAATTGGTATTAGAGCAAGTCGTCGCTTCATCTAGGGCGCCGTCGACACTCCTCCATTTGCAGTCTCAAAATTGCACGAATTTTGGTGAGCATACTCAGCGTGTTTTCGAGATCAAAACCGCTTCGCTTTGTGGTGCCCAAATCGCGATTTGAGCTCGTTTCGGCCTCCGAACGCACTATCGTAGCGCTTGTGCAGGCTATTTTGTCTTTTTGTGCCAAAGGTATATAACAGTTTCTGTTCGCCAATTTAAGCGTCTCGGAGTCTACTATAGGTCTAGCAGAACTCATCTGGGCAATTCTGTTCAACTTTCTGAGATACAATCAATTTTCTGCATCAAGGTATTTTAGTCACCGGCCATGGCTGAAAGCAGTGATGTATTCCGTATGTTGGTTGTTGAGGATAAGTTGGATGGTACCAACTACCCATTATGGGCTTATATGATGCGACATGTATTGGTTGCAAAAGGACTATGGAACATTGTGCCGGGTGTTGAAAGACGTCTTGTTACACCTGCAACTACAGGTACTGCAAATACAGGTGCTGGAGCTGATGAAGATGGTGTCGAAGATGATATTCCACAGATTCCTGTTCGTGCTGCTATTTCTATTGCACCTATTGCAGAGCAAATTTGTTGGGATGGCAGAGATGCCCAGGCACATGCATTGATAGCCTTGTCTGTCAAACGTGCCATTATTCCTCATATTCGCTCTTGCAGAACAGCTAGGGATGCTTGGGATACACTAACCACATTGTACCAAGCTAGGAATGAGGCTCGTGTTGCTTACCTCCGAAAACAGTTGGAGAGTGAGCACATGAATGAATGTGATTCTATGGACAGTTTCCTAACAAAGATCAAAGATTTGAAGGAACAATTGATTTTTGCTGATGAGGTTATACCAGATAGCTCACTTGTGCAGACCGTTCTGAATGGTCTTCCTGATTCATATAAGAGTTTTGCTTCTACTCTTCGGTTGATGATGAAAGGCAATCCGAATGCCTTATCATTTGAGGATTTAGTCTCTGTTCTGTTTCAGGAAGATCAGTCCAGGCAGAACAGGTCCATTATGCGTGTTGCAGATCAAGCTTTCCTGGCTATTCAGAAGGGCAAAGGAAAATGGAGCTCTTCTACTAGTAAGCAAAAATCTGCAAATGCTGCACATTCGAAGAACCAGGATAAAGATGAGAAGAAATCAGAAAAGCAGAAATTGTTTTGCAAGTACTGTAAAGGGAATGATCATATCATAAAGAACTGTCCAAAACTGGCTACGAAAGAGGCAAAGAAGAAAGAGTCTGGAATGGTTGTTGCAGAGGCCTCTACACCAAAAACAAAGTCTGCAAATCTTGTGCAGGAAGAAGAATGGACGTTTACTACTGTTTGTAGTTTTGACCCATCTTCTCATGAGCAGTGCATGTCTGCAGTGGACTCAGATGTTTGGTACTTTGATAGTGGGGCGACCAAACATATTACCTCGCAGCGCAGTTTCTTCTCTTCACTCGAGCCTACCCCTACAGGGAATACTGTCACATGCGCCAACAACTCCTCTTATCCTGTTATGGGAGTTTGTAAGATCATTCTGACTACTGCTGATGGTAGTTCTTTTACCTTGTCAGATGCTTTATTTGTGCCAGGGATCAAGAAGAATCTGTTAGCAGTTTCTACATTAGCCAAGATTGGCTTGGTTGTGAAATTTGTTGATGACAGATGTACAATTCATGATCTATCAAATGGCGATGTTATTATTGCTTCTGGCATTTTATGTCGTGGGCTGTATAACCTCATAGACTATGAAAGATCTGTGAATGAAGCTTTGGCATGCACGCTTTGGTCATCTGAATTTTACTAGTTTGCTACACCTGTAGAAATCTGATATGGTGTCTTCTTTGCCCAAGCTTGAGGCACCTGGAAAACATGTATGTGAAGGCTGTATTTTGGGCAAAATGCAGCGTTCTTCCTTTCCAAAAGATGGATCAGTTCAGGCTACGCAGAAATTGCAGCTTGTACATAGTGATGTCTGTGGTCCTATGCAGACACCTTCTTTTGGAAACTATCTTTACTTCATGACTTTCATTGATGATTTTTCCAGGCATGCATGGGTATATCCATTGAAGGCAAAGTCCGAAGTGTTTTTGTGCTTCAAACAGTTTTTGGTTTTGGCTGAAAATCTGTCAGCATGTAAAATGGGCACCCTCCGTTCTCATCGAGGGGGGGAATATATGTCTTCTGATTTTAATGCATTTCTGGCTGAACGTGGGATAAAACACCAGTGTACAGTGCCGTATACACCTCTCCAGAATGGAGTTGCTGAACGGAAGAACAGGTCACTCATGGAGATGGCGAGGTGTATGGTCAAGAGTCAGGCTTTACCACATAGTTTCTAGCTTGAGGCTGTCATGTGTGCAGCATATGTACTTAACAGGTGTCCCACTAAAGCACTATAGTCTATCACTCCATATGAGGCTTGGCATGATCGCAAGCCATTTGTTGCTCATCTGCGGGTTTTTGGTTGTTTGGCATATGCACTAGTGTCTGAACAACATCGCAGAAAATTAGATGATAAGGCAGTAAAATGTATTTTTGTTGGGTACAATTCTGAAAGTAAAGGCTATCGTCTGTATCATCCACAGACTAAACGCATTCTAGTAAGCTGTGATGTTGTCTTTGTGGAAGATGCTATTCAGCCATTGCTTTCATGTACTAAGGAGACATCTGTTAGCTCTAAAGACATGTATGATACTTTGATGCCTCTTTTTACAGGTGGACAGTCTAGTGCTGGTCCTAATGAGGCAACTTCTCAGCCTTTGCAGGTTTCATATGATGATGCAGATCATTCCATTTCTGATTCACATTTACATGATGCACTTGTTGATGAGAAAGTTGATATTGAGCAGGCAAAAACTATGCCAAAATGGCTGGTGCAGACTTTGCATGACAGCAAATTAGATGCACCTTTGTCATATCGTACTCGTTCAGGCTCTCATAGTGCCTCCTTTGCATCAGATTGCTATGCTATGGCTGCGTCTAGCCTCTGTGATGAGAATGAGCCTGTTTCTTTTAATGAAGCACATAATTCAGAAAATTGGATGGCTGCTATGCAATCTGAATATGATGCTATAATGAAGAATGGTACATGGTCTTTATGTGACTTGCCTCCTGGCAAGAGGGCCATTGGCACTAAGTGGGTATACAAGCTGAAGCGTAAACCTGATGGTACAGTTGACAGGTATAAGGCTAGGCTTGTTGCAAAGGGTTATGCGCAGGAAAGAGCCATTGATTTTGATGAGACCTTTGCACCTACATGCCGTATGACTACTGTTCGGAGCATTTGTGCACTTGCAGCCCATCATGGTTGGAATGTACATCAGTTGGACATTAAAAAAACATTTTTGAATGGTGACTTGCATGAAGAAGTGTATGTTTTTCAGCCCCGTGGCTTTGTGTAGAAAGGGCATGAAAACCAGGTGTGCCGGTTAAAGAAGGCGTTATATGGTTTAAAGCAAGCACCACGTGCTTGGTATGAGAAGATACATGCCTATCTGATTGCACATGGTTTTGAGAACAGTCCAACTGAAAGTACCTTATATGTTAAGCGTGCTAATGATGTGCTTCTGATCATTGTTGTCTATGTTGATGACATGCTGCTCACTGGTCCTATTGAGAAGCATATTGCTGATTTTAAGGCTGATTTGCATGCCTCATTTGAGATGTCTGATTTGGGGCATTTGCATCACTATTTGGGCATTCAGTTTATGCAAGTTGATGGTGGAATGGCTTTGTGTCAAACGAAATATATTGACACATTAGTGCAGCATTTTGGCCTTGAAGACTGTAAGCCTATTGCCACTCCTATGGAGACAGGTTTATGATTGAGTCTTCATGATGCTGGAGATGCATTTGATACTGTTCTCTATCAGCAGGCTGTTGGATGCTTGATTTACTTATGCATTACTCGGCAGATATTCAGTTTGTTGTCTCACAGATGAGCAGGTTTATGCATTGCCCAGGATTCACGCATTGGAAGGCGGTTAAGCGCATCGTTCGCTACTTGAGTGGTACTCGGCTATTTGGGTTGTTTTATCCCAAGGGGGGATCACTACCGCCAGATTTGCATGCTTTTTCTGACTCAGATTGGGCTGGTTGCTATGACACTCGTGTGTCCACTAGTGGTTTTTGCTTCATGCTTGGTAGCTCATGTATATCTTGGTTGAGCAAGAAGCAGCCTACTGTGGCCACTTCCAGTTGTGAGGCTGAGTATAGGGCAGCTTTCATAGCGACTGTTGAGTGTGTGTGGCTCAGACGCCTTATGGCTGATTTGGGTGTTGGCGAGCCTTCTGCCACCACCATCTTCACTGACAGTCAGAGCGCATTGGCAGTTGCGAGGAACCCTGTGTTCCATGCTCGCACTAAGCACATTGAGGTGCATTATCACTATGTCAGGGAGAGGTTCTCTGCTGGGGAGATCAACTTGGCATATGTGCCCACGCAGGAGAACATTGCAGACCTTTTCACGAACGCTATGCCTAGGGAGAAGTTTGAAGCTTTCCGCAAAGCTTTGGGCTTACTTCCTTTTGTGGAGTGATTTCCACATAGCTTGGCACTTCCTTATACATGAGTGCCAGCTCCTTGTTCACCGCATCACTCCCAGGGGGGATTTGTTGATATATTTAGGTAGTGATGTGTGTGAACACACTAGGACCGTCGGGGCACTTTTTTCCCTCTTTAGGAGGTTTTTTTTCCCCCAGCTTGTATATACGCCTATTGCCCTAATGGGCTACTTATCTTTGTACATTCTCTAGTAATACATTCACCATTGTGTGTTTGTGCTCCAAGCTTCTTCTTCTTCCTTGTGCTGTTTGCATGCTTCCGCAGACATCTATCTCCAACAGGTAACGCGTCGTAAAAACCACTGGAATCGGTGTCACATAAGCGACATTTTTTAGCGTCGCTTATGCGACACTTTTTAAAACCGTTGCATTAGCGATGCTCTATGCGAGCGTTGCACACCCTGTCGTGCCACACGTAAAAAAAAATGTCGTTTGGCTCGTCATTTAATCGAAGGTCCGCATGCGACGCTCATTGCGATGCATTTTGCAATTTTATAACAACAAAATTTTGTCGGCTTAACCGCCGCTATGCGCCCGTATTCCTTGTAGTGATAGTGATTAGTGGACTAGTGCATGGTAATGGATATGATAAAATATGTGCCTTATGCACAACTTTGTAATGTATCCCTATGCATGCATACTTTAGGATGCATTGAAAGAATTATGTTCTAAAAGTTGAGTTTTGATCTAGGCGCTCAAGGGCATGCTGAAAATGAGGTTTCCTAATCTAAAAATATGAAGCATTCACATGGGGTTCATGATTCATTTATTATTGTTGAAGTGGTCTTGAAGTGTGTGGTGCTCATCATGCTACGAATCCATTCCATGCCAATCTTCAATTTGAACTTGGTATTTGGACATCCATCCTTGTAATTGACATTTGGCATTGCTTCTGTGTGGATGAATTTGTTTGTTTGCAATTGAGCTTGAAGCTTTTTAGTTATAAGGAACTTCAAGCACAAAGAGACCTGCGGTAGCATTGGGTAGTTTTTTTAACAACAAGAAAGGAGGTCATTATACAAGAAATATAACACATATGTACAATGGCGCCTCAATAATTAGCATGATTATGAAGCATCATGGTCAAATAACATTGACCAACATAATCAATCATCATTATTCAATATCCATCTTCACAATCAACATCAAGAATTAGTATTCAATATTATCCAACATCATGATCAAATGCTATTATTCAACATCATGTCAAGCATCATTATCCAAAATTATGATTTTTGATAGTATTTATTGAGTCCCTTGAGCTCCCATTTCTTTGTTTGAGCTCTTTATTCTCTATTGATCCTTTCTCGACATCAACCAAAATTTTTGTGACAACGTTCATAGTGTAGATGGGGTTTGAATGATTTTGTGTTCTCTGCTAAATCTTCTAAGTTATCTCAATGCAACAATGTTCATCTTGTCAATGTTGATCAACCTATTGATGTCTTTACAGGTCCAAATGTGTGTGGAACAAATGGCAATGAGCAAGGGAATAGACCAAGGAAAGCCACGTAGTAAGCCAAAAAATATTTGGGATCTTTAAATTAAAGTATTTAAGAGAAATTTTCTCATTATAGATATTGAAAATTAAGATATATATCTTGATCCTCACATGCAAACAATTGAGGATAATCTATGGGTGAGACATGTTTTATTCTAATATTACCTTGGTGAAGGTATCCAATAGTGTAGGGTTGCATATAAATTGCACTGAGCTTGAGAAATTTAAAAATCCATAATGTTCAAGAGAGGCATATCAATAGCGATCTCGTTTTTTAAAATATTTACCGAATTACAAACAAAATATATATTGGTTGTCATGCAATGAGTTGGATGATGAACTATTTTAGTTTGCATTGTGCATACAGCTAGAAAATTATGCTTATCACTTAAAAGAGAAGATCTGTTGAGTAAAATAGAAACGTATGTGCCATAACGACATTTTTCTAGACTATGGAGAGAAGAATTTAATAATGTGACCATTGTTCGTAAGGTTAGGATGGGTAAATTCTCAATTTGTGCTACTTCAAAGAGCATGGAAAAGGGGGCCACAAGAGTGTTAGAAAATCATATTTTTTGAATCGTTCTAAAGGAGTACAATGAAAATTCAGCTTTCGAAAGGAAAAGGGCAATTCATTGTAGAATTTAAGCACTTAGATATCACGATTGTATGTTCCATTTTGCTTGCCTATTGAGGGATCTTGGGGATAAAGTCCTTGTGCAAATATATTTGCTAGCTATTATGGTAAGTTCTAAGGTCATATCCTAATGTGCAGAATGGTCTAAACCTCAAGTCTCTCATTGTGCTTCATAGAATTATGCAATCATGTGAGGGTTGTATGGCACCAACTTTGTGTTTGCACCATCTTTTCATCTTCAACTTTAAAATTTCCAAGGAATAATTGAAATTTTCTTGTTTGAAATGCAAACTTCAAGGTTTTTTCAAGCATGGAATAAGGTTGAAGTTTTGGGTTTACTGGAAGCAACACTGTCAGTCACCAACCAATGCCCATATGAATTATTATCTCACTACATATGAATCTTTGCAAACCTTATGCATATGCCATCCCTTATTGGTTCTTTTTGTTTCTCTCTTGTCATCGATGGTTACTATAGATATATTTGGTTCCATTTCTTAGAACTTTGATACATTGCATAAATTTCAAGACTAGATGAACTAGTTATTGAATGAACCCTATAGCTAAGTAAAGGAGTACACTCTGATAGAGGTGGTGAATTCATCAATGAATTTTATAAGGGTATTAATAGACATGTTACTTAGGTTCACACCTTCAACAATGAAGTCATGGAAAGGAATATCAATAGCACCATAGGGAGAGCTCATACCATGGTTCAGATAAAAGATCCTTTCAATAAGTTTTTATATATAGTGTATAGAATGGTTTGTCTCCTAGATGAAGGATACTTCTTTTGAGGTCTAACACGATCAAATGATCAATGTATGATAATTTCTCATTTTGAAAGTGATAAATATGTCAATTTTCCTAAAAGATAAAGGCACAAGTTATAAGTTATCCCAAATCACTGAAGTTTTGGATCTGTAATGATCTTCCAAAGGTACATAGGCACTACAATCCCAATGGTGACACCATAATCATATATAAAATTGTGCACTTTGGTGAGCTTCCTAGTTCTTAAGAACCCTCTCTTCTTAAGTCTCATAGTTCCAAGATCCACCCATCAACGTTCAAAGAAGTATGAACTTATTTCTATACCAACTATTACACCATATACCATTGTCAAGCCTCAAAGATCTTGAAAGCTCATAGGAAAGCACGACAAAGATTATACTCTTTTATTTCAATATGATTGTTATAATCATAAATCAAAGCTTTGCAAATTCTAATCCAATGCCCTAGGCATAAGTTTGGGGAAATCCGAAGCTCAAAAGATCTGAGATGACTCACATGACAGAAGTTCAATCACATTGAAGTGTTGGGTATGTTCATAATATTTCTTTGACATTATTGATGATGCACATGACACAAGTTCGATCATATCGAAGTAATGGTAATGCTCATAATATTTATTTGACATTATTGACTTGTGCACATGGATCCATACCTTGTAGAGCCTATTTCTACCTGTGATAAAAAAAGATTTAGGGTTTAGATTAGATCTTCATCTATGGATATGTATGTAATCTTTTTCATAATGTTTTAAGCTATTTATGACCATCTTTTATCTATTCAACATCCAATCTGATGTTTTTTTGGAGCCTCACACTATGTGATTAAAAGGGATTTGTGGTATTCCTATTTATTTACTTCATGATATAGCTCAGAACACTTGTTAGTTGTTACTGAATAGCCTATGGCTTGTATTTGGCATGGTCATTTGGGCCATATATCTTGTAGTGGAATGGAAAATCTTTCTTGTTTTGGCTACTTACTTATGTTATCTTTCTCCGATTTTTCATTTTGTGAGCATTGTCAATATGGAAAGCAAACCAAAAATGATCATAGAATGCACATTGACTCTTCAATTCAACCGTTAGATCTTGTTCATAGAGATGTGTGTGGTCCTATGCCCACAAGGTCCTTAGGTGGTTCTCTTTACTTTGTCACTTTCATAGATGATGCTACTTGAAACGTTTGGGTATATCCTATCAAATTGAAGGATGAGGTATTCCCTACTTTCAAAAAATGGCTTGCTTCATCTGAGATTGAAAAAGGAACTAAGCTCAAAGCTTCACATTCAGATAATGGGGGTGAGTATACCTCACATGAATTCAGCCTTTTCTGCCAGTCTAGAGGAATTGGTAGTACAACTCCTTATACCCTAGTACAAAATGATGTAGCTGAAAGGATGAATAGAACTATTCAGGATAGAGTAGTCTCTATGCTGCATCATGCAAACCTTTCACAAGGCTTTTGGGCAAAAGCAATATTGATTGCAGTTCATGTGATTAATCTTTCATCTAGTACTACCAAAGGACTGAAAGTGGCACAAAAGTTATGGACAAGGAAGCCACCATATTATGATCATCTTCAAGTTTTTAGGTGTGAATCATATGTTCATATACCCAAGAATCTTAGACAAAAGTTGGACCACAAGTCAAAGAAATGCACTTTTCTTGGATATGGTCGAGAATGATAATTTGGATATCGCTTATAAATAGAGGGGTCCACACCTTTGAGGTCTTTATATGTCCCAACAAACACATCTCTATACTCTCGAATTAGCTCTATCAGTTCCCGTTCTTCTTCCATTGACACATCCTTACCTATGTATGCACATCTCTCCTCTTCCCCTTCTGTGGTTACTATCACTTTCTTCATCTGTTCTTTGTTGTCACATGCTATTCCCTCTTGAGCTTCCCTTTTTTGTATTTGAATGTCTATCTTTCTTTCTTCAACCTCATATTGCTTGAAATGTTCAGGTGATTCAAATGATTCATGATGTTGTATGTCCTGAACTTTGGTCCTCTCAACTTGAGGTTTCCCTTGATATGTTTCTATGGCTAGTACTTTAGTGTTTCCTTGGTCTTGTTCCTTTTCTATCTCCTTTAACTAATGTTCTTCTGTATCGAATTCCGGTTCCGTCTCAATGCTTTCATAGTCCTCGCTCCATTCTTTTTCTACCAATTCTCCCTCTTCTACTTCCTGGAGGATTACCATGTATAAACTTACGTCATATCCTTCTTCATCTATGCATTCATTCATCGTTAAAACCTCTCCGTTCACACAGACATCTAATGTGGCGAATATTTCCATCCATCTATGTGGATCAAATGCCTCATTTGGAAATATTTGAGGCATGTATGCTGGGTCTTCTATGGGTCCGTAGTTTTTGTGTCCCACCGGCCATACTTGTTGTCTTCCTTCTTCTTTTTTAGCTTCTTTACACATCCATAGCTAGGCCTCTTCATTCATCCATGATTGATCACTCGTTCCTGCACTATGGATGGACACATCAACTTCCTCCTTATGGGCAAGACTCAAATGCAAGGGTGGTACATCCCTATATGCAAAAGTATGCAAATTGATTTTTGTTGTGGCACCTTGATGTTGGAGGTATAACACATCTCTCCCCCAGTCTTGCACTACCCTCAATTGTCTCATAAAAGGTCATCCTAAAATCATCTCGTATTACTTGCTTTTTGAAACTGACAAATTACCAGAGTGTGTTCAAACTCCACTCTGCAAGTAGTCAGAATGACCCTTTCTAGGATTCCTAAAGGTCTCTCAACATGACCATCAGCCAATTGCAATTTCATTCGAGTAGGCTGTAGGGCTAGTTTTCCCCATTTTTCCCATATTTCCTTTGTGGCTATCCCTACTTGTGCTCCTGTTTCCAAAATTGCTTTGGTCATATATCCTCTAAATGTGATGGGGACGCTATGTTCCCCTCATCTCCCTCGCTAAACTCTACCACTTTATCAATCAAAAGTTTTATTGTGGTTCTTACTTCCACTCTATCTTTTCCCGTTGATGGGTCGATTTCTTCCAAGTTCAATTGTTGGGCTAGTTTCCTCCAGAACTGAGGTATGAATTGAAGCAACTCTTCCAATGTTAATGAACATTCGGATTTTGTTTTCTTCAATTTGGATAGTGTGCTTGAGGCTTCATCTCTTAATTTCTTTCCTCTTCCCCTCATCGTGGGTGCATGGAAAAGTTTAGACTTTTGTTCATATTCTCCTGTATATTTAGGAAGCATTGTCAGGCTCATTCCTTCCTCTCTCTCATGGTCTAGGTTTGATAATTCCTCATAGATGGCTCTGGCTTCTATCACTGGTTGATTTTTAGAGGCATCTAACTCGTCAAAAGGTGGTACTTCATTTTCTAGGTTGCTCTATACTAGGTTCTATCTCTATCTTGGGTTAATAGGCTTTAACCACATGTTTAGATCTTCAAGCATGGGATTTGCTAGAAGTGATCCTACCTATTCTTCCACTAGTTTCCTCATCACTAAGTTGGCTTTCTTGTTTTTTGTACGGTTTTCTCCAATCTCAGTCTCTTTTAGCCTCGATTCTCTTTTCAATCCATTTGTTTTTAATTTTCTCTTGTCTTTCTTTCCATCTTTGAGCCTTATTAACTTTGGCCATATCCTAAGACTCCTCTGAGTCTACGACAACTTGGAATCCACATTTCAACTCCTCCTCAATCTTGGAGTTGTTCATTGCTTCTCTATCCAAGATTTCCTTAGTCTTAGCTCAAGTAATGGCTTTTAGAGGCACAATGTATTCTTTGTCACTTCCTGAGGACTCAATTACTTTGATCACATTAATTTGAGTGGTGGTTGTGACTTTATTAGGGTTCTTAGTGCAATCTCTAAATAGATGTTCTTTGCCACAATCATTACAATATCCTTTCGAGACATGGGGGATGGGGGGTTGTATGGCAAGGGGCATTCCCTAATAAAATGGCCTCCGACACATCTATAACATGGTCCTCTTGGTACATGTGGTCTAGCTATGAATCTATTTGGAAATGGGACCCTGGGGGTGGTGTACATGAGATTATCATATTCCGGCCCATATGAGTTTTCATACCCCTCATACCTATAATATTGCTGCTCATAGGCCCGATCGTATTCCATGAGACTAGTGTCATAAGCATAGTAATCTCCTTGGTTTTAGTCAAATTTCTAGCCTAGGTTTTCAGTGTTGGTCAATGGAGTGGCTAGCACAATGGCTCTCTCTAAATTTTCTTCCAGTCAAATATACTTTATTGGTACTACATTCTGAGGGTGTGGGGGCTGTTTCCCTAACACCGATTGAGGTTGGTTGTATCCCGTGTACTTGTATGGTCTTTATGCCATAGGTGGTCCTTGGTATAGGTTGTATCTTGGAACCTTTCCGACCTAACCTCGGGGTGAGTATCCATAGGGTTGATATTGTGGTGGTGCAGAGGGTCTAGGCTATCTATTAAAGGGGTAATTTTTAGTGCTATGGTTCATTTACTTCTGTTTAATGTGACAATACAAGTTGGTTCTCGGAGTTGGTTGCCAGTTATTGGTAAGCTTGTGATGGCATCGGCCCTCCTCTTACACAAGTATGAGATGGATGATCCCCACCACAACGCATGCATCTTCATAGCATGGGTACTCTTAAAGGAGGATTTTGATCATTCTTTTGTCCTTGAACAACTAGCTTTTTGGCAACTAAGTTTGCAAGTTCTTCCACATTGTTGGTGTTAGAGGTAGCAGTACTAATCATATCCTTTGATTTTGTGGGGTTCTATGGGATTTTTAGGTCATCTGCTAGGTTATCTTCCAAGTGTATACACTCCTATAAACAATCACTCAATGTCTGTAAGCGTTTCACATAAACCAATGTTGTTAATGTCCCATTTGTTAAGCCATAGGGATATCATTTTCTATTGGGATGGTCTCTCAGTTGTTGGGCACATATCTACATACTGATTAACCTGTCTACCATTCATTTTTATAGTCTCATAAGGATTTTGCTTAAAACTATAAATCAACAAAGAGGAGTTGTGTCTAATACCCCTCTTGGTGAATTCACTAATGAATTCTTGGAAAAATTTTTTGATGTTCACAAAATGGCTTGGGTCCAATGGTTAGAACTAGGTCAGAGCTGTTCCAATAAGGGTTAGGTCAAAAGATTCATATTGGACAAAGAAATCATCCACCTATTCTACATGCACCCCTTACTTGAATTCAAGAATATGGTCATATGGTTCTCCAGAACCATTGTAATGATTTCTCATACACTGGGCTACCTGAATTGGCCTTAGCGTTATGCCTAATTCTAGTGCTCGAAGAATTATGGGGACTATAGGGCATACTGGATGTACTCTTGTTCTGGCTCCTTGTTGTAGTCTCATTGGGAAAGTTCGTCTATTCATATTTCCACTTCCTACATTAGTTTGATTGTTGGGGTTAGTTCTTGGAATGGTAAAATGCACCTGTGGTCTGTGTGGCACACTTTGTTGACTGGTTTCCCCAGAGGTTAGGTTTTCAATACTTTGTTGAGTCCCAAAGTTTCTGTGAAGTGGTTGCCAGGTTTCAAGGAGGGAATACAGAAAACCCCATGTATCTCAACCTTGACCTGTTGATATATTTAGGTAGTGATGTGTGTGAACACTCTAGGACCGCCGGGGCACTTTTTTCCCTCTTTAGGAGGTTTTTTTCCCCCGGCTTGTATATACGCCTATTGCCCTAATGGACTACTTATCTTTGTACATTCTCTAGTAATACATTTAGTATTGTGTGTTTGTGCTCCAAGCTTCTTCTTCTTCCTTGTGCTGTTCGCGTGCTTCCACAGACGTCTATCTCCAACAATTGGTATCAGAGCAGGTCGTCGCTTCTTCTAGGGCGCCGTCGACACTCCTCCGTTTGCAGTCTCAGATTCGCACGAAATTTGGTGAGCATACTCAAGGTGTTTTCGAGATCAAAATAGCTTTGCTGTGTGGTGCCGAAATCGCGATCTGAGCTCGTTTCGACCTCCGAACGCACTATCGCAGCGCTTGTGCAGGCTATTTCGTCCTTTTGTGCCAAAGGTATATACCAGTTTCTGTTCGCCAGTTTAAGCGTCTCGAAGTCTGCTACAGGTCTAGCAGAACTCGTCTGGGCAGTTCCGTTCAACTTTTTGAGATACAGTCAATTTTCTGCATCAAGGTATTTTAGTCATCGGCCATGGCTGAAAGCAGTGATGTATTCCGTATGTTGGCTGTTGAGGATAAGTTGGATGGTACCAACTACCCATTATGGGCTTATATGATGCGACATGTACTGGTTGCAAAACGATTGTGGAACATTGTGCAGGGTGTTGAAAGACGTCCTGTTACACCTGTAACAACAGGTACTGCAAATACAGGTGCTGGAGCTGATGAAGATGGTGTCGAAGATGATATTCCGCAGATTCCTGTTCGTGCTGCTGTTTCTGCTGCACCTACTGCAGAGCAGATTCGTTGGGATGGCAGAGATGCCCAGGCACATGCATTGATAGCTTTGTCTGTCAAACGTGCCATTATTCCTCACATTCGCTCTTGCAGAACAGCAAAGGATGCTTGGGATACACTTACCACTTTGTACCAAGCTAGGAATGAGGCTCGTGTTGCTTACCTCCGAAAACAGTTGGAGAGTGAGCACATGAATGAAGGTAATTCTATGGACAGTTTTCTTACAAAGATCAAAGACCTAAAGGAACAATTGATTTCTGCTGATGAGGTTATACCAGATAGCTCACTTGTGCAGACCGTTCTGAATGGTCTTCCTGATTCATATCAGAGTTTTGCCTCTACTCTTCGGTTGATGATGAAAGGCAATCCGAATGCCTTGTCATTTGAGGAATTAGTCTCTGTTCTGTTGCAGGAAGATCACTCCAGGCAGAACAGGTCCATTATGCGTGTTGCAGATCAAGCTTTCCTGGCTAGTCAGAAGGGCAAAGGAAAATGGAGCTCTTCAACTAGTAAGCAGAAATCTGCAAATGCTGCACAATCGAAGAACCAGGATAAAGATGAGAAGAAATCAGAAAAGCAGAAATTGTTCTGCAGGTACTGTAAAGGAAATGATCATATTATAAAGAACTGTCCAAAACTGGCTGCTAAAGAGGCAAAGAAGAAAGAGGCTGGAATGGTTGTTGCAGAGGCCTCTACACCAAAAACAGAGTCTGCAAATCTTGTGCAGGAAGAAGAATGGGCGTTTACTACTGTCTGCAGTTTTGACCCATCTTCTCATGATCAGTGCATGTCTACAGTAGACTCAGATGTTTGGTACTTTGACAGTGGGGTGACCAAACATATTACCTCGCAGCACAATTTCTTCTCTTCACTCGAGCCTGCCCCTACAGGGAATACTGTCACATGCACCAATAACTCCTCTTTTCCTGTTATGGGAGTTGGTAAGATCATTTTGACTACTGCTGATGGTAGTTCTTTCACTTTGTCAGATGCTTTATTTGTGCCAGGGATAAAAAAGAACCTGTTATCAGTTTTTGCATTAGCCAAGATTGGCTTGGTTGTGAAATTCGTTGCTAACAGGTGTACAATCCATGATCTCTCAAATGGCGATGTGATTATTGCTTCTGGCATTTTATGTCGTGGGCTGTATAAGCTCATAGACTATGAAAGATCTGTGAATGATTCGGCATGTGCAGTTCATGATTCTCAGGCTATGTCAGATGCAAAGCTTTGGCATGCATGCTTTGGTCATCTGAATTTTGCTAGTTTGTTACGCCTACAGAAATCTGAAATGGTGTCCTCTTTGCCCAAACTTGAGGCACCTGGAAAACATGTTTGTGAAGGCTGTATTTTGGGCAAAATGCAGCGTTCTTCCTTTCCAAAAGATGGTTCAGTTCGGGCTATGCAGAAATTGCAGCTTGTACATAGTGATGTCTGTAGTCCTATGCAGACACCCTCTTTTGGAAATTATCTTTACTTCATGACTTTCATTGATGATTTTTCCAAGCATGCATGGGTATATCCACTCAAAGCAAAGTCCGAAGTGTTCATGTGCTTCAAACAGTTTTTGGTTTTGGCTGAAAATCTGTCAGCATGTAAAATGGGCACCCTCCGTTCTGATCGAGGGGGGGAATATATGTCTCAGATTTTAATGCATTTCTGGCTGAATGTGGGATAAAACACTAGTGTACAGTGCCGTATACACCTCAACAGAATGGAGTTGCTGAACGAAAGAACAGGTCACTCATGGAGATGGCGAGGTGCATGGTCAAAAGTCAGGCTTTACCACATAGTTTCTGGCTTGAGGGTGTCACGTGTGCAACATATGTACTGAATAGGTGTCCCACTAAAGCGTTGTAGTCTATCACTCCATATGAGGCTTGGCATGACCGCAAGCCATCTGTTGCTCATCTGCGTGTTTTTGGTTGTTTGGCATATGCATTAGTGCCTGAACAACATCGCAGAAAAATTGGATGATAAGGCAGTAAAATGTATTTTTGTTGGGTACAGTTCTGAAAGTAAAGGCTATCGTCTGTATCATCCACAGACTAAACGCATATTGGTTAGTCGTGATGTTGTCTTTGTGGAAGATGCTATTCAACCATTGCTTTCATGTACTAAGGAGACATCTGTTAGCTCCAAAGACATGTATGATACTTTGATGCCTCTTTTTACAGGTGGACAGGCTAGTGCTGGTCCTAATGAGGCAACTTCTCAGCCTTTGCAGGTTTCATATGATGATGTAGATCATTCCATTTCTGATGCAGATTTACATGATGCACATGTTGATGAGAGAGCTGATATTGAGCAGGCAGAAACTATGCCAAAAGGGCTGGTGCAGACTTTGCGTGACATCAAATTAGATGCACCTTTGTCATATCGTACTCGTTCAGGCTCTCATAGTGCCTCCTTTGCATCAGATTGCTATGCTATGGCTGCATCTAGTCTCTGTGATGAGAATGAGCCTGTTTCTTTTGATGAAGCACAAAATTCAGAAAATTGGATGGCTGCTATGCAATCTGAATATGATGCTATAATGAAGAATGGTACATGGTCTTTATGTGACTTGCCTCTTGGCAAGAAGGCCATTGGCACTAAGTGGGTATACAAGCTGAAGTGTAAACCTGATGGTACAGTTGACAGGTATAAGGCTAGGCTTGTTGCAAAGGGTTATGCACAGGAAAGAGGCATTGATTTTGATGAGACCTTTGCACCTACACGCCGTATGACTACTGTTCAGAGCATTTGTGCACTTGCAGCCCATCATGGTTGGAATGTACATCAGTTGGACATTAAAACAACATTTCTGAATGGTGACTTGCATGAAGAAGTGAATGTTTTTCAGCCCCGTGGCTTTGTGCAGAAAGGGCATGAAAACCAGGTTTGCAGGTTAAAGAAGGCATTATATGGTTTAAAGCAAGCACCACGTGCTTGGTATGAGAAGATACACGCCTATCTGATTGCACATGGTTTTGAGAACAGTCCAACTGAAAGCACCTTATATGTTAAACGTGCTAATGATGTGCTTCTGATCATTGTTGTCTATGTTGATGACATGCTGCTCACTGGTCCTATTGAGACACATATTGCTGATTTTAAGGCTGATTTGCATGCCTCATTTGAGATGTATGATTTGGGGCATTTGCATCACTATTTGGGCATTCAGTTTATGCACGTTGATGGTGGAATGGCTTTGTGTCAAACAAAATATATTGACACATTATTGCAGCGTTTTGGCCTTGAAGACTGTAAGCCTATTGCCACTCCTATGGAGACAGGTTTACGATTGAGTCTTCATGATGCTGGAGATGCATTTGATGCTGTTCTCTATCAATAGGCTGTTGGATGCTTGATTTACTTATGCATTACTTGGCTAGATATTCAGTTTGCTGTCTCACAGATGAGCATGTTTATGCATTTCCCAGGATTCACGCATTGGAAAGCCGTTAAGCGCATCTTTCGCTACTTGCGTGGTACTCGGCTTCTTGGGTTGTTTTATCCCAAGGGGGGATCACTACCGCCAGATTTGAATGCTTTTTCTGACTTAGATTGGGCTGGTTGCTATGACACTCGTGTGTCCACCAGTGGTTTGTGCTTCATGCTTGGTAGCTCATGTATATCTTGGTTGAGCAAGAAGCAGCCTACTGTGGCCACTTCCAGTTGTGAGGCTGAGTATAGGGCAGCTTTCACAGCGACTGTTGAGTGTGTGTGACTCAGACGCCTTATGGCTGATTTGGGTGTTGGCCAGTCTTCAGCCACCACCATCTTCACTGACAGTCAGAGCGCATTGGAAGTTGCGAGGAACCCTGTGTTCCATGCTCGCACTAAGCACATTGAGGTGCATTATCACTATGTCAGGGAGAGGTTCTCTGCTGGGGAGATCAGCTTGGCATATGTGCCCACGCAGGAGAACATTGCAGACCTTTTCACGAAGGCTCTGCCTAGGGAGAAGTTTGAAGCTTTCCGCAAAGCTTTGGGCTTACTTCCTTTTGTGGAGTGATTTCCACATAGCTTGGCACTTCCTTATACATGAGTGCCATCTCCTTGTTCACCGCATCACTCCCAGGGGGGATTTGTTGATATATTTAGGTAGTGATGTGTGTGAACACTCTAGGACCGCCGGGGCACTTTTTTCCCTCTTTAGGAGGTTTTTTTCCCCCGGCTTGTATATACGCCTGTTGCCCTAATGTGTGGAGAATGAGTTCTCCTATGCGCAACAGAAGTGTGTAGTGAGCCCTTGTATGTCCAACACTTGGACAAACATCTGCACCTTAGATAGCTTGCTGCTCTCAATACAAAACTCAAATGGACTTGAGACTTTAGTCAATCAAAGTAGACAAAGAGAGCTTTCTAACAAGCTATAAATGACTTAATTTGGACAAGTTTTGATTAGGAAACACAACTATCAAAGATGAACTACCTGATAGCTCTCTGAATATATATCCTTTGAGAAAGATATTTAGTACAGGGAAAGTAGACACAAGTAGCTTTCCAAGAAGCTAAAAATCAAGTAATTTGGATGAGTTTTGATTAGGAAACTCAACTCACCAAGATAGACCACCTGCACACATAAGTACACTATAAAACTGGACTTTACTATCTGACAGATATCTCATAGAATATAAATGATCTCAATGAGATATTTGAGACAGTGAAAGTAGATGCCAAGATCTTTCCAACAAGACAAAAATCACGCAATTTGGATATGTTTTGGTCAGGAAATTTAACCGACCAAAATAGACTACCTATCTACACAGGTATACTAAAAAACTGGACTTCACTATTTCACTGATATCTCACAGACTACATAAGCTTTCAAAAAGATATTTGATATGCAGAAAGTACACAAGATAAGCTTTGCAATGAGTGCTTAAACGCACAAAATGGTTATATATGCACTGAGATATGAGCTCTGCAACAGAGCTATGTACAAACTGACGTGCGGCTGGAAGGAGTCTAAGGGAAAGCCAAAATGACAAAATGGCTAGATCCGACTACTGGGAGCTCTTGCCTCTTTCTCTCCTTGTTTTGAATGTGCTCCCACTTCACTTTTATAACCAATGAGCATGTGAAGAAGTTTGTGCCTTCTTCTTAACTCACCACTTTCTCCACTACATGCTACTAACTACAAGGCAAGATATTGTATCTCTTACTCATCATGAATTTTGACTAGACTTTTTCTTTTATTATTTTTTCCTTTTTTCCTCCACTTTTTCTTTATCTTTATATTTGGTAAATTTATCCAAGCATGGCTCATATGAAAATGAGCTTGTACATTTATCTTCAACACTCCCCCTCAAGCTCATTTGGGAGTTATCTTCGTCCATGTCCTTCAAATTTATCGCGTCCTTGAAACCTTTGAGTTTAGAAGCATCCAAGAACTTTGTAAACATTTCTGCAACCTGCTCTTTGGTTCTGATGAACTTTACCTCCACATCTTTGCTTAGCACCTTCTCCCTTACATAGTGGTAGTGGACCTCTATGTGCTTGCTCCTTGCATGAAACATAGGATTGCTTGCCAAGTAGATACTTGACATGTTATCACCATATATAGGGATGGTTCCAACTTGCACTCCAAGATCAGCCAAAAGCTTTTTAATCCACATTGCTTCACATGTGGCAAATGCTAGTCCTCTATATTCAGCCTCCATGGATTAAAGTGCAACAGCTGGTTGTTTCTTTGAGCTCCACGTGATAGGTTTGCTTCCTATCATGAACACATAACCTGAGGTTGATCTTCTATCTTCCTTTGAGCCTGCCCAATCAGCATCACTAAAGCCTTTGACCTGCAGTTCTTCATCAAACTTATAAAACAAAGCATGATTAACTGTATGCTTTATGTATCTCAACACTCTCTTGGCTGAATTTAAGTGTTCACTTGTCGGGGCTTGCATAAACTGAGAAAGTACACCGACAACATAAGATAAATCAGGTCTTGTAATGTTTGCATAGATCAATGATCCTACAATGCTTCTGTATGTCGTAACATCTTCCAATGGTTCTCCATCATTTGAACAAAGCTTTGTATTTGTGTCCATGGGTTGAGTGAGTGGTTTGCATTCACTCATTCCAAATCTGAAAAGAACATCCAACAAGTACTTCCTTTGCATCAAGTAGATGCCACTCTTTCCATAAACAACTTCAATTCCTAAAAAATATTTCAACTCTCCAAGATCTGAAATTTTAAACTCTTTACCAAGCTTCCTTTTGATATCTTTAATCCCTATAACATCATTTCCTGTTATGATGAGGTCATCGACATATATGCAAATATATACCTCTCTATTTTCTTCCTTCTTCATGTACAATGAAGGATCTGCACTACTTGGGTTGTATCCACACTTAGTTAGATACTCTACCAATCTTTGATTCCATGCTCTTGGTGCTTGCTTCAAGCCATAAAGTGCCTTCTTCAACCTGCAAACAAAATCTGGATGGTTTTCATCTTCAAATCCAACCGGTTGACTCATGTATACCTCTTCTTGTAGTTCTCCATTGAGAAAGGCATTTTTGATGTCGAGTTGATATAATGGCCATCTCCTTGAAGCACCAATTGCTATTAAGGTTCGGATAGTTCCCATCTTTGCAACAGGGCTGAAAACTTCATCATAATCTATACCTTGTGTTTGTTTAAATCCTTTGGCAACTAATCTAGCTTTATATCTAGCTAGAGAACCATCAGCATTCCTCTTTACTTTAAACACCCATTTGTTTGGAACAATCTTCATACCTTCTTTCTTTGGCACTAGCTCCCATGTGTGATTATCTTTGAGAGCTTTGATCTCCTCTTTCATAGCTTGCTTCCATTCCTTTTGTGTACAAGCTTCTTCATATGTCTCAGGCTCTTTGTCTTTGATAACCTGCATCATGTATGCAAAATGTGTCGCCATAAAACTATCATAACTCAACCTTTGAGTTGGATACCTTGTCCTTGAAGATCTTCTTTCATTGCCTTTAGAAAGTTGCTTCTTTAACCTATTCAACTTTACCATCGGAGTGATCACCTCTTCATATTCTTCTTCACTTGCATCTTCCTCACTGTTTGGAGTAGCACTTGCCTCTTTGGCTCTACTATGAGCTGAATTTGGAGACAAAGAATGACTCCCCCTCCATGTTGAACATTCTTCATTTGATGTAGATGCCTCTAGACCTGAAGCCTTTGTGCTTGATTGTTGAACTTCTCTTTGATTTGTTCCTGCATAATCATCACAATCTTCTTCAAGAATCTTTTCCTTTCCTTTATCTTCATACCATGGTCTTAGTTCATCAAAGACCACATCTCGCGAGACTCTTAATTCCTTTGTTCTAGGGTTGTAACACTTGTATCCTTTTTGCTCCGTTGAGTAGCCGATGAAAATGCATTTTTCTGACCTTGGTTCCATCTTTGTTCTAACTTCTTGTGGAATGTGAACAAAGCAAACACATCCAAACACTTTGAGGTGTGTAAGATCAGGTTTCTTACCGGAATATACCTCTTCTGGAGTCAAGTGATGTATTCCTGATGTTGTGCACCTATTCATCAAGTAAATGGCGGTTGTGGTAGCTTCAGCCCAATAGTACAATGGTACCTTCATCTCGTTGAGCATGCATCTTGCATTTTCAGCAATTTGCCTATTTTTCCTCTCAGCTACTCCATTTTGTTGTGGTGTGTACCTACAAGTGAATTGCCTTTTGATTCCATTCTCTTGTAGAAAATCTGAAAATTCTTTGGAGAAGTATTCTCCTCCACCATCGGACCTTAAGGTTTTGATAGACCTTCCTGTTTCCTTTTCAACTTCAACTTTGAATCTTTTGAATATAGAAAACACCTCTGATTTTTGCTTCATACAAAACAACCATACCTTTCTTGAGTGATCATCAATGAAGGTGACAAAAAACCTATTACCAGCCATTGATGCCTCTTGAGTTGGTCCCCATACATCCGTATGTATCAAGTCCAAGACATTTGGAGCCACATAATTGCTCCTCTTGAATGGCTGCCTCGTTTGCTTTCCTAGTTGACAAGCTTCACATAACTCATGTAGTCCAATGCTATTAAATTTTGGAAGACCTCTTACCACTTCATGTTTGCTCATGTCCTTCAGCTTTGGAATGTTGATGTGTCCTATTCTTTTGTGCCATAAGTCCAGCTCTGAAATCTTCTTGTTCCCACATTGAATGTACATGACCTTTCCATGTGGATGTTGGACATCCAAAGTGAACATCCTTCCTTCTTTTCTACCTCGAGCAATGACCTTGAAGCCTTCCTTTGGATTCTTTATGAAGCACCCATTCTCATTGAATATGACATGATAACCCTTCTCTACCATTTGTCCTACTGAAATCAAGTTCTTTGAAATTGTAGGAACATGAAGAACATTAGATAGTACCTTTGCTCTACTTTTATCTCCAAGCCTTATATCTCCAATGTGTTCAATCATGTGTTGAGTATCATCACCTGTTTCAACACATCCTTTGCCACTTGGTACCTATAGATTAGTGAAAAAACTTCCTTGGCATGACATATGGTTACTACAACCTGAATCAATGTACCATTTTTTGTCATCTTCACAAGAGCTTCTATACTCATGTCTCATTGCAAGTAGTGTGTCCTTGCTTCCTTCACTTGAGGTGCTTGCATAGTTGCTTTGGTTCCTTTGATTGCCTCCATTTTGTCTTCCATTCTTCAGCCAACAATCACTAGCATAGTGTCCTACTTTACCACAATGATAGCATGTTATACTTTTATGAGAATTGTAAGAGCTTCGGCCTCTTCCTCTACTTCTACCTCGACCTCTTCCTTGTGCGTTGGCATTTGATGCATCCTTGTTGTCTTCCGAACTGTTTTGGTTGTAGTTGGAGTGGTTATAACCTCTTCCTTTTCCTCTTGACCCTCCTCTTGAATTTCTTCATTTACCTCGGCCTGCATATAACATTTGGTTGTGGCTGTCCTTTCCTTTGAGACCACCAAAGCTAAGCTCTTGTGTGACAAGATGAGGGATTAGTTGTTCAAAACCTGGATATACATCTTTCAAGTTAATGGAAGTTATAAAAGGCTTCCATCTTTCATCATCTCTCAAGCCATTGAGAGTATAACACACAAGATCTTCGTCTTCAACCGTTGTCCCAATAGAAGCTAAAGCATCGCTTAGCTCCTTAATCTTCAAAGTATATTCAGCTATGGATTGACTCGAACTTTTCTTGATTGTGTTCAACTCATTCTTGAGTTGAAGTTTCCTAGCTTTAGTATTTGTTGAATACATCCTTTCAAGAGCTTCCCAAGCATCCTTAGCTTTCTCTAAATGTTGAATATGACCTACCATGGCATTAGTAATGACTTGCGAAATGAGGAACATGACTCTCCTATTCCTCTCCTCCCATTCTTTTGCTTGCCTCCTTTGGACTTCGGTGGCCATAGCTTGATTGATTTGAGGTTGAGCATCATCGCCGCTCACAATACCCCATAAGCCTTTGCCCATTAGGTAGTTGGTCATTCTAAACCTCCACACGGGATAGTTATCCTTGTCCAACTTCTCTACTTGTTGACCCAAGTCAGCCATTGAAGAGTATCAAAGACTTTGAGAGTTACCTCGAATAGTTATAGTCCTTTTGCTCTTGTGTTTGTGAAGCTCCTCCTTGTTTTATAGCTCCTCTTTTGCTTTTCTTTATCTCCAGCTCTGTTGATGAAGCTTCAACACCAAGTTTGCTCTGATACCAACTGTGGAGAATGAGTTCTCCTATGCGCAACGGAAGTGTGTAGTGAGCCCTTGTATGTCCAGCACTTGGACAAACATCTGCACCTTAGATAGCTTGCTGCTCTCAATACAAAACTGAAATGGACTTGAGACTTTAGTCAATCAAAGTAGACAAAGAGAGCTTTCTAACAAGCTATAAATGACTTAATTTGGACAAGTTTTGATTAGAAAACACAACTGTCAAAGATGAACTACCTGTCCACACAGGTATGTTGAAGAACTCAGCTTCACTCTCGGACTGATAGCTCTCTGAATATATATCCTTTGAAAAAGATATTTAGTACAAGGAAAGTAGACACAAGTAGCTTTCCAACAAGCTAAAAATCAAGTAATTTGGATGAGTGTTGATCAGGAAACTCAACTCACCAAGATAGACCACCTGTACACATAAGTACACTATAAAACTGGACTTTACTATCTGACAGATATCTCACAGAATATAAATGATCTCAATGAGATATTTGAGACAGTAAAAGTAGATGCCAAGATCTTTCCAATAAGACAAAAATCACACAATTTGGATATGTTTTGGTCAGGAAATTTAACCGACCAAAATAGACTACCTATCTACACAGGTATACTAAAAAACTAGACTTCACTATTTCACTGATATCTCACAGACTACATAAGCTTTCAAGAAGATATTTGATATGCAGAAAGTACACAAGATAAGCTTTCCAATGAGTGCTTAAACGCACAAAATGGTTACATATGCACTGAGATATGAGCTCTGCAACAGAGCTATGTACAAACTGACGTGCGGCTGGAAGGAGTCTAAGGGAAAGCGAAAATGACAAAATGGCTAGATCCGACTACTGGGAGCTCTTGCCTCTTTCTCTCCTTGTTTTGAATGTGCTCCCACTTCACTTTTATAACCAATGAGCATGTGAAGAAGTTTGTGCCTTCTTCTTAACTCACCACTTTCTCCACTACATGCTACTAACTACAAGGCAAGATATTGTATCTCTTACTCATCATGAATTTTGACTAGACTTTTTCTTTTATTATTTTTTTCTTTTTTCCTCCACTTTTTCTTTATCTTTATATTTGGTAAATTTATCCAAGCATGGCTCATATGAAAATGAGCTTGTACATTTATCTTCAACATAATGGACTACTTATCTTTGTACATTCTCTAGTAATACATTTAGTATTGTGTGTTTGTGCTCCAAGCTTCTTCTTCTTCCTTGTGCTGTTCGCGTGCTTCCACAGACGTCTATCTCCAACATGACCTCTCAAGGTCATCCACATGCCAATATATTCTCCTATCGTGGTCTAGGTAGGTAACTCTAGACGAGTCTTCAGGATCTCGCAATTCATAGATAGTGGTTGCATTGATGCCTTCTCCCTGTATAGGTGAAGTGGCTTGCAGTAATATGTCCAAAACATAGGTAATCATCCTAGGGAATTAGATCTCCTCTTCTAATATGAGTGATCGCCAGCTGTCCCCTAGGAGTAGTCATAGCATCCCCACTTTCGGTTCTACTAGGGTTTTATGGCCCTTGCATCTCTCCTCTTTCATTTATCCATTCTGGGTGCTTAGTCACCACATATATTTGTCCTTATTTTTCCATATAAATACCTCCTTCGTACTTCATAGCTGGTCTCATGACTATCTCAAACTCTATTGAATTCTTCATCCTTGCCACAAATCTATTGAGGCCATCAAGGTAAATAGGCAATCCATGCACATTAGTAGACATGTACTATAGGGACGTCCTATACTCCCCTTCTATTACTAACATGATCCCCACCAATGGCACAAAACTATGCATGTCTTATGAAGGCATTAAGATTTCTCCTTTTGAATCACTAGAAGTTTTAGAGTAGACTGAATGAGTACGTTTTTGAGCAACACTCCCCAAAGATGATATTACACTTCTTCAACTCCCTAGCACTCATCTCGATCTTAGGTTCATTCACTGCTTAGTTCTTGGGTCCTCTTTGATAATCCTTCAGCTCTATTAACAGTTATTTTGTCAATGTTTAAGCACTAGAATTTCTTAAATTTCTCCTTCAAAGATCTTTTGTCACTTTTCCTTCCCCTACGATACATGATACTCAAAGGATGCAATATATGATATCTCAGATGAGACAATACATGACCCTATGGCTTGTATTTAACATGGCCATTGGGGCCGTATATCTCATAGTGGAATGGAAAATCTTTCTCATTCTGGCTACTTACTTGTGTTATCTTTCTTTGATTTTTCATTTTGTGAGCATTCTCAATATGGAAAGCAAACTAGAAATGTGCATAAACACACATTGAGTCTTCATTTCAGCCTTGCGATTGCATTCATACAAATGTGTGTGGTCCTATGCCCACAAGGCCATTAGGTGGTTCTCTTTACTTTGTCACTTTCATAGATGATGCTACTAGAAAAGTCTGGGTATATCCTATCAAATCAAAGGATGAGGTATTCCGTATTTTTAGATCGGAAATTCTCTTCAACATCGCTATGTGCAATGTTTTTATTCATGCTTACTAGAGGACTAGCATCCTCAAACACCACTCTTGTCAGTTCAACCTCCTTAATGGATTGCTTATGCAACTTAGACTCATTGAAAATGACATCACTACATCTAATCAGTGACCATGTTTCAGGATCCCATAAGTGATATAAAAATTATCCTTCTCGACCATATCCAAGAAAAATGCATTTCTTTAACTTATGGTCCATCTTTTGTCTAAGATTCTTGGATATATGAACATATGCTTCACACCCAAAAACTCGAATATGATCATAATATGATGGCTTCCCTGTCCATAACTCATGCCACTTTCAAACCTTTGGTAGTACTAGGTGAAAGGTTAATCACATGAATTGCATTCAATACTACTTCTACCCAAAAGCCTTGTGAAAGGTTTGCATGATGCATCATAGAAATTACTCTATCCTGAATAGTTCTATTCATCCTTTCAGCATTTGAGCTATACTCACCCCCATTATTTGAACATAAAGCCTTAAGCTTAGTTTCTTTTTCACTCTCAACTGAAGCAAGACACACAAGCAGAGTCAGTTCAAGTAGACTTAAAATCTTTGCCTTCTTGATTGAACATTAAATTTCCTTCCTTTTAGAGGATTATCACATGAAGATCTTGACAAGCATGTTAGAGAATTTCTAGTCCTATGTAAAACAAAGGAATTAATGGGAAGGGAAGATGCTTTTCTAATCCTTTTGCTAGCAACATTGGAAGGCCTAGTAGACAAATGGTTTTTCAATTTGATGACAACCATTTTGCTACTTGGGACTTAATGGAGGATGCCTTTAAAGCACAATTCCAACAAAGGAAATGTAGTAGAAAACATCATTGAAGATTTAGAGAACTTAAGAATAAGTGATGGGAAGACATTCCTTGAGCTTTTTACTAGAGCCAAAGCACTTATGGCTAAACTACTAGATCCTCCCCATGACACTTTTGTCAAAAAGTGGCTTACTAAACCATTTCTAGTATCCACATAGTGCAAGATCAAGGAGTTGGTGCTCCCTATATCAACAATTGATGAGTTCATTATCAAGAAACAAGGTTGGAGCAAATTTGATACCAATATGGAACCTATTCTTCTAGCCTACCATACTCCCCGAAGTGAAGACCCAGTAACACAATTGAGGAAGGAGCATGAGAACTTAAGAAGAAACAAGCCCCTTAAAGAAGAAGAAAGTGTAGTGACACAACAATAGAATGAAATTGAAGCCTTAAAACTACAAAGGGAAGAGGCCCACACAGAAGAAATGGCACAAATTCAATAAGAAATACAAGAACTTCCTGCAGGAAGTGGAATCAAAAGTGGACTGTGGTGCACCATGTGTAGAAAACAGAGCCATGTGGTAAGTGAATACCCTCTTTTAAGTATGAATTGCTAGTTATGGAAGAAGTTTGGCCATGATGCCCATGAGTGTCACTCAAGAGGGATTCATACACAAGCATATTAGGGGCAAGGAGGAGTCCAACGACCACCAAATGTAATGACTACTACACCAATCCAAGGTAACACACAACCCATGTCCTCAGGGTAATTTTGGAAATGGGCCCAGAAGGCCAATCGTTTGCTTTAGGTGTGGGGAGAGCAAATGTTCTCTTCTAGAGAATTCTCCCCCTTGCAAAAATTTTCTAGAAGCTAGAGACTACTACACCATTTGCTACCCAAAGAACAAGGCATCCACATGAGGATCTCATATACAGGTGCTCTCTACGATTTTGGAAGGAGTTATAGAAGAAACCATTATGGCATCAACATCTACTAGGGTGGTACATCTAGAAGAAATTGAATCTTTTGTTATGTACACAAGGAAAAAGAAGAAAACCCGTTACGAAGAATGCCACCAAAAGTCAATTTCAAATGGACTGGCCAAGTAAAAAGGGATAGTTGATGGCATGTCTACTTCATGTGAAGAGACCTAACAAAAATAAGAGCTTACAAGCAAAGTGAAGCCATTGGATAAGCATTTTGCAAGGCTCAAAAGGAGCCTAAGAATTCACACATGGCCCATGCCCCTATTGAATTAGAGGCTTCAAGGTTATTTAAATCCATTAAAAAGGAGGTTTGTATCTTTGATCTATTAAAAATGGATGCAAGATTCATGTCAAAAGTTTTGAAGATCATTGATGAAGCCTCTACATCCACTCTGGTTGTAAAAGCTAATGCTTTAAGTGAGGGTAGGTTTGTAGAGGAATCCCCCCTTACGTATTAGAAGAGCTCGTGACTCATTGTCACTATTGGAGGACAACATCTACAAGGAGTTATAGTGGATGGTAGCTCAAGCATTGACTTAATGTCTGAATATACTATGGAAAAGCTTGGGATTCAACCGTCAAGGCTAGCCAACTTCAGCCTGACATTAGCCGTCTAGGGCAAAGTAAGACTAATGGGAGTGGTTCCGCGAGTTCCAATTGAGGTACATGCTAATATCTTTACTTTGGACTTCATTATATTAAGAATACCGCAGGTAGATGGAGCATTTCCTTTGTTGATTGGGAGACCCTGGCAAAGGCATGCTAGTGTTTTACGTGATTGGGGCAAAGATACTATGTGGGTAAAACATGAAGGAAAAGATCTTAAACATATATATTTGGAAGAAGGACCGAAAAACCATGGACAAATCAGCATGATGTAAACAATTGGCATTTTTATGGAATAAGACATGAAGGACAACCTAGAATTCGATATGAATGAGGAAGCGCACATTTTGGCCTAGCTGCAAGTAGGTAACTCATTTTCTTGTTATGGAGTATTTCTAGGTGAGAAAAGTATAGAAGCTTATGAAGAAAAAGAGGAGACCATACAAGTTGGTGGATTGGGTGAACCTGTGATAGGCTATGGAATAGGGAAGAAAACGCCTCTTAAGTGTAACATAGATGAAGCTGATTTGAATACCGAGAAGGAAATTACCCGCAAGGTAAAGCAATCTAGTGAAGAAAATTCTTTGTCTAATTCATGAAATTCTTTGAAGGTGAATGCAAGAAAAGGAAGAATAAACTGATATCCAAAGTGCTCCTACATATGACACCAAGACTATGTGGGACAAAGTGATGGAAGATCCCAAAGATGAAGAAGAACCTCTAGATGCATTAATGGATAGGAACCCTATCAAAGAAATTTAGCTAGGAAACAAGGATATTTCTCATCCTATAATGATGGCCACATGGTTATGGAATTGTCCTAAGATGCTTTCAAAGATAACTTCTTTTATGAAAATTTATACGGATGTATTTGCATGACATTACAAGGATTTGGAAGGAGCACCTGCAATTTTTTTGGGAAGCACGAGATTCCACTGGTACAAGGAGATAAACAAGAAAGGGGGAAAAGCTACAGATTGAATCAAAAGTATGTTGAAGCTATCTACCAAGAGATCCAAAAAATGGAGAATGCAAGAATTATTATTCTAGTGGAGCATTCAGAGTGGCTTTCTACCATGGTCATTGTGCCAAAAAAGAAAAATCAGGATATGTGTGGATTTCATAGCACTTAACAAGGTAACAATTTTGGATGGGTTCCCTATGCCCTTTGGAGAACAGGTTATAGAAGAAGTGGCTAGGCATACACTCTAGAGTTTCATGGATGGATTTAGTGGATATAACCATATATCAATCCATCTTGAGGATTAGGACAAGACAAATCTAAGACAAGATAAATATTTATTGGTTGCCATTGCCTATGCAACAAAGTGGGTCAAACCTATTGTTTCTCTAGATTGCATAGCTCACATTTTTTTCAAGTTTGGTTGTCCAGTAGATAGAAATCTGCACTTATCAAGGAACACACTTTGTCAATAAAGCTTTAAATGAAGTTTTTAACAAGTAAAAGTTTCTCCATCGTACCTCTTGTGCCTATTATGCAAGTTCTAATGGACAAGTAGAGTCCACAAGTAAAGCACTGATAACTCTTCTAAAAAAAGAATGTATGTTAAAGCCCACTACTAGGGAGACTGCTTATTTAGGCACACTATGTGCCTATAGGTTGGTATGCAAGGAACCCTCTTAAATTACTAAAAATTACTACCTAGCAAAATCACCTCACTAAGAGAGAGCACATATCCACCCATCCAACGCCACCCATATATATACCTCTAGCCCAAGGGGCTACATGTCCTTGAGATTGGCCAAGTGTCCAGCCAAGTGTTCCTCATGTGGACACTTTCCCAAGGGTGATCACATGCCTTCAAATTTCCCAAGGTCTATCACATGGCTTCTAAATCAAATGAGGATTTGTCTCTCACGTACACACAAGGTGGCTCCATTAGAGAAGTTTCTATGAAGACTAATGTTCTGACAGAATCTTTGCAACACCTATGAGAAAGAGAATGCTTCCAACAAATTTTATATGATGAGGAAGCTCTATGACATCCATATGAAAGACACATATAATGTCATTGCCATTTTGAGTGATTCGCATGCACTCTTTTTCAATTGCAAGAAAAAAATATGGAAATGGATGATGAGAAGAAAGTAGTTCTCTTGTTACGCACACTTCCACTCTCATGGGATACATTCTGGATAACCATTTGTAATGGTTTTCCTAGATATTTGTGGTGCACTTTTAAGTGAAGATATTTGAAAGAATCCTATGGTTGCCACACATAGTGGATATGCATATAGTGTTTGTGATTCTAACGAGGAAAAGAATCAATCACATGGTAGGAACAACAACATCGACAAGAATGGCCAATATGGCAACATTAGAAACAAAACACAAAAGAGGGATATTGGATACTATCATTGCCATAAGAAAGCACATATGAAGAAGGATTTCTATGCTTTGAAGAATGCCAAAGTTAAGGAGCAGCATGTGAATGGGCATGTTAATACGAATATCAATAATCATACATACAGATATGTGTGGTCCTATGCCCACTAGCTCACTAGGTAGTGCTCTCTATTCTATCACTTTTATGAATGATACTACTAGAAATGTGTGGGCTTATCCTATTAAGTCTAAGGATGAGGTATTCCCTACTTTCAAGGAATGTATTTTCTTGGTAGAGATTGAGCAATGAATTAATATTGAGGCTTTACATTTGGTGTTGAGTATACCTCACATGAATTCAACCATTTTTGTAGGTATAGAGGAATACAAAGACAAATTAGAACTCCTTATACCTTGGTACAAAATAGTGTAGCTCAAAGGATGAATATAAATATCAAGATAGATTTGTTTCTGTGTTGTATAATGTAAATTGTTTACAAGGCTTTTAGGCAGAAGCAATGTGGAATCCAATTAATGTGATTAACCTTTCACCGAGTACTAACAAAGGATTGAAAATGGAACAAGAGTAATGGAAAGGGAAACCACCACATTATGATCACGTTTGAGTATTTGGTTGTGAAGCTTATGTCCATGTTGGAAAGAACTTGAGACAAAACTTGGACTAGAAATCAAGAGAATGTATTTACATTAGATATGGAAGATATGGTAGTTTGGATATCATTTATGGAACACGTTAAGTGATGAAGAACAATGATGTCATTTTCAATAGAATGAAGATTCCTTAAAAACCCATTAAATTGTTGAAGTGAGAAAAGTCCTATTTGAGAATGCTAGCCCTCCTACTATTAGTATGCTATTAGTATGCATAAGAATGTGAGAGGAAAGGTTGTTCATGAAAATGTTCAAGAAGAATATGCTACTGCTCATGAAAAGCAACCATTGAGATGATCTTCACATGTCTCACACCCACCTCATAGATTTGTTCCAAAATTGGTTTTTTTGAAGTTGATAGATATTGGTGAGCCTTCCTGTTATTGTTGATATATTTAGGTAGTGATGTGTGTGAACACTCTAGGACAGATGGGGAACTTTTTTCCCTCTTTAGGAGGTTTTTTCCCCCGACTTGCATATATGCCTATTGCCCTAATGGGCTACTTATCTTTTGTACATTCTAGTGGTAATATGTTCAGTATTGTGTGTTGTGCTCCAAGCTTCTTCTTCTTCCTTGTGTTGTTTGTGTGCTTCCATAGACGTCCAACTCCAACAATTGGTATCAGAGTAGGTCACCACTTCATCTAGGATGTCGTTGACACCTCTCCGGTTTTAGTCCCATAATCGCACGAAATTTGGTGAGCATACTCAGGGTGTTTCAGAGATCAAAACAACTTTGCTATGTGGTGTCAAAATCATGATCTGAGCTCGTTTCGGCCTCCAAATGCACCATTATAGTGCTTATGTAGGCTATTTTGTCTTTTTGTGCCAAAGATATGTACCAATTTCGGTTCACCAATATAAGCGTCTCAAAGTCTTCTACAAATTTAGCAAAACTCATGAGGGTAGTTTTGTTCAACTTTGTCAGATATAGTCATTCTTTTGTATCAAGGTATTTTAGTCAATGGCCATGGTTGAAAGCAGTGATGTATTTTGTATGTTGGCTATTGAGGATAAGTTGGATGGTAAAAATTACCCATTGTGGGCTTATATGATGCATCATGTATTGGTTGCAAAAGGACTATGGAATATTGTGCAGGGTGTTGAAAGATGTCCTACTACACCTACGAATATAGGTACTACAAATACAGGTACTGATGTTGATGCAGATGGTGTCAAAGATGGTGATATTCTATAGATTCCTGTCCGTGCTACTATTTTTGTTGCACCTACTGTAGAGCAAATTTGTAGGGATGGCAGAGATGCTCAGGCACATGCATTGATAGCTTTGTCTATCAAATGTGCCATTATTCCCCACATTCACTCTTGTAGAATGGCTAAGGATGCTTGGGATACACTTACCACATTGAACCGGGCTAGGAATGAGGCTCATGTTGCTTGCCTCTGAAAATAGTTGGAGAGTGAGCACATGAATGAAGGTGATTCTATGGATAGTTTTCTGACAAAGATCAAGGATTTGAAGGAACAATTGATTTCTGCTGATGAAGTCTTTCTTGACAGTTCACTTGTACAGACTGTTCTGAATGGTCTTCCCAAATCATATAAGAGTTTTGCGTCTACTCTTTGTTTGATGATGAAAGGCAATCCAAATGCCTTAACATTTGAAGAGTTAGTTTCTGTTTTGTTGCAGGAAGACCAGTCTAGGCAGAACAAGTCTATTATGCAAGTTGTAGATCAAGATTTCTTGGCTAATCAGAAGGGCAAAGGAAAATGGAGCTCTTCTACTAGTAAACAAAAATTTTCAAATGCTGCACATTCAAAGAAGGAAGACAAAGATGAGAAGAAATCAGAAAAGCAAATTTGGCTATCCAAAACTAGCTGCTAAAGAGGCAAAGAAGAAAGAGGCCGGAATGGTTGTTGCAGAGGCCTCTACAACGAAAACAGAGTCTACTAATCTTGTGCACGATGAAGAATGGGCGTTTACTACTGTTTGAAGTTTTGACCCATCTTCTCATGAGGAGTGCATGTCTGCAATAGACTCAGATGTTTGGTACTTTGATAGTGGGGCAACCAAACATATTACCTTGCAACACAGTTTCTTCTCTTCACTTGAGCCTGCCCCTACATGGAATACTATTACATGCGCCAACAACTTCTCTTATCCTATTATGGGAGTTGGTAAGATCATTGTTGCTCTAGCACAATGGTGAGAACCACGTTAAGAAGCTCCACCTCCTTAATGTCAATCCGCGGAAGAGATAGGAGTGATATGAAGATCGTGAATGTGAGATGAAGTGAGAGTGAAGGTGAGAAGCATAGAAATGCACACACACATACACACACACTACGAAGAGACAAGCAAGACACAATGGAAGGTGGGAAATTAGCTCTATTACTCAAGAACACTATTACAAACTCAAAAGAACTCTAAGCTCACACTAGCCAACCTCAAAAATGAGCTCTCTAGCTCTTTTTATAGTTTCTAGACTAGTTTTGACCGGTTTCACATCTAGTGACCGGCCTAGTTAAAAATTAGGTCCTAGATGCTATTTGGAAGGGTAAACGGTGTCTAAAAATAACGAAAACTGATACGCTTGTTCTACCTAAGCTCCTCAAGCTCGAGGACTCCTCGGCTTGCACAAAATGGAGCTATGGGTTACAAAATGGGGTTTTCTATGTTACATATGTTACAATAGTGATGAAAATCACTGTTGGAGGTTTTTGAAAAGTATTTTTAGAACATGATTCTTTGAAAAAAGATTCCACTAGCTTCCTGCTCTGTCGTTACATGCTTCCGCGTCGTCTGTGCCTCTGGCTGCTTCCAACACCCCCCTCCCTCTCGCTTCTGTCGTCCCTGACAGAACCTTGTTGTGAGGTCTGCCGGATATAGTTCTGTAGGAGGTCTTGAGCGAGGGTGTGCTCGGAGATATGAATGCCTCGGGCCAGATCTGCCTCGAGTTTCTCCCAGTCGATTGGTTGCGGTTCTTCCGGTGGGGGGAGCTGATAGTGTGTGGAATAGACCATTTGTTCACAGGCAAATAATTGTAATAAATGTGTAGGCCTGCTTATGAATACCTCTGAATGGTATTCCCAGAAGCCGGTTGTGAACATCTCTTCGAACGTCTGCTTGTAGCACGCCGGTAGGTACTTTATTCTGCAGTGCCAGGCATAACACACCCGTAGCGATGGCATTGTACTCATATCATATACCAGGTCAAAATTGCCATGCTCAAAGCCCGGGGTGTTGACATGGGGTGCCTTGACGCGTCAAAAGACTTTAAAAATCATTTGCATCATGTCAAAGATTTTGACAGTCATATGCGCCGCTATATCATCCATATGCTTTAGTCTAGGGAGCCAATGGCGAATTGTAGCCATCATGTAGCCTACAGTTGGTAACTCAATGGGTGGCTTAAAATAGGGGTAATTCAACCAGTCTTGGCACTGCTTATTGTTTTTTACCTTAATAGCAAAGGCAGTCCAGGAGCGGCGTCGTGGTACTGGTCCCCAACACGGGTTATACTTCAAATGCAAAGGTGCCTTTACCCATGTACTCATCATCTCTGGATACTGCTGTAGTAAATCTTTTCGCCACTCTGGTTGATAGATCCTTCCTTGTTGTGCATCTAGTGGCAAATCATCCACCTCGAATTGAGTTGCATGCGATGGTTTCTTACCTGTCTCTTTCTCAATGGCTAACTGGTATTCGGCCATTAACATGAAATACGGTTTATACTGTAGCTCATGCCCAGATATGTATCGTCGCGGGGCCAAATGAGCAAAGAATGGATACTGTAAAATCCTTTCTTCTATCATCACCATGGCATGTAATTGTGCCTCTACTCTAGCTGAGTGCGTTGTTCCAAGTTCCTCAATTGTCTTCATCCACGCAGGGGTCGGAAGTTCGTAAGTCATCTGGCCTTCAGCCGTGACACGTCCGCCTGGATGGGTTGTGGCTCGTATGCCTCTTCAAACGTTTCCTCCACCGGAATGGTGACCGTTTCTTCCTCAGCTGGAAGCTCAGGTGGGGAATCTGGCCTTGGTGGTGCTTCATATACTGCAATCCTTGATTCGAGGTTCGATACCTGGGCCCGTAATGCGTTGAGTTCCTCTAAGATGTCAAGAGAGGGGTCCACAGGTGCTGGTATGTCTTGGTGTGCCGGTTCTCGTAACTGGAGTAATTTGTGATCTTCTTTGAGTTTTTGTAACTCCTCGTTCATGCGGTCGTATTCATCTAGTAATCTTACATGATCGTCTAGCAGCATTTTCATCGAGTCTGAAGGAATGGCTTTGAACCTGCTAGGACTGAGTGGTTGGTCTGGGTGGTCGAGCGCTGCTTCTAAGTTTTCTCGGTTCTGATCCTGTAAGCGCTGGTTTTCTTCCTTGGCGGCTGCTAGGTGTCTTCGTAGTAAGCCCATGTTTCGTGTTAGCGTTGCATTGCGGACTGTCTGGGCTCTTAATAAGTTATCCAGGTCAGCAGTTGCTTCCTTGGTCTTTTCTTCGCTTTCTAGTTCCAATTTGTGATAAGCCTCGCGTAATTCCTGGTATCGGGTGTTCAGAGAGGCATTCTCAATAGACAATAAATTAAGCTGCGACTGTAAGTCATTGGTTGTCCTCTGCAGCTGCTGATAATTATCACCAAGAGATGTGAACTCATCTCTCACTTGCGTCATACACATGAACATCTGTCGGAATGCATTATCTACAGTGGGTGATAGTATTAATGGGGTGCTAAATGAAGATGCAGTTGGTGTAGATGCAACGGGAATGGGGAATGGGGGTGGGAAGGTGGATGTAGTGATTGTTGAAAATTGTGATGTGCCTAAAAATGTTGGTGCCGTGAGTGAAGTGAGTGATGGTGCAGTGGGTGGTGAGATGTCCATGTCAGTGGACGTATCTAGTGCGGTGACCGTGAATATGGGTGTGATCGTGGGTACTCGTGCTGGTGTAAATACGGGATTTACAAAGGTTGAGGGGTAATTTATAGGGGGGCTGGCTGGAGCAGCTTGGTAGAAAGGGGAAAGAGGGGTTACAGTGGGTCGGGGAGGTGAGACGGGGGAGAAGGTTAATGGCGGTGGGAATGGGAAAAGGGGTCGTGGAGTTGTGGGGAAAGATGGAAAAGATTGATGAAGGAATGGGTTGGATAGAAAGGTGGGTGTGGGAGGGGGTAGACTAGGGCTAATGGGTGCGGGAATTGTGGGGTTAATGGTCGTAAAGACAATTTCTGCAACACCACCGGCGAATGAAGATGTTGGTCTGGGGGAAGGAGGGTGAAGAGGGGAGGCTGGATGGACGGGCGGTGAGAGAGGAGCGGTTGGGGTGGTCGGTACTTCAGTGACTATTGAGGTTTGTACAGCTGTAGCGCGGGGTGGGGAATCTACAAAGATGGTTTCTACAGCCAACGAACTTTCGGGGATGAGGCGTGCCTCCCTGGCTTGTTCAAAAGACTGTGCTCCTATTGGTACACGAATGTATTCGCCGGGCTTTGAAAGTAGTCGCACTCTGCGGGGGTCAAACTGTGGTAGTGGCTTTCGTTGCAAGTACCTGAGGGCTTCGTTGGAGCCTACTGATTTGACTAACTCTCTGAATCTTTTGATGTATGCGTCTTCGAATCCGCCTGTGACAAGTTCTTGTTCTATTATTGTTTGACTCTCTTCCTCTGTCAGCTTTTTGCGTGCCCAAACTTTTTCCATAGTTCTATACAGCTTCTTGATAGCTAGTGTGTAAGCTGCTGCTTCGTAAGTTTCATCTTCATGGGTACTTGTATCACCATGTGTGTCTGTTTGTTGGCCTTGGCCATCTGTCTGTTCATGTTCTTGGGATTCCTGAGTTCCCTGGCTAGCTTCGTCGTCTCCTTCGTCGTCATCGGTTGCTGTTCTTTCGTCATCAGAGCTGGACACGATCTGTCCTTGTGGCTGATCCCTGGGTGTGGTAGGGTAGCTAGGCCTTTCAAATTCTTGAGAAAACAATTGTCCTTCTGAAAACTGGAACTCATTGGAGAATGCATCAGGCATCTCAAAATCAAAAGTTTGGTCCAGTGGCTCTGCTTGTCCTGCTTCTAAATGGGGTATTGGAAAAGAGAAAGCTTCCGCACCAATAGTGGTGGGAAGTTCAGCTGCTGTGGTGATAGGTTCTGTGGTTGTGGATGCTTGGGGCGCAACAGTACTGGTGGTGCCCTCCGGTGTAACTGGTCTTGATAACCGTATACGAATTGGTGGTACCGTGGGAGTGGCTGCTGTTGGTGACTGCTCTGGAGATGGTTGTGGCGAGGGTGATTCTGGGACTTGTAGGCACGGGATAGTACCTCTCATCCGCTTTTCGGCTCTTCCTTTGCTAGACTTTCTAGCCTTCCTAGTGGTGCCTTTAAATGCTTTCAGTTCCTCACTGGTCATGGCACGCTCAATTGGTAAGTCATACGCCAAGCACATATATATGATCCTGGTGAGGGCGCAACATCCATTGATTACCTTCTTTCGCTCCCACCTATGTTGTGCCAAATAGAGCTGATCAATTATCCAGCTGGCTAGATCAACAGTTTGAGGTCCAGTACATGCTAAGTACAATCCAAACCAGATTCTCTTGTGAGGCATGGTAAAACGATCCTGAGCTGGGAAAGCAAAGTGCTGCATGCATATCCGTAATGGCTTGGAGAGCTCAAGTGTTATAGCAGAAATATCCTCCCACTTAGTTACGTCACCACGTTTCATCTGCTCTGGGACTAGCCGTTCCCTCTCCGTCGGAGTGTGTGTTCCATGTATTTTCAAAGCTGCACGAATTAAATCTTTAGACAAATAAAACCTTCTGAATGGAGGATCATTTAGCAAGGATGGTAACATGAATGTGCCAGGTAGATCCTTGTTTTCTGAAGCTGTTAAGGTGGTTACCAAGTAAAAACATCTGTAAAAATCGGGTTTAGGCAGAGGGTCGCTAAAATACTCTGTAAATCCCGCTCGTGCCCAAACGTGCGTTAGATCTTGTGTATTCTGTAGTCCTTCAAATTCTCTTGAAAAGAATTGGTACTTGGCCCATGTGCGAAGATCAAATGCCAAATTGGCCTCAAATATGAAATCAGCGTCTGCTAATGGTCCTGCTAGGCCTTGAAACCAATGAGAATTACAATGAATCTTCTCAGTATATCCTCTAGGAGGATCATCGATTGGCATGGGTCCTGGAAAACCTTGAAACTCTGGTGGTTGCACCGTCGGATAAGATTCCGCTAGTAATTCTCCAATAGTGGCCATCGGTGCACTGGGGCCAGCTTCTGATGGTCCTGCTTCGGTTTGCATGATGACTGATGAGCTAATGGAAAAGATCTGCTACAAAAGATTAACACATTAGCATGGAAATTAATTATGATCCCAATAAGGTGAGACCGCAATCCCTTTCCATAACCGATGTGTAACCCGTGTAGCCAAGTGTCGTGAAGTGATTGATGCAATGATTATTTGCAAAACTAATGCAGGTCTCTAGACGCCTACATGGTCAGATTATGCATACATTTCTTGATGAGCTGTTATTATGCATGATGTGGGGTTATGGTGTGTGAATTTATACAAGGTTTGGTTGAGGGTGAATTATTACAAGGGTGGAGTTTAAACGGGGTGGGAGAATTGTTAGATAATGGGGTACAAGAAGACGTTTGGATACGTTTCGGTATCCATTTCCTAAGAGTCTTGGAGTGTGTGGTATGTTTTTGCTGAGGGACAAAAAGTGGTATCGGGTTTGGTGGTATTGAAGGATGAAAAGATTTCGGAGGGGTATATATTACATGGCTAGAGGGTTGGGCTATAATACATTGTTTGGGTACCCAAATCTGCATGGGTGTGGGTCTATGGATAAGGTATTTCTTGGCGATCCAAATCTGTCGAGTATTTGTACTTGGGAAAGAAGATCGAGGGGACTTTGGATGCTGACTCTGCTTCTGTTGAAACTTTGTCCTGTTCTCGTCTGCAGTGTTGCCAATAGCCTGTGGTTGCTGTCCTTTTGGCACCCATATTTGTTTCGTGCCACTTGTTCTGTGATGTTGATACTGCTGCTTTCTTTGCCTTGTCTGGGGTTGTCGTCGGTCTGGGTTCCTCTGTTGTGGTTGACTCTTTCGAGGTTGGGTTTGAGAGGTCCAATGGACGCTCTGCTTTGGAAAAGAAGGGAGATCCAACACTTGCGTGACCTGCCCATTAGGAAGTGATTCGTTATTTATCTTTAATCTAGGCCAGTCCGCAACAAGTTTGGAAGGATGAGCACCGCAGGGTGTTGTGCTCATTTGGCCGCTGATGCAACCCACCTGACCGTTGATTGTGTCTATCTGCCCTAGCGGTTGGATAGCTGCCCCTTCTAGTTTGCAGGAAGCCCCAGGGAAGATCTCCTGTCGTCCTTCTGATTGACAATTGTCCCTAGCCAAGCCCGAGTGGGTTGGTGTAGACGTAACGTGACTGGTCTGACCCAAGATCTTCCGGTCTTCCGTCGCATGCATTTCATAGGGTCTAGGGTTACAAGCCTTAGTTGGAATGCCGTTAGGAAAGTCAAGCGGTATCACTCGCTTCTGCTCTAAGGTTCCAATCTGTAAGGAGCCTTGTCTAAGATTTAGTTCCACTGAGTGATCATATAGCCAATCTTGGCCAAGGATTAGGGGTTCTATCAGGTCGTCATCATGGCACACTAGTAGCTTCGCTGTCATGGTCACATCCTTAATGAGGATAGGAAGGTCCACCTCACCCATGCAAGGGGTTTCCATGCCTCCTAGCCCTATGAGGTATGCCTCAATTGGCCGCATTTCTATCCCTGAATCCTTATAGTGGGACCATCTAATCGCACTAGTCGCAGCACCTGAGTCAATTAATGCCCTGAGCTCTTGGCAAGGGTTGCCGTGCTCTAGCCTGACTGTAATGAATGGTCTCCTGTCCACTATACTAGGATGAGTGGTTGACTTTACTTGACACATGGCCATGGGATATCTGGGTGTAGTTTCCAGATGGTTATAATGTTCTCTCCCTAGTCCTTGTCTTCTTAACTTCATGCGTTTAATGCGTTCTATTGCTTCTACCTGAGCCTCCGCTCGTATTCTATTTTCTTCCTCCTTACGCTTCTTTGCCAACGTGAGTCGTCTAAGCATATCCTCAGTAAGAGGTTCCTGATATAGCTTGACTCTACAGCCACTAATGTAATTAGGCATTATATCTCCTTTTAAAGTGGCTAACTGTACTGCTCCACTTGTTGAGAGTCTGTTAATGATCATAGGCCCATAACCTCGCTTTTCTAACTTACGTGCGTGTTGCTTTAGCGTATATACTAGAACTAAATCTCGTTCTTTTAGGCCTTTATCTTTCACATGTGCATCAAAATATGCTTTCTGTCGCTTCTTTGCTGCGTATATGCCTGCTGCTGCCTTTAGCCTGGTTTCTCCTAATCGTTCCAAGTCCATTATTCTCGCTGATAATTCATGGCCGGTCCACTGATGTTCTTGTGCAACCTTAAGGGTCGGTATCAAGAAGTCCAAAGGAAGCACAGCATTCTGACCAAAAACCATCTGAAAGGGAGTTGCATTGAGTACGGTCTTGTAGGCCACTCGATATGCCCAAACAGCGTGGTGTAACTATTTGTCCCAATCTGAACGTTTGTTGTTCACAAGTTTCATCAGTACGTTACAAAGGATCTTATTAGTGCTTTCAGCCTGACCATTGGCCTGAGGATGATATGGTGCGGATTTCTTGTGAATCACCATAAAATCCTGTAACAAATATTCAACGACTTGGTTTAGAAAGTGAGTGCCGCGATCGCTCACTAACTCTATAGGCAATCCATATCTTGTAAAGACATTTTCAAATAAGAATTTTGCAGTTGTGTGTGCATCATTCTTTTTCGTGGCTTTTGCCTCTACCCATTTCGTAAGATAATCTGTGGCAACAATAATGTATTCAGCATGTGTACCTTTTGCAGGGGGGTGAATGGGTCCTACAAAGTCTATACCCCACTTTGAAAATGCACGTCCGCCCATCATGGGTTTCAGTGGCATTTCGTCTCTGCGAGTAGGAAACTGAGTTCTTTGGCACACATCACATCTCTTTACATAGGTATGAGCATCCATGTGAAGAGTGGGCCACCATAATCCTGCAAAGAGGATGGCTTTGATTATCCTATCGGGTCCAAAATGACCTCCTGCAACACCTTGGTGTGCCGTCTCTAGTATGCTCAGATAATCTCTCTCATGAACACATTGTCTTAGATATCCATCTCGTCCTCTTTTGTATAGGTTATCGCCAATAAGTGAATAATCTTGAGCTTCCTGCTCTAGACTGCGTTGTCGAGCTAAGGTCATTCCTTGAGGGAATGTCTTCGTCCTCAAGTATGTCACTAAAGGTTCACTCCAGTCTGGTGTGAGAGACACGTGATATAATGTAGCATGCTCTACTGGTGGTCTTTCACAACAAACATGGCATTCTTTACACAACCTATAGACATCTGCTTCCATCGTAGGCCAATATACTCCTAATCTATGCAGAGTCTGTAATGTTCGATGTTTTGAATGATGTTGCTTTAGTGCACCTACATGTGCTAATTGCAACCAATTCACATGTTCTGATTCATCTACACAACAAGCAAGAATCTTTTGATTATCCTGTTTATATATGCTTCCTGCCATTATTTGGTATCTCTGAGACTTGGTAATCTCTCCTTCTTTGATCTTTATCCTAGGATTCTTGGGTCCATATGTGAGAATAGGGACGATAGGCTTAGCCCATTCTGGTGCTAACTCAAGATTAAACAAATAAGCATCTGGTAATTCATCCGCTATTCCTTGAGAAGCTTCTCCTGAGGTTAATCTCGAAAGGTGGTCAGCTCTAAGATGTGTCTTTCCTTTCCTGACTACTACTTCAAAATCATACTCCATGAGTAATAGAAACCATCGTATTAGTCGTCCTGGGTTACATGGCTTGTTGACTAAGTACAATAGGGCTTGATGATCTGTAAAGAACTTGAATTTGTTGGCCAACAAGTAGTGCCTAAACTTCTTTACTGCGTAGATCATCCCTAATCCTTCTCGTTCCGTCGTGGTGTAATTTCTTTCTGCTGCGTTCAATTGTCTGCTAGCGTAAGCTATGGGGAGATCTATGTTACCTTCCTTCGTGGGTTGTGCTAACACACATCCTATGGCATAATTGGATGCATCCACATGTACATGGAATGGCTTACTCCAATCTGGGGTAGTCAATATAGGTGCTGAGCACAAGCGTCGTTTGAGTTCATTGAATGAATTTTCACATTCATCTGTCCATTCAAAGTTGGTTAAAAGAGAGTACAAAGGCTTGGCTATTATTGCATACATGTGTATGAATCTCCTATAATATCCGCAATGACCCATAAATGCTTGTACCTCTTTCACATTAGTTGGTCTAGGTAATTCTGCAATTACCTTCACCTTTTCTTCATCCGTAGAGATTCCATTTTTTGACACAATGTGTCCTAGAATTTTGCCTTGTCTGACCATGAAAACGCATTTTTCTGGGTTCAAACAAACCTGATATTCTTGACATTTGTCAAATATTTGCCTTAACTCTGGGATATGCGTCTGTCTTACATTTGAATGAGCACATAAGTCATCGACATAAACTTCCAAACTCTTGCGTAAGAATTCCTTAAAAACATGACACATGAGTCGCTGGAAAGTGGCGGGTGCATTTGTTAAGCCAAATGGCATCACACGAAATGCAAATATGCCCCATTCAGTGGCAAATGCCGTCTTGTGTTGATCTTCTGGAGCAATGGCTACTTGATTATAGCCTGAAAAACCATCAAGAAAGCTGTAAACTTCCTTGCCCGCAACTCTTTCCAATAGATGTTCTGTGATAGGAAGAGGATAGCTATCTCTAATCGTTGCGGCATTAACTTTTTTAAGGTTAATACACACACACAATTTTCCATTCTTCTTGGGCACAACCACAATGGGGGATACCCATTCGGTATGCTCAATTTCGTAAATGAATCGTGCTTCTATCAAGCAATCTATCTCCTCTTTAATCTTCGCAGCGTAGTTATCATTGTACGTGTAAGGTTTCTGTTTCGTCGGTTTTGCATCTGGAGTCATAGGGATTCTATGAGAGCATATATCTGGATCTACTCCTTTCAAATCTTTGTAACTCCACGCAAAAACATCTCTATATTCGCGCAATAGGGCAACTAGCTCTTCTTCTTCTTCAGTTGTCAAATCATGCCCTATGTATGTACATTTTTCTTCTTCTCCTTCTATGGCTACGATTATTTTCTTGGTTTTCTCTCGGTTATCATATACTTGTCCGTCATTCGCCTTTCTATTAGGCATTCGTACCATGATCCTTCTATCTTTGATTTCATATTTCTTGAAGTTCTCGGGTACTTCAAACAAAGATTCTTCTTTTTCTGACATGGTTTCTTTCTTCTTTCTTTTCTTGCCTTCACTCTTGTTAGTCACTTCTGTGGCTAACCTCACTTCATTCGTAATTTCCTCGTGTCTCTGAGTGTGAGTCTCTACTTCGTAGAAATATTCTTCTTCTGATGCAAAGGGAGAGTCCATGATAATTGATTCTAAATCAAAATCGCTTGCATCCTCAAATGCATCAGTGTTAGGTTCACACTCTTCTAAAATTGATTCGCACATGATTGGCTCTATCGTGAAAACTGATATGTCATAGCCATCCTCGTCACAGTGGGGTGTCCATTGTTCTTCATTGATGGCTACATCCATGGTTGCTAGGATTTCTGCCCAACCATGGGGTTCAAACTCTTCGTCTGGAAATACTACAGGTGCATAAGCTGGATCCTGAAGGGTTCGTGGATTTTGTTCTGCACCTAAGGTCCTGGCTTCTAACCTTTCTTCCTCTTGTTTTGCTACTTTACACATCCATAAATGAGTATCCTCATGCAACCAAGAAGGATCTGATTCTAATGAGTGCACGGATTCCGTCTCTACCGGTGTCTTATGGATGGTATTCCATTGTATTGGGGGTACATCTCGATGTGAATAGTCTTTAAGATTGACTTTGGTAGTCACTCCTAAATGTTGCAAGTACAAAGAATTAGTTCCCCAATCTTGTACAATTTGCAACTGACGCATGAATGGTCGTCCCAATATCATCTCATAAGCATGGTTTTTTGCAAAGTCACAAATGGCAAAGGTATGCTCAAATTCTACACCACAAGTGGTGAGAGATATTCCTTCTAGTAAGCCTAATGGTTTTTCTATGTGTCCATCAGCCATTTCTAGCTTCATCCTGGTGGGTCTCAATGCTGGTTTACCCCAACGTTTCCATAAGGCGGTGGTAGCTATGGCTACTCCGGCTCCTGAATCTAAGATGGATTTTGTGGTGTAGCCCTGATGGGTTATCGGAAGATAAGTGTTACCTTCCTCTCCTTCGCTTACATCTCCGATCTTTTCTACTGGTATTTCTGGTACCTTATTTTGTGATCCTATTTGTGAGGGAGTAGTAGCAAGCTCGGGGAATTGATTTGCTACATGTTTCCACAATTCTGGTTTTACCTTTAGCAACTCCTCTAGAGTGAGATTACATTGTACTTTGGTTTCCTTGATCACTTCCGTGTTTCTAGGGATTACTGATTCTTCATTCCTCACTATTATCGTGGGTGCTCTCATACTAATAGACTTTGCTTCCCAAGGTCCTGTGAACTGAGGTAATTCTTGTAAAGAATTAGATCCAAATCTTGTGTTTTCACTCAGTTGTTCTTCCTCTACACCATCGTAAATAGAGGGAATGTCTTGGGGAAATTGTTCTTGCAAGTCATCTATTTCTTGAATAGGAGGATGGGTTCCTTGTTCCTTTCTCCATTTCTCTTCTTGGATCTCTCTCAAAAATTCATGTGAGTACCTATGTATGGAAGACAGGTTGTCTTGACTTTCTGAGTTGGGTACTTGAGACAGGGATGGTGCATTCCTTTCCTGTGTCTCTGAGACAATAGGGTTCCTAGGCTGATCCTTTTTCTCTTTGCTCTCTATCAAGTATTCTAGCCTCTCCATTAGTCCTTGAAAATGTAATTCCAGTTTTGCCATGTTATTCCAATTAAGATATCTAGAGGCTTCGAACAAAGCTTGTGCTAGTTCTACCATCTTCATGCAAAGTTTAGTTCTCTCAATTTCTAGATCAGCTCGAGGGTAGTTTTTGCTCATTTCAGCTACCTGAGGTCCTTCTTTTAATCTAGCTTGATATGCACGAAACATCATGTCTAGATCTTCTGGTATGGGTTCCGCTAAAACTGATCCTGATTTCTGAGCTGGATTCTCTTGATTCAATTCCTGTGAAGTCAATTCTAGGATTTTGGCTCTAGATTCCTTCAAACTTCCTTCCAACTCAGTTATCTTTTTACTCCATTTTCTCTTAATTCTTTCTCTAGAATCTTTCCAAGATTTTGTCTTTTTACTGCTAGATTCTGCAACTTCACTGGTTCCGGCTACTTTCCCTTGATTAAGCTGTTGGTTCTGTAAGAGCGCCTGGGCTCTTGTGATAGCTTGGATAGGCACGTATGTAGGGTTGGATCCATCTGCGTTGCTCACAATACCTATCACATTGATCGGTGTCACATTCGAAGCATTGACAAGGTTCTTAGGACAATCTTTGATGATGTGCTCTTTGCCACAATCGGCACAAAAGCCTTGTATGTTATAGTACTGTGATTGTCCTGCTATCGGGGGATGTGGACAATCCTTTATGAAATGATCTCCTTGGCACCTAAAGCATGGTCCTCTAGGGCCTTGTGGTCTCTGTTGTCTTAATTGGGGCCGTGGATTTGGGTTTGTGTACATCACATTAGCATAGTCTGGCTCCCAACTAGGTTCCACTGGTGGACTATCGTAATGATATGTCTCCACGTGTTCTGGTGACTCCGTGTAATATGCGGGTGGACTATCTACATGCGTAGAGTCAAAACTGTTCGAATTCGGGTCACCCTCTGTGATCAAAGGTGAAGAAGGCACTAAGGCCCTACTTAGGTTCTCTTCTGCAGCAGCGTATTTGACTGAGATGACATTCGCTGGTGGGGGTGGCTGCTGAGCTAAGACAGGTTGAGGTCTCTGTTGAGCCTGGTATGGGTAGTTCTGATGAGGCCTATAGTAATAAGGCTGAGCATTGTAATGGCCTTGATACCTACCTGGCTGCGGGTATGCTTGCGGGTAGTTCTGTCTCACGGTCTGTTTGTTGTATGGGCAGTCCTGAGCCGTATGATTCGTGTATCTTCTCTCAATTGTACAGTATTGGCCATTAGGGTTGGCTTGTGGTTGTGGTGCATTGGGGCACACACTTGCCATATGGTCACCACCACAGGTGTAACAACGCTTGTTCATTAGCACCCTAGGTTTACTAGAAACTCCTAGTTTCTGGGCCACTTTTTCTACAAGGTCTTCTATTGAGCTAGACAATTTTGTGGATGCTAGAGATGAACAGTCTGAGTCCTTATAGACCTTTGAGAGTTCCAGCTCGTCTCCTAAGTTGTCCTCAATGTCTATACAAATTCTTACACATTGCTCTAGCGTTCTGGGTTCTTTTAGGTACACGTAGGAGCGTAGTTTAGAGCTCAACAAGCCATCTAAAAACAATGACACTTGCTTAGCTTGTGAGGGTAGCTCTTGCATTGGACATCGTTCAACATATTGTCTAAACCTACGTCCTGCCAGTCTTACTGTTTCCTGAGGGGTCTGTTTAAAGCTATGAATCAACAAAGACGTGTCATGTCTAATCCCACTTTTAGAGAATTCAGTGATGAATGACTCTAAAAAGTGATGGATGTCTCTAAATTGCCTTTGTTGCAAAGGTTGGAACCAAGTCAAAGCGGTATTCTTTAACGTTAGCCCAAATGCGTTGTATTGCGTGAACATGTCTTCAACTTGTTCGGCTCTTAGTACTTGCTTGAATTCTGCGACGTGGTCATAGGGATCTCCTGTCCCATCAAAATAATTCTTCATTGATTTTACTAATTGAGTGGGTCTCAATATTCTTGCGTGTTCGCGTGGTCTAGGTAGAGGAAAATCATCTCTACAACCTGGTATTCCATGATCTCTTTGTCTATCTGCTCTATTAGTGTCCGTGGTTGTTCTATCTCTCCCCATGGGATGATTAAAGCTTACTTCCGGTCTCTCTTTAATTCCCTCTCTTTGATTTCCATGGGCTGAGGATGTTCCTGCCCCTTGTTGACTTGTATTCATGTTCGTCCTAGATGGAGGGAATACCAATTCACCTCTCCATGTGTATGTGTTTTTAGCACGGTCAGGTACCACAAAGACTCTTTCTGAAGTCTCATCCAGGTATACAACCTTTCCAGGTGTATCCGGGTCTTTGAACTCGTATATAGTGATGATTCCTACCTCACTAAGTATTTCGGTCTTGTATCTCCAAAAGGCTTCATCCGTTTCTTTATTTACAAACAACTCTATGCTTCTGTTTTTCTTGAGGGATCCAGTCTGGGATTAGTACTCGTGTCAGTACAGATTTCCCTCTAGGTGTTCTAGACTCTTCTAATGGTTCTTTTCCTTGAGATTTTGCTTCTGTCTCTGGTTGAATCACGCCAAACTCATTGGTATTGTTTGGCTGCGTACTTAATATGTATATCGTTCCTTCCTTTTCTATGTATGCGTCTCTCTCGAATTTCACCACTGGATGTTCCAATCCAATGGGTTGATCGGGGTTGTGCATTTGCACCACTTGCCTTCGCAAACCATCCTCATAGATGCGAGCACCTAATCGGTTGGTTCGGAGAAACTCTAGTTGTGTTCTATAGGGTCCTTCAGGTTTTTCTAAATAGGCTACATTCGACCCTCCTTCTGGTTTTTCTGTGCTAAATGCCATTTCTGATTCGCTAGTATCTGAGCTCTCGTAGGGATAACTAGTGTTCAATTGTTGAGCCCACGATCGTGCAGTAGTTCTTACACTTGCCTCTGATGATCTAAGGCTTCGCCGGTCTGCCTTACCTATATATTTGCCCGATCTAAGGTTCATTAATTTTCTTCCTTGCACACTCAGTACACGCTCAGATCGTCAATGATTCTTTGTTATTACTTTCTTGATTCTTTTTAAATTTCTTTAGATTCTTGTCTTAATGTATGCGTCAGGAATTCGACTTTCCGTGATACTTTGAGTTCTCGTTCCGTCAGACTTATGTTCTTTCCTTTAGGTTTTCGTGTGACACACCTTTACTTTAGTCTTGGACTTGATAAATTTAATTCTCTTGAACTTGAGGCGTTCCTATCGTCTTTAATCCACAAAAGCTACCGTTTATCCTAAGCTAAGAATTGACTGAGGGGGTTGAGTAATCTTCCAACCTCGAGTCAGCTTTTCTGGTTGCTCTGATGCCCAAGAAGCCGCACTTCCCAAGCTTTATGCCCTTCACTGCCTTGCCTTGGTTGCCTTCGATTGCCCTTGCTAGACGTGGAAAAATCCAATATTAGACCAATTCACAGTTGGATGATCAAGCGCTTGAGTATATACACCTTTTAAGTCCCTTCCCTTTTGCCCAACTTTTCAATGTTTGCCCCCTGGTTTTCTAGTCCCAAACTAGGTCAACCTCAAAATAGCTTATCAAAAAATAGACGTATCCTTTAAGAAAAAAACAGTTGAGGTCATGTAGTACTCGTAAAGAGCTTTCTAACGAGCTATTAAGCTCAAAAAACGGACTTCGGATGAAAAAGTTATGACCGTTCAAGCCCTGGGGGGTAAAAACTGACAAACCGGTGTTTCTCCAAATATGAGCTAAGGGGTCTCCTATGAGTCTAATCACCCAAAAATTTCCCAAAAATAGCCCCAAAATTGGCCAAAAAATGAAACCCTAAAATTTGCGATGGGGGTGCACAATCGCGATGGTCTGAGACAATCGCGATGGTCTGGGACCGTCGCGATGGCGTGAGGGTAAACCGTCGCGATGGCGTGAAAGTGGACAATCGCGATGGCGTGAAAGTGAACCGTCGCGATGGCGTGAAAGTGGACAATCGCGATGGCGTGAAAGTGGACAATCGCGATGGCGTGAAAGTGAACCGTCGCGATGGCGTGAAAGTGGACAATCGCGATGGCGTGAAAGTGGACAATCGCGATGGCGTGAAAGTGAACCGTCGCGATGGCTCGATCAGGCGGACAATCGCGATGGCGTCAGTCAACGGTCAACGTGAACAATCGCGATGGTCCAAAGTGAACCGTCGCGATGGTCACAGATGCGATGGCTTGAGCCAATCGCGATGGTCTGGGCGCGATGGTGTGAGCCAATCGCGATGGTCCAAAATTTCGGGTTGTCGTGATGGTGCAAGGGTGCGAGCCGTCGCGATGGTCCAACTTGCCACGTGGCACCGTCGACGCGATGGCGTGAGCCAATCGCGATGGTGTGGGGTCAACCGAACAGTCGCGATGGTCCGCGAACCGTCGCGATGGTCCGCGAACCGTCGCGATGGTCCAAATGAACCGTCGCGATGGCGTGAGACCGTCGCGATGGTCCGGCCGAGCCGTCGCGATGGCGTGAGCCAATCGCGATCGTGTGACACAATCGCGATGGTCTGAGACCGTCGTGATGGTCCACCAAACTGAGAATTTCTGAAATGCGTCTGTGGATTCGTAGAAGCGCAAGGGTCGCCTACACGCCTGTGTGGTCGCTTACCAAAAATTCCGAAGTTTGCAGACCATCGCGATGGTCTGACACACTCGGAAATTTCTGACAGAAGGTGATTTTCTTACCTTTTTGCAGCCTTCCTGATGCGCTGGAGTACTGTTCCTGCAAGAAAACTCAAGAAAGCAAAAGCACACACAAGCACAAAAGCTCTCTCTCACTCTCTCGCATGCACAAATGAGGGAAAATGAGGAGAATGGGTGGATATGGTGAATTTTCTGATTTTTTTGGAGATGAAGATGATGATGCGGTGATGAAGATGGAGTGTGGGGGAGGTGAAAAACACTAAAAACTAAGTAAAAACAACAACAAAAACTGAAATTTTTACCTTCCAACGCCACTTCTTGCTATACTCTTACCATCACACATTCGTCCTAGACTCGATCCCCGGCAACGACGCCAAATTTGGTGTTGCTCTAGCACAATGGTGAGAACCACGTTAAGAAGCTCCACCTCCTTAATGTCAATCCGCGGAAGAGATAGGAGTGATATGAAGATCGTGAATGTGAGATGAAGTGAGAGTGAAGGTGAGAAGCATAGAAATGCACACACACATACACACACACTACGAAGAGACAAGCAAGACACAATGGAAGGTGGGAAATTAGCTCTATTACTCAAGAATACTATTACAAACTCAAAAGAACTCTAAGCTCACACTAGCCAACCTCAAAAATGAGCTCTCTAGCTCTTTTTATAGTTTCTAGACTAATTTTGACCGGTTTCACTCTAGTGACCGGCCTAGTTAAAAATTAGGTCCTAGATGCTATTTGGAAGGGTAAACGGTGTCTAAAAATAACGAAAATTGATACGCTTGTTCTACCTAAGCTCCTCAAGCTCAAGGACTCCTCGGCTTGCACAAAATGGAGCTATGGGTTACAAAATGGGGTTTTCTATGTTACATATGTTACAATAGTGATGAAAATCACTGTTGGAGGTTTTTGAAAAGTATTTTTAGAACATGATTCTTTGAAAAAAGATTCCACTAGCTTCCTGCTCCGTCGTTACATGCTTCCGCGTCGTCTGTGCCTCTCGCTGCTTCCAACAATCATTTTGACCACTACTGATGGTAGTTCTTTCACTTTGTCATATGCCTTATTTGTGCCAGGGATCAAGAAAAATCTATTATTAGTTTTTCCATTAGCCAAGATTGGCTTGGTTGTGAAATTTGTTGATGATGTACGGTTCATGATCTATCAAATGGTGATGTCATTATTGATTCTTGCATTTTATTCCGTGGGCTGTATAAGCTCATAGAATATGAAAGATCTGTAAATGATTTGACATGTGCAGTACATGATTCTCAGGCTATGTCAGATGCAAAGCTTTGGCATTCACGTTTTGGTAATATGAATTTTCCTAGCTTGCTATGCCTGCAAAAATCCGAAATGGTGTCCTCTTTGCCCAAACTTGAGGCACCCGAAAAACATGTTTATGAAGGCTGCATTTTGGGCAAAATGTAGCATTCCTCCTTTCCAAAAGATGGTTCAGTTTGGGCTACACAAAAATTGTCTGTGGTCCTATGCAGACACCTTCTTTTGGAAACTATCTTTACTTCATGACTTTCATCGATGATTTTTCCAGTCATGCATGGATATATCCATTCAAGGAAAAATCTGAAGTGTTTATCTGCTTCAAACAGTTTTTGGTTTTGGCTGAAAATCTGTCAGCATGTAAAATAGGCACCCTCCGTTCTCATCGAGGGGGGGAATATATGTCCTCTCACTTTAATGCATTTTTGGATAAAACATCAGTGTACAATGCCATATACACCTCAATAGAATGTGGTTTTTGAATGGAAGAACACGTCACTCATGGATATGGCGAGGTGTATGGTCAAGAGTCAGGCTTTACCACATGGTTTCTGGCTTGAGGTTGTCATGTGTGCAGCATATGTACTTAGCAGGTGTCCCACTAAAGCATTGCAGTCTATTAGTCCATATGAGGCTTGGCATGGTTGCAAGCCATATGTTGCTCATTTGCGTGTTTTTGGTTGTCTGGCATATGCATTAATGCCTGAAAAACATCACAAGAAATTGGATGATAAAGCAATAAAATGTATTTTTTTTGGGTACAATTCTGAAAGCAAAGGCTATTGTCTGTATCATCCACATACTAAATGCATTTTGGTTAGCCGAAATGTTGTTTTTATGGAAGATGCTATTTAGCATTTACTTTCATGTACGAAGGAGATATTTGTTAGCTCCAAAGACATGTATGATACTTTGCCGCCTCTTTTTATAGGTGGACAGTCTAGTGCTGGTCCTAATAAGGCAACTTCTCAGCCATTGCAAAATTCATGTGATGATGTAGATCATTTTATTTCTGATGCAGATTTACATGATGCACTTGTTGATGAGAGAGCTGATATTGAGTAGGAAAAAACTATGCCAAAATGGCTGGTGCAGACTTTGCGTGACAACAAATTAGATGCACCTTTGTCATATCGTACTCGTTCATGCTCTCATAGTGCCTCTTTTGCATCAAATTGCTATGCTATGGCTGCATCTAGTCTCTGTGATGAGACTGCACCTGTTTTGTTTGATGAAGTACAAAACTTTGAACATTGGATGGCTGCAATGCAATCTGAATATGATGCTATCATGAAAAATGGTACTTGGTCTTTATGTGACTTGCCTCCTAGCAAGAAGGCTATTGACACTAAGTGGGTATACAAGTTGAAGTGTAAACCAGATGGAACAGTTTACAGGTATAAGGCTAGGATTGTTGCAAAGGGTTATGCGTAGTAAAGAGGCATTGATTTTGATGAAACGTTTGCTCCTACTTGCTGAATGACTACTGTTTGTAGCATCTGTGCACTTGCAGCTCATCATGGTTGGAATGTACATCAGTTGGACATTAAAACAACATTTTTGAATGGTGACTTGCATGAAGAAGTGTATGTTTTTCAACCCCGTGGCTTTGTGGAGAAAGGGCATGAAAACCATGTGTGCAAGTTAAAGAAGGCATTATATGGTTTAAAGGAAGCACCACGTGCTTGGTATGAAAACATACATGCCTATCTGATTGCACATAGTTTTGAGAATAGTCCAACTGAAAGTACGTTATATGTTAAGCATGCTAATGGTGTACTTGTTGGAGTTAGACGTCTGCGGAAGCACGCGAACAGCACAAGGAAGAAGAAGAAGCTTGGAGCACAACACACAAGACTGAATGTATTACTAGAGAATGTACAAAGATAAGTAGCCCATTAGGGCAATAGGCGTATATACAAGCCGGGGGAAAAAAACCTCCTAAAGAGGGAAAAAAGTGCCCCGGCAGTCCTAGAGTGTTCACACACATCACTACCTAAATATATCAACAAATCCCCCCTGGGAGTGATGCGGTGAACAAGGAGCTGGCACTCATGTATAAGGAAGTGCCAAGCTATGTGGAAATCACTCCACAAAAGGAAGTAAGCCCAAAGCTTTGCGGAAAGCTTCAAACTTCTCCCTAGGCAGAGCCTTCGTGAAAAGGTCTGCAATGTTCTCCTGCGTGGGCACATATGCCAAGCTGATCTCCCCAGCAGAGAACCTCTCCCTGACATAGTGATAATGCACCTCAATGTGCTTAGTGCGAGCATGGAACACAGGGTTCCTCGCAACTGCCAATGCGCTCTGACTGTCAGTGAAGATGGTGGTGGCAGAAGACTGGCCAACACCCAAATCAGCCATAAGGCGTCTGAGCCACACACACTCAACAGTCGCTGTGAAAGCTGCCCTATACTCAGCCTCACAACTGGAAGTGGCCACAGTAGGCTACTTCTTGCTCAACCAAGATATACATGAGCTACCAAGCATGAAGCAAAAACCACTGGTGGACACACGAGTGTCATAGCAACCAGCCCAATCTGAGTCAGAAAAAGCATGCAAATCTGGCGGTAGTGATCCCCCCTTGGGATAAAACAACCCAAGTAGCCGAGTACCACTCAAGTAGCGAAAGATGCGCTTAACCGCTTTCCAATGCGTGACTCCTGGGCAATGCATGAACCCGCTCATCTGTGAGACAGCAAACTGAATATCTGGCCGAGTAATGCATAAGTAAATCAAGCATCCAACAGCCTGCTGATAGAGAACATCATCAAATGCATCTCCAGCATCATGAAGACTCAATCGTAAACCTGTCTCCATAGGAGTGGCAATAGGCTTACAGTCTTCAAGGCCAAAACGCTGCAATAATGTGTCAATATATTTCGTTTGACACAAAGCCATTCCACCATCAACGTGCATAAACTGAATGCCCAAATAGTGATGCAAATGCTCCAAATCAGACATCTCAAATGAGGCATGCAAATCAGCCTTAAAATCAGCAATATGTGTCTCAATAGGACCAGTGAGCAGCATGTCATCAACATAGACAACAATGATCAGAAGCACATCATTAGCACGCTTAACATATAAGGTGCTTTCAGTTGGACTGTTCTCAAAACCATGTGCAATCAGATAGGCATGTATCTTCTCATACCAAGCACGTGGTGCTTGCTTTAAACCATATAACGCCTTCTTTAACCTGCACACCTGGTTTTCATGCCCTTTCTGCACAAAGCCACGGGGCTGAAAAACATACACTTCTTCGTGCAAGTCACCATTCAGAAATGCTATTTTAATGTCCAACTGATGTACATTCCAACCATGATGGGCTGCAAGTGCACAAATGCTCCGAACAGTAGTCATACGGCATGTAGGTGCAAAGGTTTCATCAAAATCAATGCCTCTTTCCTCCGCATAACCCTTTGCAACAAGCCTAGCCTTATACCTGTCAACTGTACCATCAGGTTTACGCTTCAGCTTGTATACCCACTTAGTGCCAATGGCCTTCTTGCCAGGAGGCAAGTCACATAAAGACCATGTACCATTCTTCATTATAGCATCATATTCAGATTGCATAGCAGCCATCCAATTTTCTGAATTTTGTGCTTCATCAAAAGAAACAGGCTCATTCTCATCACAAAGACTAGATGCACCCATAGCATAGCAATCTGATGCAAAGGAGGCACTATGAGAGCCTGAACGAGTACGATATGACAAAGGTGTATCTAATTTGCTGTCACGCAAAGTCTGCACCAGCCATTTTGGCATAGTTTTTGCCTGCTCAATATCAGCTCTCTCATCAACAAGTGCATCATGTAAATCTGCATCAGAAATGGAATGATCTGCATCATCATATGAAACCTGCAAAGGCTGAGAAGTTGCCTCATTAGGACCAGCACTAGCCTGTCCACCTGTAAAAAGAGGCATCAAAGTATCATACATGTCTTTGGAGCTAACAGATGTCTCCTTAGTACATGAAAGCAATGGCTGAATAGCATCTTCCACAAAGACAACATCACGGCTAACCAGAATGCGTTTAGTCTGTGGATGATACAGACGATAGCCTTTACTTTCAGAACTGTACCCAACAAAAATACATTTTACTGCCTTATCATCCAATTTTCTGCGATGTTGTTCAGGCACTAATGCATATGCCAAACAACCAAAAACACGCAGATGAGCAACAGATGGCTTGCGGTCATGCCAAGCCTCATATGGAGTGATAGACTGCAATGCTTTAGTGGGACACCTGTTCAGTACATATGCTGCACACATGACAGCCTCAAGCCAGAAACTATGTGGTAAAGCCTGACTTTTGACCATGCACCTCGCCATCTCCATGAGTGACCTGTTCTTTTGTTCAGCAACTCCATTCTGTTGAGGTGTATACGGCACTGTACACTGGTGTTTTATCCCACGTTCAGCTAGAAATGCATTAAAATCTGAAGACATATATTCCCCCCCTCGATCAGAACGGAGGGTGCCCATTTTACATGCTGACAGATTTTCAGCCAAAACCAAAAACTGTTTGAAGCACATGAACACTTCGGACTTTGCTTTGAGTGGATATACCCATGCATGCCTGGAAAAATCATCAATGAAAGTCACGAAGTAAAGGTAATTTCCAAAAGAGGGTGTTTGCATAGGACCACAGACATCACTATGTACAAGCTGTAATTTCTGCGTAGCCCGAACTGAACCATCTTTTGGAAAGGAAGAACGCTGCATTTTGCCCAAAATACAGCCTTCACAAACATGTTTTCCAGGTGCCTCAAGTTTGGGCAAAGAGGACACCATTTCAGATTTCTGCAGGCGTAACAAACTAGTAAAATTCAGATGACCAAAGCGTGCATGCCAAAGCTTTGCATCTGACATAGCCTGAGAATCATGAACTGCACATGCCGAATCATTCACAGATCTTTCATAGTCTATGAGCTTATACAGCCCACGACATAAAATGCCAGAAGCAATAATCACATCGCCATTTGAGAGATCATGGACTGTACACCTGTCATCAACAAATTTCACAACCAAGCCAATCTTGGCTAATGCAGAAACTGATAACAGATTCTTTTTGATCCCTGGCACAAATAAAGCATCTGACAAAGTGAAAGAACTACCATCAACAGTAGTCAGAATGATCTTACCAACTCCCATAACAGGATAAGCAGAGTTATTGGCGCATGTGACAGTATTCCCTGTAGGAGCAGGCTCAAGTGAAGAGAAGAAACTGCGCTGCGAGGTAATATGTTTGGTCGCCCCACTGTCAAAGTACCAAACATCTGAGTCTACTGCAGACATGCACTGATCATGAGAAGATGGGTCAAAACTGCAGACAGTAGTAAACGCCCATTCTTCTTCCTGCACAAGATTTGCAGACTCTGTTGTTGGTGTAGAGGCCTCTGCAACAACCATTCCAGCCTCTTTCTTCTTTGCCTCTTTAGCAGCCAGTTTTGGACAGTTCTTTATAATATGATCATTTCCTTTACAGTACTTGCAGAACAATTTCTGCTTTTCTGATTTCTTTTCATCTTTATCCTGGTTCTTCGATTGTGCAGCATTTGCAGATTTCTGCTTACTAGTAGAAGAGCTCCATTTTCCTTTGCCCTTCTGACTAGCCAGGAAAGCTTGATTTGCAACACGCATAATGGACCTGTTCTGCCTGGACTGATCTTCCTGCAACAGAACAGAGACTAATTCCTCAAATGACAAGGCATTCGGATTGCCTTTCATCATCAACCGAAGAGTAGAGGCAAAACTCTGATATGAATCAGGAAGACCATTCAGAACGGTCTGCACAAGTGAGCTATCTGGTATAACCTCATCAGCAGAAATCAATTGTTCCTTCAGGTCTTTGATCTTTGTAAGAAAACTGTCCATAGAATCACCTTCATTCATGTGCTCACTCTCCAACTGTTTTCGGAGGTAAGCAACACGAGCCTCATTCCTAGCCTGGTACAAAGTGGTAAGTGTATCCCAAGCATCCTTTGCTGTTCTGCAAGAGCGAATGTGAGGAATAATGGCACGTTTGACAGACAAAGCTATCAATGCATGTGCCTGGGCATCTCTGCCATCCCAACGAATCTGCTCTGCAGTAGGTGCAACAGAAACAGCAGCACGAACAGGAATCTGCGGAATATCATCTTCGACACCATCTTCATCAGCTCCAACACCTGTATTTGCAGTACCTGTCGTTACAGGTGTAACAGGACGTCTTTCAACACCCTGCACAATGTTCCACAATCCTTTTGCAACCAGTACATGTCGCATCATATAAGCCCATAATGGGTAGTTGGTACCATCCAACTTATCCTCAACAGCCAACATACGGAATACATCACTGCTTTCAGCCATGGCCGGTGACTAAAATACCTTGATGCAGAAAATTGACTGTATCTAAAAAAGTTGAACGGAACTGCCCAAACGAGTTCTGCTAGACCTGTAGCAGACTTCGAGACGCTTAAACTGGCGAACAGAAACTGGTATATACCTTTGGCACAAAAGGACGAAATAGCCTGCACAAGCACTGCGATAGTGCGTTCGGAGGCCGAAACGAGCTCAGATCGCGATTTTGGCACCACAGAGCAAAGCAGTTTTGATCTTGGAAACACCCTGAGTATGCTCACCAAATTTCGTGCAAATCTGAGACTGCAAACAGAGGAGTGTCGACGGCGCCCTAGAAGAAGCGACGACCTGCTCTGATACCAATTGTTGGAGTTAGACGTCTGCGGAAGCACGCGAACAGCACAAGGAAGAAGAAGAAGCTTGGAGCACAACACACAAGACTGAATGTATTACTAGAGAATGTACAAAGATAAGTAGCCCATTAGGGCAATAGGCGTATATACAAGCCGGGGGAAAAAAACCTCCTAAAGAGGGAAAAAAGTGCCCTGGCAGTCCTAGAGTGTTGACACACATCACTACCTAAATATATCAACAGTACTTCTGATCATTGGGGTGTATGTTGATGACATGCTACTCACTGGTCCTCATGACACACATATTGCTAATTTTAAGGCTGATTTGCATGACTCATTTGAGATGTCTGATTTGGGGCATTCACATCACTATTTGGGCATTCAGTTTATGCAAGTTGATGGTGGAATGGTTTTGTGTCAAACGAAATATATTGACACATTATTGTAGCATTTTGGCCTTTAAGACAATAAGCCTATTGCCACTCCTATGGAGACAGGTTTACGATTGAGTCTTCATGATGTTGGAGATGCATTTGATGCTGTTCTCTATTAGTAGGCTGTTGGATGCTTGATTTACTTATGCATTACTCAAATAGATATTCAGTTTGCTATCTCACAGGTGAGCAAGTTTATGCATTGCCTAGGTGTCAAACATTGGCAGATGGTTAAGCGCATCTTTCGCTACTTGAGTGGTACCTGGCTACTTGAATTGTTTTATCCCAAGGGGGGGATCACTACCACTAGATTTGCATGCTTTTTCTTAGAGTGATTGGGCTGGTTGCTATGACAGTCATGTGTCCACCAGTGGTTTTTGCTTTATGCTTGGTAGCTCATGTATATCTTGGTTGAGCAAGAAGCAGCCAACTGTGGCCACTTCCAATTGTGAGGCTGAGTATAGGGTAGCTTTCACAATGACTATTGGCTGTGTGTGGCTCAGATGCCTTATGGCTGATTTGGGTGTTGGTCAATCTTCTGCCACCATCGTCTTCACTGACAGCTAGAGTGCATTGGCATTTGCAAGGAACCCTGTGTTCCATGCTTGCACTAAGCACATTGAGGTGCATTAGGATTATGTTAGGGAGAGGTTCTTTATTGGGGAGTTCAGTTTGACATATGTGCCCACGCAAGAGAACATTGCAAACCTTTTTACGAAGGCTCTGCCTAGGAGATGTTCGAAGCTTTCCGCAAAGCTTTGGGCTTACTTCCTTTTGTGGATTGATTCCACATAGCTTGACAGTTCCTTATACATGAGTGCCAACTCCTTGTTCACCACATCACTCCTAGGGGGGATTTTATGATATATTTAGGTACTGATGTGTGTGAACATTCTAGGACCACCGGGGCACTTTTTGTGAAGAGAGATGGTGGATGCAATCCAAAGATGAGTAGGTGCTGCTACAACCAACTTCACACCAGCCAACTAAGACTTCAGAGTTGATTAGTAGACCCTTTGAGCTTCCTAAATCCACCAAAATATCAGCCAAGTACTTTGGAACATGTATCCCAAAAGTTTAAGTCAAGACAGACTAGTTGCGAAATGACTAGCTCCCAAAACTTGCTATTTTTGGACATACACCTGCTGGAAAAAATGGATAGTGCTCTCAACTTGGTAGGAATTAGAAAAATTCCTTTTGGGAATAGCAAATAGACTTAGCAAGATTCCAAATCCAAGTTAAAACACTTCAAATGATGGACTGAGCACTGAGAACAAGATTTATCAATTTCTAGAACATGACCACCATTCTCGGGGCTCTGCAGAGATAGACCAGTGAGCAATAAAATGCAGATATCTCCAAAACTATACATGCAATGACCTTGAAAATTGATATCCAGAAACTAGACAGTAAGAGCTATCCAACGCATGTTAAATCACGGAAAAAGAATCACTAGAACTTGAGATATGACCTTCTGAAGGTACTGCTCTGAGTGAGTATAGCAGAGAACAAAACAGAGAAGTGAATGATGATAAATGTATAAATTCATATATGATTACAACCACATTGGCAATGAATCTTTGCACAATGGGAGTAGAATGATAGAGCTATGGAGTAAGCTCTTCAATCTTTACAAAATGACATGAAGTGGTCACGTACAAGGCTTGCTAATCGCCTCTTCCTTCTTGCTCCTTTTATAGCTATTCTTGGAGGGAGTTTTGAATTCGAATTCGAATGACTCCACCTAAAAGTGATCCCCAAATGGGTTTTGGTAGTTAGAGCCACGAAATTGCTTTTACATCATGCATGAGGTAAGCCATCCTTTTCCTTTTTCTTTTTTCAATTACACGAGATAAAAATGAACTCTTTTACAAGAGGTGTTCACATGACTACTCATGTGACTTACAAATGAGGATAATATCAAGCATATCAAGCATGTGGGCTTGGGCAAAATGCACCAACACTTTTTTCCCTCTTTAGGAGGTTTTTTTCCCCCATCTTGTATATACACCTATTGCCCTAACGGGCTACTTATCTTTTGTACATTCTAGTGGTAATACATTCAGTATTATGTGTTGTTCTTCAAGCTTCTTCTTCTTCCTTGTGCTGTTCACGTGCTTCCACAGATGTCGAACTCCAACAATTATAAAGAAACTATGCAAACAAATGATCTTTTCAAGTGGGAGCATGCCATGAAGAATGAAATGAATAATATTCATAAGAATGGTACTTGGGGATTGGGATACAAAGGGAAATAAAAGTTTATGATGCAAATGAAAATTCACATTAGATGGTGCTTCTCCAAAGTATAAAACATAATTGGTTGCAAGTATCCAAGGAATTAGAACAAGGAGTTGATTTTGAGCAAATTTTCTCACATGTGGTCAAGATGACGATGTTATGCATGTTGTTTGGATTAGTTGCAAAAAGAGGACTTAGAGCTAGTCCAAATGGATGTGAAGACTAATTTCTTTTATGGAGATCTTACAAACAGGATCTATATGGAGCAATTAGAGGGTTGTGTAGTTCTTGGCAAAGAGAGTCTAGTACGTAAGTTCAAGAAGATCTTGTATGGACTTAAGCATCACTTAGAAAGTGGTATCAAAAGTTTAATGTGTTCATGAAGCCACAAGGCTATTATTGAAGCAATGAGGATCCGTGTGTCTATAGTAAGGAATTTTTTGATGGAAGTTTGATATGCTTGATACTTTATGTTGATGATATGTTGATTGGGAGGAAATACTCAAAAGATTGATCTCCCTTAAATACAAAGTTGAGTGAGAATTTCGACACGAAAGATTTTGGAGATGGTCAAAATATTCTTGGCTTATGCATTACTCGTGATAAAAACAAGAGATGCATATACTTGTGTTAGAGTGTTTATGTAACCAAAGTACTTCACAAATTCAATATGCATGGTAGAGAGGCATTTTGTACACTATTGCCTACATATGTGAAGCTCATCCAAGGATGATTGTCTCAAATATTAAGAGGATAAGAAATTCATCATCAAGATTCCGTATGAGTCTTCTATTGGTAGTCTCATATTTGCTATGGTAGCCATGAGACTAGACATTGCTTTTGTAGTGGGATTTGTGACAAGGTATATGCCAAATATTGGCAAGAAGCATTTGGAAGTAGTAAAAATGATATTGAGATATTTTAATGGCAATAAGGATATGTGTTATGTTTGGCTAGAGGTGGTGCATCCATTATTGGATACACAAACTCTGACTATGTTGGTTGTGTAGACAATAGAAAGTCTAGTTCAGGATTTACTTTTCACTTCACTAGAGATGTTATTGCTTGGAGATCTTATCCTCAAGAATGTATAAGTATTTCCACTATAGAAGCACGACACATTGCAGCCAATAAGGCATGTAACAAAGCATTCTAGCTTTCTAAATTGGCATGTGACATGGGCATACCTCAATTTGTAAGTCATTTGCTCAATGATAGTCAGAGTTCTTTTGCATTGGCTAAGAACCAAGTCTATCATGCAAAGGAAAAGCACATTGAGGTGTGGTATCACTTTATTTGTGATTTGTTAGCCATTGAGTGCATTTTACTTGAGAAGTTATAATCAAGAAAATGTAGTACATACTTTGAGAGAAGCCTACCATAGCATTAATTTAGATGTTGTTGTCACTAGATGGGAATCACTTGATCTTATTTCACAGCACACCCCAAGAAGTGGGAGATACAGGTCATATACTTATACTTAGATATTCTTTGTTATTATTTATTTTTTCCCCTTTGCCATCTCAATAATATTGGTCTTTAGTGGGAGATTGTTACAAATTACTACTATTAGTGTCTATGTGAAAGGTCAAATGGTCACTAGACACTCTTGTATATGTATGTTCTAATAAAAAATATAGTGGCTTGCTTAGCCACATACTATATTGAGACTACCCATTTGTAAAATATCCATACAATGAACTCATACCCTCTATTATCATATTTCTACTACAAAGAGAAAAAAACACGTTGCAAAGATCTAAGAAGCTCCCCTTCACATACAAGATCGGATGGTCATTTTGCTTCATACATATATGTGACATTGCTATGTATGTATCACATGAATGTGTGTGCGAAGTGATATGCTTATGCGTTTTGGATGATATATTGTGTATCCATGATTGTTTATGTGCTTTTGTGTATACACGAGTTTGTGTATTAGTGTTTTTGTGTTAATAACTTGGTGTGAAACATTTGTGTGTGTCTTGTATGTACGTACATTATGTGTGGACGTTATGTTTGTATGTTTGTATGCTATTGTATACATTATGCGAGATAGTCTCATGTGTTAATATGTTTGCGATTGTATACATTTCTGGGTGGATATAAATGGATATATGGATTGTATAAATTTCTACTTAGCCCTACTTTGGAAAGGCGTATGAGGAGAATTTCTTTGAAATATCTAGTTTCGTCGGGAGTACAATTTTTAGGGTAAGTGCATAAATCACTCACATATGTAACACGAATGTGGAAGTTTGAGCAAACCTTGTCCAGATCATCATCACATGCAAAATAGATATTGTTATCAATATCATTTCTACTATGTCATCACATGCAGAATAGATATTGTTATCAATATCATTTCTACTATGTGTTAGAGGCAAGGGGCTTCTCAATCAACCATTCTTTTAGGATTTTGTTTTTTAGTCAATTCTCTGACAACCATTTCACCACATGGGACTTTATGAAGGAAGCATTTAGAACACAGTTCCAACAAGGGAACACAACTGAAAACATTATTGAAGAATTAGAAAATTTAATATTAGGTCATGGGGAGACCTTCCCAGAATTTGTTACCAGAGCTAAGGCATTAATGGCCAAACTGCCAGATCCTCCCCATGATTTTTTTTATCAAGAAGTAGCTGCCTAAACCACTTCCCATATCAACACAATGTAAAATAAAGGAGTTAGTTTTACCGACAACAACAATAAAAGAATTTATCAATACAGCTACAAGATTGTAACAAATTAGACAGTAGTATGGGGCAAGCTCTTCCAATTTATCATATCCTGTAGAACCTAAAGATCGAGTAATTCACCTAAGGAAAGTGCGTGAGAGCTTAAAAAGGAATAAGCCCCACAAAGAGGAGGAGAGTGCTATAAGTCAGTTGAGGTGAGAAATTGAAGCATTGAAGCTACAAAAGGAAGAGAAAGCACAAGCAGAAGAGCTGACTCAACTTCGACAAGAGTTGCAGGAACTCAGGGGAGGTGGCATCAAAAGTGGGCTATGGTGTGCCATGTGTAGCAAGCAGGGTCATGTGGTAAGTGAGTGTCCTGTGTTAGTGTAACTTACTAGCTATGCAGGAAAGCTGGTCATGAGGCCCATGAATGTCAGTCAAGGGGAATGCCTACAACAACATATTGGACACAAGAAGGCCGATTCAAGAATTTTGGGAATTATTGAGGTCCCATTGATAATACTTACTATGATAACTTCTTAGTTTTTAAACTCACCTTGATACTCCACTTATAGTACAATTATGCTAAATGCTAAAGTGTTAAATTAATAATCCAATCAAGAGATAATAATATGTTTTAGTGTGTGAAATGACTCAAAAAGAAAAAAAAATTGGAAACAAAGAATTGTCTCAAAATCATGAATAATTCCCAATTTTCCTCAATAGGCCTTCAAGGAGGAGCCCTACCACCAGCCAATGTAATGGCAACACCATCCAATCAAGGTAGTAATTAGAACCCTAGACATAGAGATAACTTTGGAAATGGGCCTAGGAGGCCAATTATTTGTTTCAGATGTGGAGAATGTGGGCATTACCAAAGTAGGTGCACTCTACCAGAAAATGCCCCCCTACAGAAATTGCCCAGAGGCTAGTGACCATTATACCAATTGCTGTCCTAAGAAATAAGCATCTTCATCTGGGCCCCACATTCAAATGATTTCTGTGTGCAAGGAAGAAGTTGTAAAACAAGTCAATGTACCCTCACCATCCACCAGAGTGGTGCAATTAGAAGAAATTGAATCTTTGATAGTGCAGACAAGAAGCAAGGGGAAGGCTCAATTAGAAATAGGTCCAGAGTCAAGGATTAATAGATTAAACAAAGACAAAGAGACATTTGAAGAAAAAACCAACACATGTGAAAATACAATGCAAAAAGAAGATCTCATAGGTACCAGTGATGCCATTGGACATGCATTGAGCAGGGCTCATGAGGAGTTTGATAAGTCAAATGGAGCCCATGCTCTTAAGGAATCAGAAGCTTCAAGACTACTCAAGTCCATGAAAAAGGAGGTCAGTATTTTTGATTTAATAAAGATGGATGGGAAATTCAGGTTAGAACTCTTGTAGATAATTGATGAGGCTTCCACAACAAGTTTAGTGGCAAAGGCTACTGTTATGCATAAAGATAAAATTGTAGGGAAAGGCCCCCTCACAGATTATAAGAGCCCTTGGTTAACAGTTACTATCAAAAGACATGAGTTTCAAGGAGTTATTGTAGATGGCGGTTTTGGCATTAACTTAATGCCTGGACATACCATGAAAAAGATTGGACTACAACCTTCAAGAACTGCTAGTTTCACTGTAACATTGGTAGATCAAAGCATAGTAAGGCCTATGGGAGTAGTCCTAGGAGTCCCAGTCAAGATACAAGGTACCATCTTTAACTTGGACTTTGTTGTTCTAAGACTACCACAGATAGAAGGAAGTTTCCCCCTGTTGATTGGGAGACCTTGGTTAAGGCATGCCAATGTGCTGCATGACTGGGGTAAGGACACAATGTGGGTAAAGCAAGAGTGAAAAGAGTTGCAGCATATATTTTTAGAAGAAAGTCCAGACAACCAAAGACATACTAGCATGATGTAGACAATCGATATTTGTACGGAAGAAGAATTGTTGGACAACCCAGAGGCAGATCTATATGAAGAAGCAAATTTATATGAAGAAGAAAACATGTTGGCTTGGCTCCATGTAGAAGACCCATCTTCCAGCTATGGAATTTTTCCAAACTCAAGTAGAGAGGACGTCTATGAAGAAATAGAGGACATCGTTCAGCTTACTGATTCGAGTGAAACAGTCTCAGTCAAAGGCCATAAAATAGAGAAGAAAGAAAAGCCCTGAAGTTTAGCAGTGATGAAGCTACTTCAAATCCTATGTCAATGGCCACTTTTTTATGGATACTGGTATGTATATGATCTTTTATGTCAATTTTTTTGGTAGTAACTACAGGGCTTTACAAAGATGAAAAAGGAGTACCTGCAAATCTTTGGAAACAAAGGATTCCATTGGATGAAGAAGTTGGAATAGTAAAAATGACATTTTGCAAATTAAGTCACACAATGCTGAAACAAAGACACAAAAGATGTAGTATGAAGGACATAGTATTCTAATGGAGGATTTAGGATGGCCCTATCAGATGGTTAGTATGCCCAAAAAGAAGACAAACCAAATGAAGTGTAGTACAATTGGAGATTATGGAGGGCAAAGGGTTTCTCTTAGTCATCATATCACCACTCAAGGCATATCATCAAAACAAGTGAAGATCTTTGGATCACTTGGAACTTGCAAAATCTGTCTAGGTTGTACATAGCCTTCTTGTACTATTTTTTGCTTAAGTTTTACTAGTTTTTATCCATTTTCATACTTTTTCTTTGAGTTTTTATGCATATTAGAAGCCATTTCACAACACTTTGCATGGATCTTTTTTCAGATTTTTTTTTTGGAATTTTGAAAGCATTTTTAGAGTTTTTTTCTAGCATTTTTTTCATCTTTTTCAAATGTCATTTTCTTGATAAAATGGAGGATAAAGGAAGCTCTCTATAGTTTTGAGAGGGATAAGTGGTCTAGATAGTTAGGGAATTTTTTGAGATTTTTTTTGGATTTTTTTGGATTTTATTTGTATTTTGATCTCTTTTTGGGTATGTTTTTCAAAGAAAAAAGGACCCTAGTGGCTAATTTTCTTTTTTTGCAAATTCAAACCCCCCCCTCTCTCACAAGTTTTATATCATGTATCGTCTATCTTAAGGTATTGTGTATCATCCATAGCTAGTATCGAGTATTGTGTACCTTCATAATGTGTATCGTGAGGTGTCATGTATCGTGTATCACCGCATTCTTAGGTATTGTATCATGGAGGCCTAGTATCAAGTATAATGAGTTTTTAAGTATAATGTATCATGAGATACCTTGTTTTAGCACCGTATCATCAAGCTTGGTATCCTGTATCATGTATCAAGGAATTAGGAAACAAAATCCTAATTGGCTTTGAATTGAAAATTTTGAGGAATTCCAATTCTCACACATTGAGAATACTCATTTCCAAGACTTGATAGAATAACATAAGAAGAAAATCGAGAGTTAAGATCACAAAAAACTGGTTAACGCCCCTAGACTGTGAATGAACCTACGATCTAGATGTGTCCTAAGGAGTCAAAGAAGCATGATATCCTTAGCAAGGAGAGTAACTCAAAAGAACATCCACCTCATTTACTTTGACACTTCTAGTGATTTAGAAGATGAATTAATTATTGCTTCCGATGACATGCATACCTCTATCCATTCAATAGAGCTCATGTCCTTGATAGAGGGAGAGTACAGGACTTCCTTAGAGTATGTCTCCACAAACTTGCATGAAGTTCCTATTTACCTAGATGAACTTAATACATCAATGGCAAGAATTAGGAATTCCATGAACTTTGAAGTTTCACCAGATAACCTCTCTATAACAGAAATCTTGCCAAGATTGCCGCTCTAGAATGTGGATAATTTTCGCTCTATCAATGGCTATTGGCGACACACTATTCAATCCTCGTTAGAGCATGTCCTTCACATCAGAGCATCACGTGGCCTGATGCATCTATGTCTTACTTAGATGCGATCGAAGTCAAACGGGATGCAGGTAGGTGCAAAAGAGTTAGAATTCATGCAGGTTGATGAAATATGTTTGGAGGGTTCTTCATCAGAGATGAAATATTCAAAGAAAGCGTTTTAGGGGAGGTCTTGGAACTACATGGAATCACAAAAGCATGAAGTCTTGTGTCGGAATTATACCCACAAGCAATATTTGGTGAAGAGCTTTCATCACTAGTTGTGGATGTTTTTGTTGGGAAAGATGGATGGATGCTCCAAGAGACTGAGTAGGTACTGCTAAAACCTGCTTTGTACCAGCCCTCTTTTGCTTCAGATTTGATAAGTAGACCTCCTTAGCTTTCTAATGACACCATAAAATGCCCTATGTACTTTGGAAATGATGTGTGCAATGATTGAACCAAAACAGATAACTTAGAGACTCTCAAATTCAAGAAAACCTTCTATTTGTGTCTTGACATCTGTTGGGTATTTTGCTCAGTATGATCAGTATAGTAGGAATTGGATGAATTCCTTTTAGGGGTATCTAATTAGCTTAGTAAGCTAACTATTCCAAGTGGAATGATGTAAAAAGATAAACTATGCTAAGAGAAATCAATTTAGCAAGTTAAGCTATACCCCTGATTTTTTAGGACTGTAGCAGAAATTGACCAGTGATCACCTCGATGCCGATTTCTCTGAAATGGCTAAATAGAATCTCTTCAAACTTTAGCAGCATGTAGATAACTTCAAGGAAATCCAATAAGCTTTGAATCACTGAATTTGGTGAAGATTTGGCCGAGATATGCACTTCACAAGTTGACAGACTTTTGAGTAGTATGACAGAGAACTCAGAAATGAACAATGTGAATGTATGTATTAATGAACATTTGTATACAAATCCATTGGCATGAAAATCATTGCCCAATGGTGTAGATAGGTGTGGACTAGAGTATATGCATCGCACACACTCAGAATTACTGATGAGAAGCTCGGGAAAGATGAGTTCTACTCGCGACTTTTCCATGTCCATTTTTATAAGGAATGAGTAAAAATTTGAATTCAAATTCAAACTTTTGGCTCCCTATGATCAAACTCCTATATCCTAGGAGATATTCCTTCAATCAGATAGCTAACTTTTTCCACGAATCCTTTTGGTAGGTGATTACAAAAGATTCTAAGTCAATTTGACTTTTACAAAGAGATAAAGTGGTAATTAACTACTAGCAATGGTTCCTATGCTACTTCACATATGTAGACTCTTCAAGATATCTTTCAAGCCAAATGTGTAGGCTTGTGATTTACACCAACAACTCCCCCTCAAGCCAAACATTTTGGCTTGGTCTTGATCTTCAATCTTCAAGTATATCCTGCAATCCAATCATTGCTTTGAACCTACAAAGTTTGGTTCCATCCAAAGCTTTAGTCAACAAATCTGCACACTGCATGTTGGTTGATACATAGGTTAGTTGAATGTCTTTGCTTATCAACTTCTCTCTCACATAATGGTAATGAGCTTCTATATCTTTGGTTCTAGCATGATAGATAGGATTAGCTGCAAGGTGAAGAGAACTTGTATTATCTCTAAAGATTATTGGAGACCTAGTATATAATCCCAATTCTGTATACAAAAGCTTAATCCAAATTGCTTCTTGTGTGGCATTAGGTAGTCCTCTATATTCTGCCTCTGTAGAAGACAAAGCAACAATAGATTGCTTCTTTGAAGACCATGAAATTGGTTTGTCACCTGCAAAAGAAATGTATCCAGAGGTGCTCCTCCTATCATCCTTGCATCCTGCCCAATCTGCATCTGAATAAATTTTGATATCAATATCTGAAGTGTAAGGGAAATACAAACCATGGTTCTGTGTACCCTTGAGATACTTCAAGATTCTCTTGGCAGCCTCTAAGTGAGGTATCCTTGTCTTGTGCATAAACTGACTTAGCACACTAACTCCATATGCAATATCTATCCTTGTTAAGGTAGCATAGTTCAAGCTACCCACCATACTTTGATAACCTGTAATGTCATTGACTTCATCACCTTCATGGGCACTTAGTTTTAGGTTTACCTCCATTGGAGTGCTTGCTACTTTGGCATCCTGCAAATGAAACTTCTTTAACATGTCCTGTATATACTTTTTCTGAGTAATGTATATCCCTGAATTAGTGTAGACTAATTCAAGCCCAAGAAAATACTTCAATAGACCAAGATCATTGATCTTGAACTCCTTCATCATTTGACTCTTGATATATCTGATTCCATTGACATCATTACCTGTAATGATGATGTCATCAACATAAACACAAAGGTATATTACCTCTGAATTACTTCTCTTGATGAATAGAGAAGTATCTGCCTTGCTCATGACAAATCCTTGGTCTTGGAGGTATGTATTTAACCTGTAATTCCATGCCCTAGGTGCCTGCTTCAATCCATATAAAGCCTTTTTTAATTTGCAAACATATGTTACCTTCTTAGGGTCCTCATAGCCAGGAGGTTGTGACATATATACGTCCTCTGAGATCCATCCATTCAAGAAAGCATTCTTGACATCCAATTGGTACATATTCCAATTTTTTGATGCAGCCACACTTACCAACACTCTGATTGTTGGCATCTTGGCCACAGGAGAAAATGTCTCTTCATAGTCTATGCCTTGGGTTTGTGCAAAACCCTTGGCTACCAATGTGGCCTTGTACCTATTAATTGTGCCATCAGAATTTCTTTTTGAAGATTGTAACATTATCTTTGCACGATAGTGAAAAATTAGTGATTTATAGAGAAAGTATCGGTCTTAGATGAGAAAGGAGCAAAATTAAGAACATGTATACAAGTCACTTGTGACGCTTTTGTAAAGACTTTTTTATTTGGAAGATCTAACTTTCTAAAATTTCAAATTTGCTTCTTCTTGTTTGTGTACCTTCTTATTCTTGAGCTTCTGTGTATGTTTGAGGGATGGAATTCTTGCCTAGATGTGTTTTCTATCCTTTCCCTGTCTCTTTTCACTGTTAGGGTGTGTGTGTGTAATAAAGTGATAGGAAGGAGATGATTGAACCACACCCTTGATAGATAGGAGATGGTTGAATTGCACCCTAAGAGAGAGGATTAGGAAGTAATCCTCAACAATGGCTTTTGGGGCAAGTGGTTGGCCCATCACATTCCTAACTAAGAGGTTGTGAGTTCAATTCTAATGTAAGGAATTGAACTCACAACCTCTTGGTTAGGAATGTGATGGGCCAACCACTTGCCCCAAAAGCCATGGTTGAGGATTACTTCCTATCTCCTATCTGTCAAGGATGTGGTTCAATCATCTCCTTCCTATCACTTTATTACATTCTTGCCCCTTTAGTTGATCATTATCCTCAATGATCTACTCATTATCCCTCTAGCCTCCGTGATCCATTCTTGAACTCCCTTGGTACCCTTGAATTAATGTCCCTCAACCTTGCATAGTTTCTTGAACCTTGTTCTCAACCATGGTGTCTTGAACACTGTTCTCAACCTTAGTATCTTGAACCTTGTTCTCACCCATGTTCAGTATCTTGAACACTCAATCAAGTGCCACCCAAGGATTTCCAAAGTCCACACTTCCAAGCTAGCTCATTGGAAAGTTTGTTCCGAGAGCTTTTCAATGGTATATTACATGCCTCAATCTGACCTACAGATTGAGAGATACACTCAAATCTTTGTTAAGCTTACCTTTGAAATCGACGCGCGCGCCTTCCTCGCCCAAGCCTACTTCCTAGGCTCTGATACCAATGCAAGAGAACTAGAAGTTATGACCACCACATGCTAGAGAGATGACTCTCCTCCCAACCAAATGCCTCTAGATATAGCTCTCTCCAGGGGACTGCCTTCTTGGGCAGGTGGATACTAACCATCCAAGTGTCGGCCATGTAACTGCATGTGCGCCAAGTTAACTAGGACACTTGGCGCACATGCAGTTACATGGCCAACACTTGGATGGTTAGTATCCACCTGCCCAAGAAGGCAGTCCCCTGGAGAGAGCTATATATTGAGGCATTTGGTTGGGAGGAGAATCATCTCTCTAGCATGTGGTGGTCGTAATTTCTAGTTCTCTTGCAGTGTGTGTGTGAAGCATTGAGAGTTTAGAAGTGAGAGTTGGTGCTTCCTACCACTCTAGTTTTTTGCCATAACTTGAAGCATAGACATCCAATCAAGCTAATGTACACAATTGGATGCGTCTCCTTGAGAGCTTCAACAGGAATCTACGATTGAATATATTCGGGTATCGGAGCTAAGAGATAGTGCTCGATTTATGTCTGCTATGACACCAAGTATTGTGATACACACTTTCGTGTAAGAGGTGTCATGTGAGGTGGATGTTCCCTTTTTGCATGCATTACTTGTCCTTTTCCCTCATTAACCACCATTCAAGCACCTGTTTCCATGCATTTGATTGGGTGAGGCTCTTAGATTGAGAACTATGCATTTACTTGACGATTACAATTTAGTCACTTTCGGCACAAATCCCTAACACTTCACCAGTTTAGTTACACACATATTTTGGCACCATTTTTGGGGAATAGTCTTATGTGAAGGTGCCTACATGATGATTAAAGCGTTGTTGTGAAGGTAGTGATCGTGAGGAAGTAAATTTTAGTAGCCTGGCAAGTCACTATTTTCTCACACTTGTTGGTTCATACACCTAGTCTGTGTGTGTGTGACAATTTTTTAGGATTAGGTTAGGAGTGGAGGAGTTAGGATTAGGAAGTAAGTAAGAGAGCTTGGAAATAGGGTAGATCAATCACAATTAAAAAACAAAAAAAAATCACATTTTTTTTGTTAGGTCAGTGGTCATGGCTAGAGACTAAAAACCAAAGCTCACCACGTTTTAGTTCACTTGTATACATAAAAATCATGGAGCTCTCAGGACGATCAGTATCACTGATCTTGTATCACGAGGAACACAGAGTGTAGCAGGAGATTGGTGCTGAAGACTTAGAGAAATATTCTTTGAGGTGAGCACTTCGTTGTAAGCAAATCATTTTCTTTATTGAACACTCAGATCAGGTAACATAACATCCATTGAGTATTGTGAGGAAAAATTAGAGTGATTCTCAAAAAAGTGTTTAGCTATAGGCACATAGGGGTGACAAGGAGAGCAGAAAGAAAACATTAGCACAAAAAGTTTTGAATGTGGCCTTAAAAAGTCCAAGTATTACGATCCGTCAAGTTTGGTATCACGATACAAAATTCTCGTGTGTCGTCGATACTTGGAAAGTATCATATATCATCAATACCTTTACTCGTAGGTGTATCATGTTAGTCTTGTATCATGTTTGACCTAGTCGAGGATCGCAATCCTCAATTATCCTGTATTGTCGATACTTCTAAGTATCATGTATCACCAATTTGGGAAGTGTATCATGTATCATCTATCAATTATCTCAAGGTATTGTGTATCATCCATAGCTAGTGACGTGTATTGTGTACCTTAGTATCGTGTGTGAAGAGATGGTTGGATACAGTCCAGAAATGAGGTGGTGTTGCAATAATCCTGTCCTACATCTGCCAATGTGACTTCAGGGTACCTTAGTAGACAACTTTAGCTTTCCAAATATGAATTTAGAACCACTATGTACTTTGGATAATCATTGTCAAATGGTTGTGCCAGAACAGATAACTTGCATATTGATGCACTATGAAAAACTTGCTATTTTTGGACTTGAACCTCTCAAAAAATTGTTTAGTTCTCATTCTTTGATAACGATTGAGCCAAAACCTTTAAGTAAGAGCTTAGCTAGCTATTTCACGTTATTTCACTAATTTAGAGTGAGTATACATTGAGGAATAAGTTTAAGAACTTAGGGGTGTAATCTCGACATTTCTGGAAGAAGACAATGAGCAGGGACAAGTAGCTTGAATGATTTACAACTCAAGATCTAGTGAACCAAATGTGATGAAAATGGATATGTAGCATCACTAATCACTCTACCTATACCAAGTTAAAGAAAGTCAAATGATCAAGTGTACACATAGAAATTGATAAAACAAAATCACTGAAATGGAGAGGTTGCAACATGGAATAGTAGATAGAGATAACCATGAACTAATGAATCAAATTGTATGTGATAATGAATGTATGATAAAAAGGAGGTGTAATGGACTTATTCATACATATCTCAGATCAATGTATGCTCAACTATGAGGCTCAATGACACTCTCTTCTCTATCATGTCCCACGACTAAAAGTCACCTCTATTTATACACATAGTCAGGATTTGAAATTTGAATTTCCCTCACCCAAAAATGTTCCTATACTTTAGGTGTTGGATCATTTATTTGATTCCAACCACCAAATATTCATGGTTCTTGGCTCCTAATATTACAAGATTCTGTCAACTCATTTCCATTTACTTTTATCTAATGAGGTAAAGTCCATGACTTTTACAAGAGGTATTCATGTGCACTTCATAGGTGATACAAATGAATATGTGAGAATTCCTTATCATTTGGTCAAGCATCTAGGCTTGACAAATGTACCAATAGCTCCCCCTCAAGCCAAAGATGTTTGAGTCTTTAATCCTTTGGTATCCCTTGCAATCCAATCATAAATTTGAACCTGATTAGTTTACTTCCATCCAATGACTTGGTCATCATATCTGCACATTGCATATGAGTAGATAGATAGGAGAGTTGCATCTCCTTACTCACAATTTTTTCCCTAAAAAAATGATAATGGATTTCTATATGTTTGGTCTTGTCATGAAAGATAAGATTAACAATGAGATGAAGTGAACTCATATTATCTCCAAATATGTATGGAGTGCCAAACTCCAACCCTAAATCTATGTATAGGGTCTTGATCCATGTAGCTTCTTGTGTTGCATTTGCTAACCCCTTGCAGTTAGCCTCAGTTGAGGACAGAGCAACTATAGGTTGCTTCTTTGAAGACCAAGATATGAGCTTTGTACCTACAGATGAGAGATATCCTGATGTGCTTCTTCTATCATCTTTGGAACCTACCCAATCTGCATCATTGAATAGCTTTACATTTAGATAAGATGTGTAGGGGTAATATAAACCTTCATTTATTGTTCCTTTCAAGTACTTCAATATCCTCTTTGCTGCATCCATGTGAGGTTTCCTTGGGGTGTGCATGAATTGTCTAAGCACACTTACTCCATTGCAAATACCAACCCTAGTTAGAGTAGCATAGTTTAAACTCCCAACTAGGCTTTGATAGCTTGTGATGTCTTCAATAAGTTGTCCTTCATGAGCACTTAACTTGTAGTTGACCTCCATGGGAGTACCTGCAACTTTAGCTTCTTGCATTTTGAACTTGGCAATCATATCTTTAATATACTTCCTTTGTGTAAGGAGCATCCCTTGATTTGTGTGGACTACTTCCAATCCAAGGAAGTAAGTGATCAATCCAAGATCACTTATTTTAATTTCCTCCTTCATTTGGGCTTTGATTCTTCTAATCCCATCAGCATCATCACCTATAAGGATTATGTCATCCACATACACACATATGTGTAGTATTTTAGATTTATTTTTCTAAATGAAAAGTGAAGAATATGCTTTGCTTGGTTGGAATCCTTTGTCCTACAAGAAGATAACTAGTCTATGGTTCCAAGCTCTAGGAGCTAGCTTCAATCCATATAAAGCTTTCATGAGTTTACATTCATACTCAGCATGTGATTTATCTACAAATCCCTGAGGTTGTGCCATGCACCTGCTCAGAGATCCAACCATTCAAGAATGAATTTTTTACATCCATCTGATAGATGTTCCAATTCTTTGAGGCAACTACACTTGAGCACTCTGATTGTAGGCATCTTTGCCATAGGAAAGAAGGTTTCCTCATAATCTATACCTTGGGTTTGAGCAAAGCCTTTACCCACAAGTCTTTCTTTATACCTGTTTATTGATCCATGTGAGTTCTTTTTTACCTTGTAGATCCATCTAAATCCAATGATCTTCATGGATGGATTCTTCGGAACCGATTCCCATGTCTGATTCTCTTGAAGAGATTTTATATCTTCTTCCATTGCTTCTCTCCATTCTGATTTCTTCTTAGCTTCTTCAAATGTTGACGGTTCTTCTGAGTTGATTTTTTTCTCTAGTTGATCTTCTTATTGTTTGTTGAGAAGCTTCCATGACATCTCTCAACTCTTGCATCTTTGCTTTGCCTTTGTTGTTCCAAGATTGATATTCCTCCTTGGTGTCTTCCAATTATCATCAGAATCACTTGATTCTTCATGTAAGTGATCATTCCCCTTTTGCAATGTTGGGAAGTCTTCCTCTAGGTCATAAGATAAATTGACTTTCCTACAATTGTCTTCAAATCAAGAGTTGTTCTCATCAAAGACATCATCTCTACTAACAATAAAACCTTTAGTGCTTGGATTATATGGCCTATAACCTTTTTTGATTTAAATCATATCCAATGAACACACATTTCTCTGCTTTAGGATCCATTTTACCTTTGGTTTGAGATGGAATACATGCATAAGCTATGCACCCAAATATCCTACAATGATCAAGGCTAGGTCATCTTCTATTCCATGCTTCATAGGGTGTCATCCCATCCAATGCCTTTGATGGGAGTCTATTGATGATATAGGTGTCAGTAGATACAAACTCCGCCCACAAATAATTTGGTAATTTTTTCTCATTAAGCATAGACCTTGCAGCTTGAACTATGGTCCTATTTCTTCTATTTGCCAATCCATTTTGCTTTGGAGTGTACTTGGTTGTGATCTCTCTCTTGATACCCCTCTCTTGGAGATGAGTATCAAATTCATGGGAGAAATATTCTCCCCCTCCATCTAACCTTAGCCTCTTTAGTGTTTTACCTGTTTAATTTTCAACAAGAGCAAGATACTTCTTGAAACTTGAGAAGACCATCCTTATGCTTCATAAAGTATAGGATGGTCCATCTGCTACAATCATCAATAAAGGATACATAGTACCTGGATCCTGATATTAATGGCTCCTTGTAAGGTCCACAACCATCTGTGTGGACTAGATCCAGCAAGTCAGAATGAATGTATCCTTTCCTCATGAAAGGTAGTCTATATGATTTCCCAAGCTAAAAAGCACTACAATTATATATCATGTGTTGCTTGGAGATATTTGGTAGGTCAAGCACACTTTGATCCCTACACATTTGCTTCAATTTCCTTTCACCTATATGAGGCAATCTTTTGTGGCACATCTCTATTTATGATAGGGTCTGATTGCCATAATTGAACAGAGCTATATTTCTAGTGTCTTGGAGTTCAAAAGTAAAGAGTCTACCTATCTTTTCTCCTTTTGCAATTCTTTTGAATCTTTGTGGTGGATCTTCAACAAAGGCTCCATTCCTTGTGAATCTTACCTATAATCCTTTCTGTATAATTTGCCCAACACTTATGATATTTTTTGTTATGGTAGGTACATACATACCTTGCTGAGTACATTCATGTTTCCATTTGGAGTTTTCCCATTTCCAATATTTTCTGCCAAGTGTCTAATGTCATCTCCTGTTTGAACCTCATGTCTATTTCCTGGGTCCTCTAAGTCTGAGAGTAGAGCCACATTCTATGCTACATGATTTGAACAACCAAAATCTATATAAAATACATGCTCATCTGCTTTACCTTGCTCTTGAGTTTGCTCTTCAGTGTAATTATTGTAGTCTCTCCTTCCTCTACATCCTCCTTGATTATTTGTATTGTTGAAGTTGTTGTTGTTCTAACCATTGAAGTTATTTGAACTGCATCTTGCACTTCCATAGCCTCCTCGATTGAAGCCTCTTCCTCTCCGATTTCTAGGGTTCCTAAAACAATTCTCAGTTGTATGATTAGTTAGGCCACATATGGCACATGGAGAGGAGCCTTGAAATCTCCCCCTGCCTTGTCTACCTCCTTTGCCTCTTCCTCTTGAACTTCTACCTCTACCTACAAAGTTTTCTTGAGAGGTACTACCTTCATCATCAGATCTTTTACCCTTTCCTTTGCTATCTTTCCTCTTGTTCTTATCTATGTATAGGGCAAAGGGTTGGTTACCTTTTGAGTTTTCTCCATTCTTCATAAGATTTTCCTCATGTGTGAACAATTGTCCCATGAGAGTGTTGAAATCAGGAACCTGCATGTCCATGTCTAGGTCCATTGCTATGGTGAAGGCTTCCCATTTGTCATCTACTTTGATTCCATTGATTACTTGCCTCACTATCTGCTCTTCTTCAATGACTTCTCCAGTGCTCCCAAGTTGATCTACTAAGTCATTTTGTGACAAAATCAGTCACACTTTGCTTGGGCATCTTCTTGAGTGTGGTAAACTCCATCTAGAGTTGGTTCTTCCTAGCTCTAGTGCTTGATGAGAAGAATGCTTCAAGAGCATTCCATGTCTCTTGTGAAGTCTTGCAGCTCCTAATGTGTGGAAGTAAGAAATCAGAGATTTAGTTAAGAATGTGAGACTTGGCTAGAGCATCCTTTGAGCACCATGTAGTTAAGCTCTCTTGTTAATCTTGAGTTGGTTGTCCTTTGCTTCTGAGGATTGGTATCATCTCATCTCCAAAAATGTAACCATAGAGATTCCTCTCTTGAAGATATGCTTCCATTCTAAGTGACCAAACTAAGTTATTACCTCGATCCAATTTTTCAATGGATGAAACAAATCCATCTCCCATGTTGAGTTGATGTAGCTCTGATACCACTGTGAGGAGATGGTCAGATACAATCCAAAGATGAGGTGGTGTTGCAATATTCCTGCTCTACACCTGCCAGTGTGACTTCAAGGTACCTTAGTAGACACCTTTAGCTTCCCAAATATGCATTTAGGACCACTATTTACTTTGGATCATCATTTTTAAATGGTTGTGCCAAAACAAATAACTTTCATATTGATGCACTATGAAAACTTGCTATTTTTGGACTTGAACCTCTCAAAAAAATATTCAGTTCTCACTCTCTGATAACCATTGACCTAAGACCATTTAGAAACATCTAATTGAAGATTGTGGCTAACTATTTCAAGCTATTTAACTAATTTAGAGTGAGTATATATTGAGGAATAAGTTTAAGAACTTAGGGGTGTACTCTCGACATTTCAAGAAGAAGATAATGAGCAAACAAAGGTAGCTTGAATGATTCACAAATCAAGATCTAGTGAACTAAATGTAAGGAAAATTGATATGTAGCAACTAGATTAAGCACTCCACCTATACCAAGTTAAAACAAGTCAAATGATCAAGCATACATAGAGAAATCGATCAAAGAAGATCACTGAAATGGAGAGGATGCAACAGAGAATAGTAGAAAGAGAGAACCATGAACTAATGAATCAGATTGTATGTGCTAATGAATGTATGATACAAAGCAGATGTAGTGGACTTTTACATATGTGAGCTCAATGTATGCTCAACCATGAGGGCTCAATGACTCTCTCTTCTCTATCATGTCTCCCAACTAAAAGTCACGTCTATTTATACACATAGAGAGGATTTGGAATTTGAATTTCCCTCACCTAAAAGTGTTCCTACACTTTAGGTGTTGATTCGTTTTATTCCAACCAGCAAATAGTCGTGGTTCTTTGCTCCTAATATCAGGAGATTCCTTCAACACATTTCCATTTACTTTTATCTAATGAGGTAAATTCCATGAATTTTACAAGAGGTATTCCTATGCACTTCATAAGTGATCCAAATGAATATGTGATAAGTTCTTATCGTTTGGTCAAGCATTCTAGGCTTGCCAAATGTACCAACATCATCTATCGTGAGGTGTCATGTATTGTGTATCCACTCAACTTAGGTATCATATCGCGGAGGTCTAATAGCAAGTGTTCTGAGTTTCTAAGTATCCTACATCGTGAGATACCTTGTTATAGTATCGTATCATCAAGCTTGGTCTCGTGTATTGTGTATCAAGAAATTAGGGAACGAAATCCTAATTGGCTTTGAATTGAATTTTTTTAGGAATGCCAATACTTGCACATTGTGCAAAACCATTTCCAAGACTTGATAGAATAACATAAGAAGAAAATAGAGAGTTAAGATCACAAAAACTGAGTAAGGTCCCTAGAGTGTGAATGAACCTACGATCTAGATGTACCATAAGGAGTCGAAGAAGCATGATATCCTCAGCAAGGAGTGTAACTCAAAAGAACATCCACTCCATTTACTTTGATACTTCTAGTGATTTAGAAGATGAATTAAATATTGCATCGGAAGACATGCATACCTCTATCTATTCAACAGAGCTCATGTCCTTGATAGAGGGACAATATAGGACTTCCTTGCAGTATGTCTCCACAAACTTGCATGGAGTTCCTATTTACCTAGATGAACTTAATACATCAATGGCAAGACTTAGGAATTCCATGAACTTTGAAGTTTTGTCAAGGCTATCTATGAATTTTGAGGGATCATTTAACATAAACAAATGAGGCCAATCATACTCAGTGGTTGAACATCCAGATGGAATCAATGAAAGGGGAGAAAGTGAAGAACCTAATAATCTAGCCGAGAACGATAATAGATAGCAGTGACTACCCCAAGGGGAAGATCAGTAGTGGTGAATGTGTGGAGAGGAGATATAATCCCTCAAGATGATGATATGGTAGACATCTATATGCTATTTTTCCAAGCCACTTCAGGCATAAGGGGAAGCACTATCAACCTTTCCACGATCTATGAATTGTATGATCTGGAAGACTCTTTTAGAGTCACTTATCTGGGCCAAAACAAAAGATGATATTAGACAGTTACTCATCTGGAGAGATCTAGAAAGTCACAGTACTTGGGTTTACTAGTGTTCCCATTGAGGGATTAGGCAACCACCTCCCAAAATCCTCAAGGGTAGCAACATAGCGAGGAAAATATTTTCAGGGGACAAACTAGCCAGCAAAGTGTCCCAATCTAACCACATATTCAATTCACTATGCCAAATACTAGTACTATACCTAATACTCACTTGGGAGGAGAGATGATGAATCGATCATCCTTTCCTTTGAGACTCCCACAAGGCAGAGGACTAGGTGTGTGTCGTGTGATTTAAGTTATTCCTTGACCTCTTGAATCGGGCAGAAGATTAAGACTCAGGCCAATAGTGGCAATGGCAAAGAGGAGTGGAGCCAAGGCCCAACCTATTGTAATAGAGTACTTCTTTAGCAAATTCCAAACCCTCCCACACATGGATAATGGTCTCGAGAGTGGATCTATACTTTATAAAACCTTTTTCATCCTCATTGATCTGTGAATGAAGATGGTATGCATACAATCAGCAGCGAGGACCTTCTGCAAGTAGCATTTGTATATGAAGAGTTCCGTTTGTTCAAGATAAGATGGCCTACAACGAAGAAGGCCTGTTATCGTCGTGATCCACAACCAAGTCTTGGAAATTAAATCACAAACACCAATTGAAAGCCTTGATAAAAAAAAGAAGATTCTTACTAGTGGGTTGATCGAGATGGATACTATCAACATATCTCATACCGATGAAATCTACCTTTGTTTGTGGATTTAATTGCATATGAATGCTTGATATATTTCATTTCTATTTTGTCTCATTTCTATTTTGTCGCAGTTGAATAGCATGAACTTGGTTGTTTGTTTGCACAAAGATTAAAAGTACCAACAGAGCAATTATGCAAATCATTGATGCGAAATGAATATCGCATATGAGAGCATCAATTGTAAATGTTCGTTCATGCATGTGTGTTTGTATATTGTGTGAATGCACTAAGTTATGTATGCATATTTACATATGTTGATCTTGAATGCTAAAGAGAGACAATAGAATCACGCATAGGATAACAGCCTAAGGCAAAGTCTTTGTTCGCTTGCAACCTCCTTGACACAAACTCTGCGACACCGCGCTCTCTTGCCATATAGAAGCAGTTTCCTTTGTACCTACGTAGAAAATAGATTTGCAGGTAATATCTAAAAACAATTGTACGTGCTTTCTGCTTTTTGCTTGTTTGCCTGCAAATCTCATCTATAAATACACGCTTTTTGCTTTTCGCTTGTTTGCCTTCGAATCGCATCTAGAAATAACGAATCTCGTCCATTTTATGATTTAATACGACAGAGATGGCGCACAACGAAGAAGCCCCACGCGCTCGTGCACCAGAAGGGAAAGAAGATGATGGCTCATGTTCCTTGATTCCTAGCTTGCCAGATAAGCTCGCTGTAATAGAAATCTTGCCAAGACTCCTGCTCTCGAATGTAGATATAAATCTTCGCTCTATCAATGGCTATTGGTGACATAATATTCAATCATCATTAGAGCACGTCCTTCACATGAGAGCATCACATGGCCTGATGCAACTATTAGTTTTTCTCTGCAAGGTCCATTACCCTTTTAGATCCGATCGAAGTCAAGAGGATGCAGATAGGTGAGAAAGAGTTAGAAATCGAGCTTTTAGATATCATGTATGGTGCTCACATTTTTGTTCCGAAAATCCTTATGAGGGGATTTTTGTATTTCATACATACGCAAGGATGCAACATTTTTGTGCTCACGGATGTGAACGAAGATCTTGATTTTTTGGAAATGAAAGCACCATATCTGCATATCTTCAACTTACACAACAATCAATGGCCCCAATGCAAATTTCAGAATTGATCTCAATGCACCATGGAGCTCTGGGAAGATTCATGGTATGCTGCTGATGGTTATCTATTTACTGTATGCAAAGGATATGTGAACCATGCAAAGGATATGTGACTTAAAGATCATCCTCAAAAGAAGGAATGTAAATCTAAGCTGAAAATTATACATGAAAAAGGTAATAATAATAGACCATAAGAATTATAATTGATAAGTGCCTAAAGAAGAAGGTGATTCATTAAACTTTACACTCTGCCCAGAGCCCCACAGGGGCATGCATCACACTAAAAAAAGACAAAAGCTGGAAAGAAAAACATAGACCCCAGATGGTTGCAATATTGCACTTCCCAACCTATGCTACAACATCTTCAGACATAGGTTATGTGTGGTGAATAATGATAATGCAACAATGCCAGTGTATGAATATAAGAAATACCAAGGGCAAATTAGAAGCATTGGATTGAGGCTCATATAAGATGACATATAGCCTCCAAGTCTTAATCGCTTGCTTGACCGTTGGTGACATGGGGACAAAAGTAATATACATGAGGGAATTGAAGCATTAGGTTAGAAGAATAAGTGGGAAAGAGGTGAGATAATTAAACCATCTCTAGCCACCAATTGTGGAATGGGAGCCCCCTAATTATATGTCAGGAAAACCCACAGAAGCGTGTCAAGGGACGATAGACACTAAAAGGAGGAGAGTGTTGCAAGGAACTGAAGACGAGAAAGAGAAGAAAGTAGAAGAAAGAAGAGAAGAGAAAAGCCACACCCAAAATTGTTAAGAAATGGGTCATTTTTGTTTTCAAGGATCCATTGTAAAATATAGAGAAGCATTGTAAATGCTTTGGAGTCCTCTAGATGCAAAATCCCTGAAAATTGTAACATTACCTTTGCATAATAGTGAAAACTTAGTGATTTATAGAGAAAGTATTGGTCTTAGATGTGAAAATACCAAAATTAGGGAACCTGTATACAAGTCACTTGTGACTCTTTCGTAAAGAATTTTTTATTTGGAAGAGCTTACCCTCTAAAATTTCAAATTTTTTTATTCTTTCTTATGTACCTTCTTCTTCTTGAGCTTGTGTGTATGTTTGAGGCATGGAATGTTTGCTTGGAGGTGTTGTCACTTTAGCACAATGGCAAGTACCAACCTAAGGAGATCCACCTCATAATTGTCAATCCAAGAAGACGTGAGGAGGGTATGACAACCATGAGCAAGTGAGATGCACAAGTGAGTGAGTGAGAAGCACACAAGCATGCACACACATACACACACATACAGACACTTGCAGTGGAGGGGGTGGCAACCTCTAGCCTAGATGTGTTTACGGTGGTTAATTGCTTCTTAAGGTCTGCACACTCTGATTCGAGATTTTCATATGATTCTAGAAAGTTGGCATGTTCCTCTAGTAGTATACTGATGTCATTTGAGGGAATAGATTTAAACGGTGTGGGACTAATCAGTGCGCTCGGTGTCCCTTCCATAGTGGCCTTGAGATAATCTTTGTTCTACTATTGTAATGTCTTATTTTCTTCTAGAACTATGGACATATGTTTTGCATTGGTTACATTTTGTTCATGTAGCATGTCCTCCAAGTCTTTGAGAGCTTGGGCATCCACGTCGGGTGCCTTGAACTCCAGTTCTGCATGAGCTTGTTGTAATGTGAAGTATTTTTGTTTGGAGTGTTTTGTTGTCTGCTTCCAAAGGTGTGAATCATGCTTGTAATCTCTGAGATTCTTATTGGAGGGAAGCATTCGGATCTTCCTGTTGTTGATAATCCTGTTGGAGCTGTGATACACATCGGATTATCATATTGAATGTATTATTACAGGTAGGAGGCAGAGGTGGGGAAGCGGGGGGGGGTGTGGAGGTAAGATAGATGACATTTGTACAAAAGTTTCCACTATAAGATCTATTGTGGCTGTTGAGGTGGCCATTGGTTCCATGGTAGCTTCTAGTTCAGATATTGGTATACGTATGTCTTTGCTTGTCCGTGGCCTTGTCTCCACTCTGTGTTGATCGTATCAAATTGATTATCACAATCCCATGTGCACGGCCTCTTGAAATCCTAAGGACTCTATTATTAACTTGAGTGTATTAATGAACTGAGGGTCCACCCCTTCATTTGCAAGCATTTGATCTATCACGGCTTGGCCTGATGCGAATGGGACTCTATGCCGTTCTTACACCGCCTTGATTGTATCATATAATCGTTGTAATTGGGGGGTGTAAGTGGGAGCACCCATGAGTTCATGCACTTCTTGTTGTTGTTCTTGATGTTTTTCCTCGTATTCATCATCACCCTCTTTAGATTCTTCATCTTCATCATCATCTTCTCCCTCCTTGTCGACTATGGTAGCCAACACTTGTGATGTGGTTTCTTGTGGTTGAGAGCATTCCACAACTGGTTCCTCATCCGACTCAATATTCACTTCTTATAAAATCTACTCAAAATTTTCATTGGTGAGCTCTTCCAGGTGGACTCCTCTAGGGAATTCCATATCTATAGGGACTAGCAAAATTATTAAGCTTGGACTCTGAGAGCTGCGTCTTGGGAGGTGTAATGTGAATGGGCGTACTCCTCGTGGTGGTAGAGTGATATCTTGGGTTAAAGTGGCTCCTTGTGGTTGAGCACATGGTACTGATCCTCGCATCCTCTTTGAGGGGGGGCTTGTGGATGTTCAACCTTTAAATTGTTGTACCCTATTCCACATTAGAGCTCCCTAAGTTGGAATATCATAAGCCAAACACGATAGATAATTCTTGTCAGGGCACAACATCCATACAAAACTGATTTGCAGAGCCATCATTTGTGCACCGAGTGGATTTTCTCAATGATCCAGTGAGGGAGGTTAATAGTTAAGTTCCGAGTCTCTACAAGATATAAACTGAACCATACTTTCTTAGGTGGCATGATGAGATTGTCTTGTGCTGGAAAGGCGAAATGCTGCATGCATATCCTCAGGTGAACCGCAATGTTGGGTGTCATTGCCACCATATCTTTAAGCTTAGTGATGTTCCTATTCTTCATGTTTTCAAGCACTAGAATCTCCTTCTCAATGGGGATGTGCATTCCTTTCATGTCCAGAGCATCTCGCACTAGGTGATTGGTTAACTATAACCTCTTGAATTCATTTCTCCTAGTTAGAGATGGAAGCACAAACGTGCTTGAAGCCTTGGAGTTCTTACTGGGAGTTAGAATGTTGATGAGATAGTAACATCACATGAAGTCAGGCTTGGGAAGCTTAGCACTGAAGCTCATATCCAATCTTGCCTTCTATCATACTAGGCATAACTCTTCTACATTCTGTAACTTCTCAAACTCACGGGTGAAGGAATTGTACTTGCCCCACTTTCCATTGAATTCTAGTTGTACCTCCCACAAGTAAGAGCCCTCTCCTAATGGTCTTGCTATCTCACTAAAACAATGTGAGGTTTTGCCAACTAGCATGGTGTGGCCACTCAAGGGTCTTGTATGGGTATGATCTGTATGGCTTGCAAGTCCTTTGGTTGTTCATTTGTCTCAGGCATGATGGGTGAGCTCTCCATATTTGTTGGTGCATTTTGCCCAAGCCTACATGCTTGATATGCTTGATATTATCCTCATTTGTAAGTCACATGAGTAGTCATGTGAACACCTCTTGTAAAAGAGTACATTTTATCTCTTGTAAATGGAAAAAGAAAAAAGGAAAAGGATGGCTTACCTCATCCATGATGTAAAAGCAAATTCGTGGTTCTAAATACCTAAAACCACGAAATTTAGAGCTGACGGAATCTCTCCTAACTTTGAGGATCACTTTTAGGTGGAGCCATTCGCATTCGAATTCAAAATTCCCTCCAAGAATAGCTATAAAAGGAGCAAGAAGGAAGAGGCGATTAGCAAGCCTTGTACGTGACCACTTGATGTCATTTTGTAGAGATTGAAGAGCTTACTCTATAGCTCTATCATTCTACTCCCATTGTGCAAAGTTTCATTGCCAATGTGGTTGTAATCATATGTGAATCTATACATTTATCATCATCTACTTCTCTGTTTTGTTCTCTGCTATACTCACTCAGAGCAGTAACTTCAGAAGGTTATATCTCGAGGTCCACTGAATCTTTTTCAGTGATTTAACTTGTGTTGGATAGCTTGTACTGTCTACTTTGTGCATATAAATTTTCACTATCATTTTTTTAATTCTTTTGGAGATATCTGCATTTTACTGCTTACTGGTCTATCTCTGCAGAGCCCCGAGAATTGTGGGAATGTTCCAGAAATTGTTGAAACTTGTTCTCAGTGCTCAGTCCATCATTTGAAGTGTTTTAACTTGGATTGGGAAGCTTGCTAAGTCTATTTGCTATGCCCAAAAGGAATTTTTCAAATTCTTACAAGGTTGAGAGCACTGTTCATTTTTTCCAGCAGGTGTATGTCCAAAAATAGCAAGTTTTGGGAGCTAGTCATTTTGCAACTAGTCTGTCTTGACTTAAACTTTTGGGATACATGTTCCAAAGCACTTGGCTGATATTTTGGTGGATTTAGGAAGCTCAAAGGGTCTACTAATCAACTCTGAAGTCTCAGTTGGCTGGTGTGAAGCTGGTTGTAGCAGCACCTACTCATCTTTGGATTGCATCCACCATCTCTCTTCACAGTGGTATCAGAGCATAGTCAAGCAACATGGGAGATGGATTTCCATCAACAATTGACAAATTGGATCGAAACAACTACCCGGCATGGTCTCTAAGGATGGAGGCTTACCTTCAAGGGAGGAATCTATATGGATTCATATCCGGAGATGAAGCAATGCCAACCATGAGGAACAAAGGGCAACCATCACATGAAGAAGTGGAAGGACTTTCGAATTGGTGTTCGAAGGATGCACTCGCAAGGTCCTATATTCTAAACTAAATCTCTGATTTTCTTTTACCTCATGTCAAGGGATGCAAGACATCAAGAGACACCTGGAATGCACTTGCTTCTTTCTTCTCTTCCAACACTCAAGCAAGGAAGAACGAATTGTGGATGGAGTTCACAACAATGAAGAAAAGCCCGAAGCAAAATGTGACTGATTATGTCACAAAGACGAAGGAGATTTCCGACCAACTTGGAAGCATTGGAGAGGTAATTGAGGAGGAGCAAATCATAAGACAAATCATGAATGGAATCAAAGCAGACGACAAGTGGGAGTCATTCACAACAGCCATGGATTTATACATGGATATGCATGTACCCGACCTCAACACACTCATGGGCCAACTCTTCACTCATGAAGCAAAGATTAGCAAAGGTGGTGAGTCCTCAAGAGGTAATCAAACTTCTGCCTTATATTCTGATAAAGCTAAGGTCAAGGACAAGTCAAAGAATAGGAAGAATGAAGATGAAGGAAGCTCTTTCCAAGCAAACTTTGCAGGTAGAGGAAGAGCTAGAGGAAGAGGCAGAGGTGGAAAGCAAGGCAGGGGGAGATTCCAATCATCTCAACCTTGCAACATATGTGGCTTATCTAACCATACTACTGAAGAATGTTTCAGGAACCCGAGGAACTCAAGAGGAAGAGGATTCAATAGAGGTGGCTATGGATCAAATAGAGGTAGATACAATGGAGGCTACAACAACAACAACTACTACAACAACAATTACAACAACAACAACAACAACAACAACAACTATCAAAGTGGCCATAGAGGAAGAAGAGATTACAATAACTATGCAGAGGACCAAAGTCAAGAAGATTCATTATTGATTATGAATCTATCAGCGAAGAAGGGTAATGATTATGATCACATATTTTACATTGATTCGGGATGCTCGAACCATGTAGCAGGAAATGTGGCTTTACTTTCTGATTTGGAAGATCCTCATAACAAGCATGAAGTGCAGACAGGAGATGACACAAAGCACTCAGTGGAGAAGATAGTTAATGTGAAGACATCAGATGGGAATATGAACCTCTTAAGCAAAGTCTTGTATGTCCCTACAATTACCAAAAGTTTAATAAGTGTTGGACAGATTGTTGAAAAAGGATTGCAGGTTAGATTCAATCGATTTGGAGCATATGTTGAAGACCCAAGGCAAGGCTTTCAAAGGATTGCCAAAGGAGAAAAAACAGGAAGGCTTTTCACTTTTGAAGTGGAAGATACAAAGAACATAGCTTTGTTTAGCTATGGATCTCAAACTCTAACAGAGTTGGAGATATGGCACAAAAGGCTTGCTCACATTGGTGAGAGGACACTCAAACAGATTTGCAGGGACCAATGTGTACTTGGTTTGCCTAATATCACAAGGCAACACATGGTTTATAAGTGTGAAGCTTGTCAACTCGGCAAGGCTCATAGACAACCTTTCAATAAGAAAGGATATATGTATCAAAATCCTTTGGATCTAGTGCACAGAGATGTGTGGGGTCCAAGTAAGGAGCCATCTATATCAGGCTCAAGATATTATGTGTCTTTCATAGATGATTGTAGCAGGTGGACCATTCTGTTTTTCATGAAGCACAAGGATGAAGTGTTTAATTGCTTTAAGAAGTATATTGCTCTTGTTGAAAATCAAACAGGTAGGACTTTGAAAAGACTCAGATCAGATGGTGGAGGAGAATACTTCTCTTTTGAATTTGATGCCTTCTTGTATGAAAGAGGCATTAAAAGGGAAGTCACTACAAGGTATACACCCGAACTCAATGGTGTAGCAGAGAGGAGGAACAGAGCTATTGTCGAAGCAGCAAGGTCCATGCTCAATGAAAAGGGATTGCCAAACTACCTATGGGCAGAGGCTGTGTCTACAACCACATATCTCATAAATAGACTTCCATCTAAGTCACTAGATGGAACCACTCCATATGAAGTGTGGAATGGAAGAAGACCTAGTCTAGAGCATTGCAAAATCTTTGGATGCTTAGCCTATGCTCACATTCCTTCTCAAGTAAGAGAGAAATTGGATCCCAAGGCAGAGAAGTGCGTATTTATTGGTTATGACCAAAACCAAAAAGGATATAGATTGTACAATCCAACCAATAAAGGATTTTCTATGAGTAGAGATGTAATTTTTCATGAAAACAAATCATGGTTTGATGATGACAGGAAAGTGAAGCTGCCATATGACTTGGATGAAGATTTTCCATCACTTCAACCAAAGGAGCCAAAGCAGATTGAAGAAAGTGATTCGGAGATTGACCTAGAAGACTTGGAAAGACTAAAGCTATGGAAGAACAAAGGTAAAGCAAAGATGCAGGATGCTACATATGGACCCGAGAGCTCACATCAACCACTTAGAAGGTCTTCGAGGGAGAAGAAGAAACCAGAGAGGTTTGGTTATGATACTTCTTTGGTCACCAAGCACTCAATCTACATTGCAAAGGATTCAACCAATGAAGAACCTACCACATTCGAAGAAGCACAAAGCAAGAAAGCTTGGAGAGATGCAATGGATGAAGAAATGGAAGCCTTGAAGGAGAATGACACTTGGGAGCTTGTACCTAACAAGCCATCTATGAAGATAATCGGATCTCGATGGATATACAAAATCAAGAGGAATCCAGATGGAAGTATAAATAGACACAAAGCAAGGTTAGTTGCTAAAGGGTTTGCTCAAACCCATGGTATTGATTATGAGGAGACTTTCTCTCCTGTTGCAAAAATGCCTACAATTAGGGTTCTCATTAGTCTTGCTGCATCTAGAAATTGGAATCTTTATCAACTTGATGTAAAGAATGCTTTCTTGAATGGATGGATTTCTGAGGAAGTGTATATGGCACAACCTCTTGGATATGAGGATGCACATCATCCTAACTATGTATGCAAACTAAAGAAAGCTTTGTATGGATTGAAGCAAGCTCCAAGAGCTTGGAATTTCAGATTGGTGACTTATTTGCAGGACCAAGGATTCAAAGCTAGCAAGGCGGATACCTCTTTGTTCATAAAGAGGAATGGATCTGAAGTGATCTATTTATGTGTGTATGTTGATGATATTATTATCACAGGCAATGATCTTGAAGGAATCAAACAGGTAAAGAGTCAAATGAAGGAGGAGATCAAAATAAGTGACCTCAGACCACTCACTTATTTTCTTGGATTGGAGTTGATCTACACAGATTCAGGTATATAAATCACACAAAGGAAGTATGTCCATGACATGCTCGTCAAGTTCAAGATGGAAAATACAAAGTGTGCAGGTACACCTATGGAGCAAAATCATAAGCTTAGTGCTTATGAAGGAGAGCCAATTGAAGACATCACAAGCTATCAAAGCTTGCTTGGAAGTTTGAACTATGCAACACTCACAAGGGTGGATATATGCTATAGTGTTAGCATATTGAGTCAATTTATGCATAAGCCGAGAAGACCACATATGGAAGCGGCCAAGAGAGTCCTCAAGTACCTAAAGGGGACCATGAATGAAGGTTTGTTTTATTCATTTACTTCAGATATTGAGCTAAAGGTCTACTCAGATGCAGATTGGGCCGGATCTAAAGATGATAGAAGAAGCACATCAGGGTATATATCATTTGCAGGTTCAAAAATCATTTCTTGGTCATCGAAGAAGCAACCAACCGTGGCATTATCTTCTACCGAAGCTGAATATAGAGGTTTGGCTAATGCAACTCAAGAAATCATGTGGTTAAAGTCTTTGTACACAGATCTTGGACTTCATTCTTCAACACCTCACATTTTTGGTGACAACACAAGCTCACTACATCTAGCAGCTAATCCGGTATACCATGCTAGAACCAAGCATATTGAAGTCCACTACCATTACGTAAGGGAGAAGCTAATGAGCAAGGATATTCAACTATCCTATGTCTCTACAGATATGCAATGTGCCGACATGTTGACTAAAGCTCTTGATGGTACAAAATTAAGTAGATTCAAGTTGATGATTCGCTTGCAGGAAATCAAGGACAATTGAAGACTTATTTGAAGGCCAAGCATGTTAGACTTGAGGGGGAGCTGTTGGTGCATTTTGCCCAAGCCTACATGCTCGATATGCTTGATATTATCCTCATTTGTAAGTCACATGAGTAGTCATGTGAACACCTCTTGTAAAAGAGTACATTTTATCTCTTGTAAATGGAAAAAGAAAAAAGGAAAAGGATGGCTTACCTCATCGATGATGTAAAAGCAAATTCGTGGTTCTAACTACCTAAAACCACGAAATTTAGAGCTGAGGGAATCTCTCTTAACTTTGGGGATCACTTTTAGGTGGAGCCATTCGAATTCGATCTCAAAATTCCCTCCAAGAATAGCTATAAAAGGAGCAAGAAGGAAGAGGCGATTAGCAAGCCTTGTACGTGACCACTTGATGTCATTTTGTAGAGATTGAAGAGCTTACTCCATAGCTCTATCATTCTACTCCCATTGTGCAAAGATTCATTGCCAATGTGGTTGTAATCATATGTGAATCTATACTCTATACATTTATCATCATCTACTTCTCTGTTTTGTTCTCTGCTATACTCACTCAGAGCAGTAACTTCAGAAGGTTATATCTCGAGTTCTACTGAACCTTTTTCAGTGATTTAACTTGCGTTGGATAGCTTCTACTGTCTACTTTGTGCCTATAAATGTTCAAGGTCATGGGATTAATACTTTTGGAGATATCTGTATTGTACTGCTTACTGGTCTATCTCTGCAGAGCCCCGAGAATTGTGGGAATGTTCCAGAAATTGTTGAAACTTGTTCTTAGTGCTCAGTCCATCATTTGAAGTGTTTTAACTTGGATTGGGAAGCTTGCTAAGTCTATTTGCTACGCTTAAAAGGAATTTTTCAAATTCTTACCAGGTTGAGAGCACTGTTCATTTTTTCCAGCAGGTGTATGTCCAAAAATAGCAAGTTTTGGGAGCTAGTCATTTCGCAACTAGTCTGTCTTGACTTAAACTTTTGGGATACATGTTCCAAAGTACTTGGCTGATATTTTGGTGGATATAGGAAGCTCAAAGGGTCTACTAATCAACTCTGAAGTCTCAGTTGGCTGGTGTGAAGCTGGTTGTAGCAAGACCAACATGGTGTAGCTGTAGCCAATAGGTATTAGCTGTAGCAAGACAAGACAAGACCAGAATGGTGTAGCTGTAGCTTCACCTTCATGGTCTCTTTAGCGCATTCCCTACATGGTGTAGCACCTACTCATCTTTGGATTGCATCCACCATCTCTCTTCACAGTGGTATCAGAGCATAGTCAAGCAACATGGGAGATGGATTTCCATCAACAATTGACAAATTGGATCGAAACAACTACCCGGCATGGTCTCTAAGGATGGAGGCTTACCTTCAAGGGAGGAATCTATATGGATTCATATCCGGAGATGAAGCAATGCCAACCATGAGGAACAAAGGGCAACCATCACATGAAGAAGTGGAAGGACTTTCGAATTGGTGTTCGAAGGATGCACTCGCAAGGTCCTATATTCTAAACTCAATCTCTGATTTTCTTTTACCTCATGTCAAGGGATGCAAGACATCAAGAGAGACCTGGAATGCACTTGCTTCTTTCTTCTCTTCCAACACTCGAGCAAGGAAGAACCAATTGTGGATGGAGTTCACAACAATGAAGAAAAGCCCGAAGCAAAATGTGACTGATTATGTCACAAAGATGAAGGAGATTTCCGACCAACTTGGAAGCATTGGAGAGGTAATTGAAGAGGAGCAAATCATAAGACAAATCATGAATGGAATCAAAGCAGACGACAAGTGGGAGTCATTCACAACAACCATGGATTTATACATGGATATGCATGTACCCGACCTCAACACACTCATGGGCCAACTCTTCACTCATGAAGCAAAGATTAGCAAAGGTGGTGAGTCCTCAAGAGGTAATCAAACTTCTGCCTTATATTCTGATAAAGCTAAGGTCAAGGACAAGTCAAAGAATAGGAAGAATGAAGATGAAGGAAGCTCTTTCCAAGCAAACTTTGCAGGTAGAGGAAGAGCTAGAGGAAGAGGCAGAGGTGGAAAGCAAGGCAGGGGGAGATTCCAATCATCTCAACCTTGCAACATATGTGGCTTATCTAACCATACTACTGAAGAATGTTTCAGGAACCCGAGGAACTCAAGAGTAAGAGGATTCAATAGAGGTGGCTATGGATCAAATAGAGGTAGATACAATGGAGGCTACAACAACAACAACTACTACAACAACAATTACAACATTAACAACAACAACTATCAAAGTGGCCATAGAGGAAGAAGAGATTACAATAACTATGCAGAGGACCAAAGTCAAGAAGATTCATTATTGATTATGAATCTATCAGCGAAGAAGGGTAAGGATGATGATCACATATTTTACATTGATTCGGGATGCTCGAACCATGTAGCAGGAAATGTGGCCTTACTTTCTGATTTGGAAGATCCTCATAACAAGCATGAAGTGCAGACAGGAGATGACACAAAGCACTCAGTGGAGAAGATAGGTAATGTGAAGACATCAGATGGGAATATGAACCTCTTAAGCAAAGTCTTGTATGTCCCTACAATTACCAAAAATTTAATAAGTGTTGGACAGATTGTTGAAAAAGGATTGCAGGTTAGATTCAATCGATTTGGAGCATATGTTGAAGACCCAAGGCAAGGCTTTCGAAGGATTGCCAAAGGAGAAAAAACAGGAAGGCTTTTCACTTTTGAAGTGGAAGATACAAAGAACATAGCTTTGTTTAGCTATGGATCTCAAACTCTAACAGAGTTGGAGATATGGCACAAAAGGCTTGCTCACATTGGTGAGAGGACACTCAAACAGATTTGCAGGGACCAAAGTGTACTTGGTTTGCCTAATATCACAAGGCAACACATGATTTATAAGTGTGAAGCTTGTCAACTCGGCAAGGCTCATAGACAACCTTTCAATAAGAAAGGATATATGTATCAAAATCCTTTGGATCTAGTGCACACAGATGTGTGGGGTCCAAGTAAGGAGCCATCTATATCAGGCTCAAGATATTATGTGTCTTTCATAGATGATTGTAGGAGGTGGACCATTCTGTTTTTCATGAAGCACAAGGATGAAGTGTTTAATTGCTTTAAGAAGTATATTGCTCTTGTTGAAAATCAAACAGGTAGGACTTTGAAAAGACTCAGATCAGATGGTGGAGGAGAATGCTTCTCTTCTGAATTTGATGCCTTCTTGTATGAAAGAGGCATTAAAAGGGAAGTCACTACAAGGTATACACCCGAACTCAATGGTGTAGCAAAGAGGAGGAACAGAGCTATTGTCGAAGCAGCAAGGTCCATGCTCAATGAAAAGGGATTGCCAAACTACCTATGGGCAGAGGCTGTGTCTACAGCCACATATCTCATTAATAGACTTCCATCTAAGTCACTAGATGGAACCACTCCATATGAAGTGTGGAATGGAGGAAGACCTAGTCTAGAGCATTGCAAAATCTTTGGATGCTTAGCCTATGCTCACATTCCTTCTCAAGTAAGAGGGAAATTGGATCCCAAGGCAGAGAAGTGCGTATTTATTGGTTATGACCAAAACCAAAAAGGATATAGATTGTACAATCCAACCAATAAAGGATTTTCTATGAGTAGAGATGTAATTTTTGATGAAAACAAATCATGGTTTGATGATGACAGGAAAGTGAAGCTGCCATATGACTTGGATGAAGATTTTCCATCACTTCAACCAAAGGAGCCAAAGCAGATTGAAGAAAGTGATTCGGAGATTGACCTAGAAGACTTGGAAAGACTAAAGCTATGGAAGAACAAAGGTAAAGCAAAGATGCAGGATGCTACATATGGACCCGAGAGCTCACATCAACCACTTAGAAGGTCTTCGAGGGAGAAGAAGAAACCAGAGAGGTTTGGTTATGATACTTCTTTGGTCACCAAGCACTCAATCTACATTGCAAAGGATTCAACCAATGAAGAACCTACCACATTCGAAGAAGCACAAAGCAAGAAAGCTTGGAGAGATGCAATGGATGAAGAAATGGAAGCCTTGAAGGAGAATGACACTTGGGAGCTTGTACCTAACAAGCCATCTATGAAGATAATCGGATCTCGATGGATATACAAAATCAAGAGGAATCTAGATGGAAGTATAAATAGACACAAAGCAAGGTTAGTTGCTAAAGGGTTTGCTCAAACCCATGGTATTGATTATGAGGAGACTTTCTCTCCTGTTGCAAAAATGCCTACAATTAGGGTTCTCATTAGTCTTGCTGCATCTAGAAATTGGAATCTTTATCAACTTGATGTAAAGAATGCTTTCTTGAATGGATGGATTTCTGAGGAAGTGTATATGGCACAACCTCCTGGATATGAGGATGCACATCATCCTAACTATGTATGCAAACTAAAGAAAGCTTTGTATGGATTGAAGCAAGCTCCAAGAGCTTGGAATTTCAGATTGGTGACTTATTTGCAAGACCAAGGATTCAAAGCTAGCAAGGCGGATACCTCTTTGTTCATAAAGAGGAATAGATCTGAAGTGATCTATTTATGTGTGTATGTTGATGATATTATTATCACAGGCAATGATCTTGAAGGAAACAAACAGGTAAAGAGTCAAATGAAGGAGGAGTTCAAAATAAGTGACCTCAGACCACTCACTTATTTTCTTGGATTGGAGTTGATCTACACAGATTCAGGTATATACATCACACAAAGGAAGTATGTCCATGACATGCTCGTCAAGTTCAAGATGGAAAATACAAAGTGTGCAGGTACACCTATGGAGCAAAATCATAAGCTTAGTGCTTATGAAGGAGAGCCAATTGAAGACATCACAAGCTATCAAAGCTTGGTTGGAAGTTTGAACTATGCAACACTCACAAGGGTGGATATATGCTATAGTGTTAGCATATTGAGTCAGTTTATGCATAAGCCGAGAAGACCATATATGGAAGCGGCCAAGAGAGTCCTCAAGTACCTAAAGGGGACCATGAATGAAGGTTTGTTTTATTCATTTACTTCAGATATTGAGCTAAAGGTCTACTCAGATGTAGATTGGGCCGGATCTAAAGATGATAGAAGAAGCACATCAGGGTATATATCATTTGCAGGTTCAAAAATCATTTCTTGGTCATCGAAGAAGCAACCAACCGTGGCATTATCTTCTACCGAAGCTGAATATAGAGGTTTGGCTAATGCAACTCAAGAAATCATGTGGTTAAAGTCTTTGTACACAGATCTTGGACTTCATTCTTCAACACCTCACATTTTTGGTGACAACACAAGCTCACTACATCTAGCAGCTAATTCGGTATACCATGCTAGAACCAAGCATATTGAAGTCCACTACCATTACGTAAGGGAGAAGCTAATGAGCAAGGATATTCAACTATCCTATGTCTCTACAGATATGCAATGTGCCGACATGTTGACTAAAGCTCTTGATGGTACAAAATTAAGTAGATTCAAGTTGATGATTGGCTTGCAAGAAATCAAGGACAATTGAAGACTTATTTGAAGGCCAAGCATGTTAGGCTTGAGGGGGAGCTGTTGGTGCATTTTGCCCAAGCCTACATGCTTGATATGCTTGATATTATCCTCATTTGTAAGTCACATGAGTAGTCATGTGAACACCTCTTGTAAAAGAGTACATTTTATCTCTTGTAAATGGAAAAAGAAAAAAGGAAAAGGATGGCTTACCTCATCCATGATGTAAAAGCAAATTTGTGGTTCTAACTACCTAAAACCACGAAATTTAGAGCTGAGGGAATCTCTCCTAACTTTGGGGATCACTTTTAGGTGGAGCCATTCGAATTCGAATTCAAAATTCCCTCCAAGAATAGCTATAAAAGGAGCAAGAAGGAAGAGGCGATTAGCAAGCCTTGTACGTGACCATTTGATGTCATTTTGTAGAGATTGAAGAGCTTACTCCATAGCTCTATCATTCTACTCCCATTGTGCAAAGATTCATTGCCAATGTGGTTGTAATCATATGTGAATCTATACATTTATCATCATCTACTTCTCTGTTTTGTTCTCTGCTATACTCACTCAGAGCAGTAACTTCAGAAGGTTATATCTCGAGTTCTACTAAACCTTTTTTAGTGATTTAACTTGCGTTGGATAGCTTGTACGGTGTACTTTGTGCTTATAAATTTTCAAGGTCATTGGATTAATACTTTTGGAGATATCTGTATTGTACTGCTTACTGATCTATCTCTGCAGAGCCCCGAGAATTGTGGGAATGTTCCAGAAATTGTTGAAACTTGTTCTCAGTGCTCAGTCCATCATTTGAAGTGTTTTAACTTGGATTGGGAAGCTTGCTAAGTCTATTTGCTACGCTTAAAAGGAATTTTTCAAATTCTTACCAAGTTGAGAGCACTGTTCATTTTTTCCAGCAGGTGTATGTCCAAAAATAGCAAGTTTTGGGAGCTAGTCATTTCGCAACTAGTCTGTCTTGACTTAAACTTTTGGGATACATGTTCCAAAGTACTTGGCTGATATTTTGGTGGATATAGGAAGCTCAAAGGGTCTACTAATCAACTCTGAAGTCTCAGTTGGCTGGTGTGAAGCTGGTTGTAGCAGCACCTACTCATCTTTGGATTGCATCCACCATCTCTCTTCACAGTGGTATCAGAGCATAGTCAAGCAACATGGGAGATGGATTTCCATCAACAATTGAAAAATTGGATCGAAACAACTACCCGGCATGGTCTCTAAGGATGGAGGCTAACCTTGAAGGGAGGAATCTATATGGATTCATATTCGGAGATGAAGCAATGCCAACCATGAGGAACAAAGGGCAACCATCACATGAAGAAGTGGAAGGACTTTCGAATTGGTGTTCGATGGATGCACTCGCAAGGTCCTATATTCTAAACTCAATCTCTGATTTTCTTTTACCTCATGTCAAGGGATGCAAGACATCAAGAGAGACCTGGAATGCACTTGCTTCTTTCTTCTCTTCCAACACTCGAGCAAGGAAGAACCAATTGTGGATGGAGTTCACAACAATGAAGAAAAGCCCGAAGCAAAATGTGACTGATTATGTCACAAAGATGAAGGAGATTTCCGACCAACTTGGAAGCATTGGAGAGGTAATTGAAGAGGAGCAAACCATAAGACAAATCATGAATGGAATCAAAGCAGACGACAAGTGGGAGTCATTCACAACAGCCATGGATTTATACATGGATATGCATGTACCCGACCTCAACACACTCATGGGCCAACTCTTCACTCATGAAGCAAAGATTAGCAAAGGTGGTGAGTCCTGAAGAGGTAATCAAACTTCTTCCTTATATTCTGATAAAGCTAAGGTCAAGGACAAGTCAAAGAATAGGAAGAATGAAGATGAAGGAAGCTCTTTCCAAGCAAACTTTGCAGGTAGAGGAAGAGCTAGAGGAAGAGGCAGAGGTGGAAAGCAAGGCAGGGGGAGATTCCAATCATCTCAACCTTGCAACATATGTGGCTTATCTAACCATACTACTGAAGAATGTTTCAGGAACCCGAGGAACTCAAGAGGAAGAGGATTCAATAGAGGTGGCTATGGATCAAATAGAGGTAGATACAATGGAGGCTACAACAACAACAACTACTACAACAACAATTACAACAACAACAACAACAACTATCAAAGTGGCCATAGAGGAAGAAGAGATTACAATAACTATGCAGAGGACCAAAGTCAAGAAGATTCATTATTGATTATGAATCTATCAGCGAAGAAGGGTAAGGATGATGATCACATATTTTACATTGATTCGGGATGCTCGAACCATGTAGCAGGAAATGTGGCCTTACTTTCTGATTTGGAAGATCCTCATAACAAGCATGAAGTACAGACAGGAGATGACACAAAGCACTCAGTGGAGAAGATAGGTAATGTGAAGACATCAGATGGGAATATGAACCTCTTAAGCAAAGTCTTGTATGTCCCTACAATTACCAAAAATTTAATAAGTGTTGGACAGATTGTTGAAAAAGGATTGCAGGTTAGATTCAATCGATTTGGAGCATATGTTGAAGACCCAAGGCAAGGCTTTCGAAGGATTGCCAAAGGAGAAAAAACAGGAAGGCTTTTCACTTTTGAAGTGGAAGATACAAAGAACATAGCTTTGTTTAGCTATGGATCTCAAACTCTAACAGAGTTGGAGATATGGCACAAAAGGCTTGCTCACATTGGTGAGAGGACACTCAAACAGATTTGCAGGGACCAAAGTGTACTTGGTTTGCCTAATATCACAAGGCAACACATGATTTATAAGTGTGAAGCTTGTCAACTCGGCAAGGCTCATAGACAACCTTTCAATAAGAAAGGATATATGTATCAAAATCCTTTGGATCTAGTGCACACAGATGTGTGGGGTCCAAGTAAGGAGCCATCTATATCAGGCTCAAGATATTATGTGTCTTTCATAGATGATTGTAGCAGGTGGACCATTCTAGTTTTCATGAAGCACAAGGATGAAGTGTTTAATTGCTTTAAGAAGTATATTGCTCTTGTTGAAAATCAAACAGGCAGGACTTTGAAAAGACTCAGATCAGATGGTGGAGGAGAATACTTCTCTTCTGAATTTGATGTCTTCTTGTATGAAAGAGGCATTAAAAGGGAAGTCACTACAAGGTATACACCCGAACTCAATGGTGTAGCAAAGAGGAGGAACAGAGCTATTGTCGAAGCAGCAAGGTCCATGCTCAATGAAAAGCGATTGCCAAACTACCTATGGGCAGAGGCTGTGTCTACAGCCACATATCTCATTAATAGACTTCCATCTAAGTCACTAGATGGAACCACTCCATATGAAGTGTGGAATGGAAGAAGACCTAGTCTAGAGCATTGCAAAATCTTTGGATGCTTAGCCTATGCTCACATTCCTTCTCAAGTAAGAGGGAAATTGGATCCCAAGGCAGAGAAGTGCGTATTTATTGGTTATGACCAAAACCAAAAAGGATATAGATTGTACAATCCAACCAATAAAGGATTTTCTGTGAGTAGAGATGTAATTTTTGATGAAAACAAATCATGGTTTGATGATGACAGGAAAGTGAAGTTGCCATATGACTTGGATGAAGATTTTCCATCACTTCAACCAAAGGAGCCAAAGCAGATTGAAGAAAGTGATTCGGAGATTGACCTAGAAGACTTGGAAAGACTAAAGCTATGGAAGAACAAAGGTAAAGCAAAGATGCAGGATGCTACATATGGACCCGAGAGCTCACATCAACCACTTAGAAGGTCTTCGAGGGAGAAGAAGAAACCAGAGAGGTTTGGTTATGATACTTCTTTGGTCACCAAGCACTCAATCTACATTGCAAAGGATTCAACCAATGAAGAACCTACCACATTCGAAGAAGCACAAAGCAAGAAAGCTTGGAGAGATGCAATGGATGAAGAAATGGAAGCCTTGAAGGAGAATGACACTTGGGAGCTTGTACCTAACAAGCCATCTATGAAGATAATCGGATCTCGATGGATATACAAAATCAAGAGGAATCCAGATGGAAGTATAAATAGACACAAAGCAAGGTTAGTTGCTAAAGGGTTTGCTCAAACCCATGGTATTGATTATGAGGAGACTTTCTCTCCTGTTGCAAAAATGCCTACAATTAGGGTTCTCATTAGTCTTGCTGCATCTAGAAATTGGAATCTTTATCAACTTGATGTAAAGAATGCTTTCTTGAATGGATGGATTTCTGAGGAAGTGTATATGGCACAACCTCCTGGATATGAGGATGCACATCATCCTAACTATGTATGCAAACTAAAGAAAGCTTTGTATGGATTGAAGCAAGCTCCAAGAGCTTGGAATTTCAGATTGGTGACTTATTTGCAAGACCAAGGATTCAAAGCTAGCAAGGCGGATACCTCTTTGTTCATAAAGAGGAATGGATCTGAAGTGATCTATTTATGTGTGTATGTTGATGATATTATTATCACAGGCAATGATCTTGAAGGAATCAAACAGGTAAAGAGTCAAATGAAGGAGGAGTTCAAAATAAGTGACCTCAGACCACTCACTTATTTTCTTGGATTGGAGTTGATCTACACAGATTCAGGTATATACATCACACAAAGGAAGTATGTCCATGACATGCTCGTCAATTTCAAGATGGAAAATACAAAGTGTGCAGGTACACCTATGGAGCAAAATCATAAGCTTAGTGCTTATGAAGGAGAGCCAATTGAAGACATCACAAGCTATCAAAGCTTGGTTGGAAGTTTGAACTATGCAACACTCACAAGGGTGGATATATGCTATAGTGTTAGCATATTGAGTCAGTTTATGCATAAGCCGAGAAGACCACATATGGAAGCGGCCAAGAGAGTCCTCAAGTACCTAAAGGGGACCATGAATGAAGGTTTGTTTTATTCATTTACTTCAGATATTGAGCTAAAGGTCTACTCAGATGCAGATTGGGCCGGATCTAAAGATGATAGAAGAAGCACATCAGGGTATATATCATTTGCAGGTTCAAAAATCATTTCTTGGTCATCGAAGAAGCAACCAACCGTGGCATTATCTTCTACCGAAGCTGAATATAGAGGTTTGGCTAATGCAACTCAAGAAATCATGTGGTTAAAGTCTTTGTACACAGATCTTGGACTTCATTCTTCAACACCTCACATTTTTGGTGACAACACAAGCTCACTACATCTAGCAGCTAATCCGGTATACCATGCTAGAACCAAGCATATTGAAGTCCACTACCATTACGTAAGGGAGAAGCTAATGAGCAAGGATATTCAACTATCCTATGTCTCTACAGATATGCAATGTGCCGACATGTTGACTAAAGCTCTTGATGGTACAAAATTAAGTAGATTCAAGTTGATGATTGGCTTGCAAGAAATCAAGGACAATTGAAGACTTATTTGAAGGCCAAGCATGTTAGGCTTGAGGGGGAGCTGTTGGTGCATTTTGCCCAAGCCTACATGCTTGATATGCTTGATATTATCCTCATTTGTAAGTCACATGAGTAGTCATGTGAACACCTCTTGTAAAAGAGTACATTTTATCTCTTGTAAATGGAAAAAGAAAAAAGGAAAAGGATGGCTTACCTCATCCATGATGTAAAAGCAAATTCGTGGTTCTAACTACCTAAAACCACGAAATTTAGAGCTGAGGGAATCTCTCCTAACTTTGGGGATCACTTTTAGGTGGAGCCATTCGAATTCGAATTCAAAATTCCCTCCAAGAATAGCTATAAAAGGAGCAAGAAGGAAGAGGCGATTAGCAAGCCTTGTACGTGACCACTTGATGTCATTTTGTAGAGATTGAAGAGCTTACTCCATAGCTCTATCATTCTACTCCCATTGTGCAAAGATTCATTGCCAATGTGGTTGTAATCATATGTGAATCTATACATTTATCATCATCTACTTCTCTGTTTTGTTCTCTGCTATACTCACTCAGAGCAGTAACTTCAGAAGGTTATATCTCGAGTTCTATTGAATCTTTTTCAGTGATTTAAATTGCGTTGGATAGCTTGTACTGTCTACTTTGTGCATATACATTTTCAAGGTCATTAAATTAATACTTTTAAAGATATCTGCATTTTACTATTTACTGGTCTATCTCTGCAGAGCCCCGAGAATTGTGGGAATGTTCTAGAAATTGTTGAAACTTGTTCTCAGTGCTCAGTCCATCATTTGAAGTGTTTTAACTTGGATTGGGAAGCTTGCTAAGTCTATTTGCTACGCCCAAAAGGAATTTTTCAAATTCTTACCAGGTTGAGAGCACTGTTCATTTTTTCCAGCAGGTGTATGTCCAAAAATAGCAAGTTTTGGGAGCTAGTCATTTCGCAACTAGTCTGTCTTGACTTAAACTTTTGGGATACATGTTCCAAAGTACTTGGCTGATATTTTGGTGGATTTAGGAAGCTCAAAGGGTCTACTAATCAACTCTGAAGTCTCAGTTGGCTGGTGTGAAGCTGGTTGTAGCAGCACCTACTCATCTTTGGATTGCATCCACCATCTCTCTTCACAGTGGTATCAGAGCATAGTCAAGCAACATGGGAGATGGATTTCCATCAACAATTGACAAATTGGATCGAAACAACTACCCGGCATGGTCTCTAAGGATGGAGGCTTACCTTCAAGGGAGGAATCTATATGGATTCATATCCGGAGATGAAGCAATGCCAACCATGAGGAACAAAGGGCAACCATCACATGAAGAAGTGGAAGGACTTTCGAATTGGTGTTCGAAGGATGCACTCGCAAGGTCCTATATTCTAAACTCAATCTCTGATTTTCTTTTACCTCATGTCAAGGGATGCAAGACATCAAGAGAGACCTGGAATGCACTTGTGTAGCTCAGTGATGAGTAGCACCTCCTTTAATGTCAATCCGGGAAGACATGAGGATGGTATGAAGACCTCGAGCGAGTGAAGGCACAAATGTGTGAGTGAGAAGCACACTAACATGCACACACATACACACACGCGCACACACGACAAGAACAAAGAGAGTAAGACAATGGAATCACTTCTATTGCAACCAGGTTCTCATACAAGCTCAAAACTACTAGAAGCTCTCCCAAAAATGAGCTCTCTAGCTCTATTTATAGTTTTTGACTAGCTTTGGCCCTGTCCAGACCTAGTGTCCGGCCTAGTTAAAAATTAGGTTCCAGGGCTTATTTGAGGGCTCAAACGAGATCTAAAAATTATGAAAATTGGCAGGCAACTACTTCTAAGGCTCCTCAAGCTCGAGGACTCCTCGGCTTGTACAAAATGGAGCTACTAAAAGGTGAAAATGGTATTTACAAGGGTTTTTAGTGATGAGAATCACTTTTAACTGGTGTAATGGTTTTGAAAAAATAAAGGGTTGCCTTAGTGCTAGATCTGCTTGTATGCTCGTACTTGCTTCTTCTCGTATACAGCCAACACTCTCCCCCCCCTAGCGTCTGTCGCCTCTGACAGACCTCTGCTCCACTGTTTGATCAATGTACTCTTGCAGGAGGTCGGTTGCCACTTCTTGTTCCTTGATGCGTAGTCCCCGAACCAAGTCTCTCTGGAGGGTCTCCCAATTGACTGCACCCGGTATGTCCGGTTGTGGCGTTGTGTAGAGTTCTGAGTGCATGGTTTGTTCACACGCGAATAGATGGAGCAGGTGGGTTGGGCGTGGTGCGAACACTTCTGAGTGTGACTCCCAGAACCCCGTGGTAAACATATCGTCGAAAGTTTGCTTATAGCAGGCAGGGAGATATCTGATGCGTGTGTGCCATGCATAAGCAACTCGTATGCTTGGGGTTGTGCTCATATCATACAGGAGGTCATAATTACCATTGATGAAGCCGGGAATCGGAGGCTGAATATGGCATACATTGCGGAAAGTTTTGAGCACCACCTGCATCATATCGAATATCTTGAGCATCATCTGGGCAGCCACATCTGGCATGGGGTGGAGGCGTGGCAACCAATGTCTGATGGTTGCTATCATGTAAGATACTGTGGGGGTGCCGGTTGGGGGTGCAATGGCGGGGTAATTAAGCCATTCTCTACAGTTTACATTGTTCTGAACCTTGATGGCTAAGGCTTTCCATGATCTTCTTCTTTGTACTGGCCCATAACAAGGGTTATACTTCAAATGCATGGGAGCGTGATCCCATGTTCTCAGCATGTCCGGGTATGTTTCCAGTAATCTTTGCCTCCAAGTAGGTTGGAAAATCGCCCCTTTCCTGGCTGCCTCTGGTATATCTTCTGGTTCGAACTGGGTGGCGAAGGTAGGGCACTTGTTGGTGACTCTTTTGATCTCTGCGTTGTAGTCGGCCAACAATACAAAATATGGCTTATATTGTAATTCAGAGCTCGTGATGAGTCGTCTAGGAGCAAGGTGCCTGAAATACTCAGATTGAAGTATGGTTTCTTCAATGGCCTTCATTGCTAGCATCTGAGTTGCTACGCGCTCTTCGTGAGTGTGGCCCATCTCCTCTACCTGCTTCATCCATGCCGACGGGGGTTCCTCATATGTATCCTGGCCTTCCTCCGTAATTCTGCCTCCTGGAAGGGGTTGAGGCTCATAATTGTCTTCAAATGTCTCCTCCACCGGAATGACTACTGTGTCTTCTTCTATGGTTTGATCAGGTGGGGAGGGAGGTCGTTCATACTGTAACAATTTAATTTTTAGTTCTGCCACCTGTTTCCGTAGCTCAAGTACCTCATTGGTTACTGGTAATTCTGGCTCTGGTGAGGTTCCAGCGTTGGCCATCTCTTTAGGTTCGCATTGGTGTGGTGTAGGCACTTGGGCTTTCTGTAGGTCTTTGACTTGGTCAGCAAGCTGATCATGTGCTTCTAAGAGATTGGCATAGGTTTCCAATACTTGTTGTATGGTTTCTGAGGGGATGGCTTGAAATTTGGCAGGGTCAATGGGTGCCCCTGGAGTATTTTCCATGGCTGCTTCGAGGTTGTCTTGATTTTGTTGCTGTAGTCTTTTGTTTTCTTCTTGGGCAGCCGCTAAATGGCATCGAAGTAGAGCCATGTTTCGTTGTAGTCTAGCGTTACGGGCTAGCTGATCTCTAAGTTGTTCTTCCGTTGCCCTACTCTTCTTTGTATGTGTGGACTCGAGCTCCACCTGATATTGTTGGAGGGTGGTCACCTCCTGCTATAATTCCGTATTAGACAACTCCAAGGCAGTGACACGTGCCTGGAGGTGGGATGACAATGTACAGAGCTCTTTATTGTTTTCTTCTAATAACCTGTATTCCTGTTTAAGTTGGGCAGCATCTTCGAGCATGGTGTTGAGTGCATGACTAAATGAGGTGGGTGCAAGGGTAAAGGTGGAAGATGCAAGGGGTCGGGAGATGGGAAAGGGAAAAGTGGATGTTGTGCCTACAGTGTTCGGAAATGGCGACGTGAGTGAAATGACACGTGGTGATGTTGGAATAACAGTGGTGGTGGGTGATCCTGTGGATGGTGAGATGTCCATGGGATCGGACGTGAGAGTGTGTGATTCGTGCACTGTGAATACAGGAATGGTGGGTGGTGTGATAGTGGTGGCAGTGAATGTGGGGGAGTGGGGTTGGGAAAGGGACTTTTTATTATAATTATCCACCTGTTGGAGTATATTTACAAGGTTTGTCCAGAATGAGGGTTGTGTGACTTGGGTTGAGTGTGAGGCAGTTACTAGGGAGGTGGTGGATAGGGCTTGGGTGTGGGTGAATGGAAAAGGATGGGATAAGGTCTGGCTAGTGGCAAGTGGTTGTCCAAGGGCGGAGAGATAGGAAGGGTGACCTATTATGGTTTGATCGGTGGCCGGATGACCGGTGTGAAGTTCAGAAATTTGGGTGGAAGTGTTGGATGTGGGTAAAGGGAAGGATGTAAAAACGGAGGTGTGTACAATGGTTTCATGATGGGTGGATATCGGTTGTTCAGAAGGGCTAGTGGAGAAGGGTTCTGAGGGTTGAATGGAAGGTGGCGGTGGAGATGGTACCTGTGTAATTACTTCTTGTTTGTCGGTGGGACTTGGGCTCATCATGTGAACATCCTCTGAAATTATAGTAGGCAAGGCAGTAGAGACTTCCATTTGAATCATTTTCCCGCGTCGTGGCCGTGTATCAATCCTTCGTTGATCATAGATAGGGTTTTCCTGATAGACCATTGTCCTCAATGCTTCCCCGATCCCACATGTCTCTGCCAATAGATTCAATGATTCCACAAAATGTGAGTCGACATTCTCGGTTTGAAGCATCTGGTTCACTAGAGCTCTGTTCGCCTCTTCTGTCATCTTATGTCTTCTCTGTACCTGCTTGATTGTCTTGTACAGCCGTCTGAGTTGTGCTGTGTAGGCCGGGGCCTCCTCTTCACTGTCTTCTGGTTCATTTCTTTGCGCACCTTCCGGAACTTGTGTGTTTGGGTCATGAGGAAGTTGTGTCACTTCTTCCCCATGTACTCTGCTTGTTTCGCCCCGTGACTGTTCTCTTTGGACTGATGCTCCCGGATCAACATTGTCAGGGGAATCTTCACTGTCTGATAGGGGGACTGTCTGCAGGAATCTTTCAAAATCAAAGTTTGGATCCTCTGTGAAGGTGGCCATGGATGCAAACTCTGCATCGGTAGGTAGTGGAGGGGCGGATGGAGCGGGTTGTACCACCTCCCCAGCTTGAACTCCTTGAAGATGGATCGTGAAAGGTGCGACCTTAGCTTCTGGTCGGGGAGAAGCTTCGGTCGTGGCTTCTTGAGGGATCATTACCTGGGAAACCTGGGAAAGCGATCCACGCATTCGTTTTGCAGGCTGACTCCCTGACTTCCGCCCTTTGAACAACTCCAATTGTGCATATTTTAGGGCTCTGGCAACCGGCACATCATATGCAAGACATCTATAGATAATTCTTGTAAGTGCACAACAGCCATGTAAAGTGGGCTTCCTCACACCCCGCTTGCCTGCTTCATACACTTGGTCCAAGATCCATACAGGCATCTTAATGGGCAAGCTTCCAATCTCTGCTAGATATAGCCCATACCATATTTTCTTGTGAGGTTGGGTGAAATGGTCCTGAGCTGGGAATGCAAAGTGTTGGAGGCACATCCGCAAAGGTATGGCGATGTTGGGGGTGAGGGCGCACATTTCTTTTAGCTTCTTGATTCTATTGCTTTTCATCGACTCAGGTATCAAGGGGTCGCGGTCAGAAGGTACATGCGTGCCATACATCTGAAGTGCTTCCTTGATTAAAGTAACATTCAATTCGAACTTCCTCATTTCCTCCAGATTTGACAAGGAGGGCACCCAGAATGTGCCTGAATGATCTTTATCCCCTGTCGGCTTCAGCGTGGCAATTAGGTAGTAGCACCTGAGGAAATCGGGTTTAGGCAGAGCTGCACTAAAATAAGTTTGTAATCCTGCTTTTTGCCAGATATCTTGAAGTGGAGCTGCATTTTGCAATGCTTCGAATTCTCGTGAGAAGAACTGGAAGGTCCACCACACTCCTCCACATTCCATCTTGGACTCCCAGATATGATCCGCGTCCCCCAAATCTCCTGGCATCTCATTGAACCAGTGAGAATGCCCCTTTACTCTTTCGGTTAGGCCATTTGGTGGATCTGGGATAGGAATCCTCCGCACATTCACGAACTCCTCAGGCCGAGCTGTTGGTGGGGCCTCCACTGGCATGGCATCCCAATTGATTGGAGCACCAGAGCCTGCCTGAGAGCTTGCGCCTGCCGCGGTTGCCATGAGAGGAGGTTGCTTATCTGCTGGAAGAAGAAAGGCACATTAGTGTTGCATAGGAAACAAGACGTAATGGTGTTCCCTTCACAATACTAACATGACAATCCCGGAGGTCAGTGGTTAGTGGTGAAGTGTTTGTGATAGGTGTGAGTGGTGATTAGAGGTCAGTGTCATCCTAGATGCATACTTTGGTTATGCAATGGGCTCAGAATGCTCCTGTGTTAGAGTAGACGGATTTACAGAATTGGGTCAGGGGGTTTAATACACAGTTTAATTCTCCAAACTTTGATAGAGGATTCGTAGCTCTTAGAACTAAAGACAGGTGAAGATTTCTGGATGAGAGTGTGATGTATTTGGGACCTTTTGGGTACCCATTTCCAGACATTCCTACGGTAGATGGGAGTGGAGATAGTGAGAGGTGTAGGTATCTTTTCATTTTCTGAGTAGTTGGCCACGAGTGTTTGTGAAAGTTGCTTCATCCTAGTGCCTGAAGGTGAAGTAATTTGGGCTTGTAAGCAGGCCTTGGGCACCCATATCTGTCTAGCATTAGGGATGGCCGTCATTGACCGCTTAGGAACCCAAATAGAATTAGTATGCCTAGGGGTTATCCTAGGGGGCTTCTTCACTTTGTTCCTTGATGGGGAGGCTCGTTTCTTGTCTCCTTGAGAGTCTGCTATTAGAGTTGCGGGTTTCCCATCCTTGCGTATCCAGATCTGCTTCGCGCCACGAGATGCTCCATGTTGCATGGGTTGGAGCTCCTGCCTCTTGCTCAGCAGCCTCCTTCGTGTTGAGTGATGTTCGGTCTGCTCTTCTAGAATCTTCTTCGGATCAATTAGAAACTCCTTATTGGCTCCTGTACCTTCGGTAAGATTGACAATCCTCTGCATCATAGAAGTTTGTACAAGAACAACATTGTTATCTTCATGTGGATTCCTGGAGGGACCAGGAGTTGGTGCCTGTTCTATTGGTTTGAGTGCTTGATTTTCTAATTCAATCGTGAGACGGCTTTGGCCTACCCAAGCCTGGAGAAGTCCACTTCTTAGGTTGAGGTTGACTGCGTGATCATAGATCCAGTCTTGGCCTAAGACAAGAGGTTCGGTCAGATCCTCGTCTTCACACACTAGCACTTTTGCTGACATGTGGAACTCTTGTATGTAGAGGGGAAGATCCACCTCTCCCATGCAAGGGGTTTCAACGCCTCCTAATCTTATGAGATATGCTTCTAGGGGTTTTACCTCCAATTGCAGCAGCTGGCAATAAGAAAGCCGAACTGCACTTGTGGCTGCTCCTGAATCAATTAATGCTCTCACGCTTGTTGTGCTGTCTCTTTGTCCTATTTCTAGGGTCACAAAAGGTCGTCGGTCCACTATCTTATGGGTACGTTCACCTGAAGTCTCACACATGGCCATGTGATAGCCTGGAGACTCTGGATTGTCAGTCATAGGCTGATCCCTCCCTTGTCTCCTCAGCTTCATTCGCCTGATACGCTCTAAGGCCTCTGCCTGTGCTTCTTTTCGAATTCGTTTTTCCTCCTCTTTACGTTGCTTAGCAGTATTGAGTCGACTTAGCATTTCCTCCGTGAGGGGTTCCTGATACAGCTTGACTCTGCATCCGCTAATATAGTTTGGGAGAACATCCCCCTCTAGAGTGGCTAGTTGTACTGCTCCACTCGTGGAGATCCTATTGACGATCATAGGTCCGTAGCCTCTCTTTTCTAGCTTTCTTGCGTGTTGTTTCAATGTGTAGACTAAAACTAGATCTCCTGCTTTCAAGCCTTTATCCTTCACATGGGCATCAAAGTATGCCTTTTGCCGTTTCTTTGCAGCATAGATGCCTGCTGCTGCTCGTAACCTCGTCTCACCTAAACGTTCTAGATCAAAGATCCTAGGGGACAACTCATGTCCATTCCACTCATGCTCTTGTGCTACTCTTAGAGCTGGAATTAGGAATTCTAATGGTAGCACTGCATTCTGTCCGAAGACCATCTGAAATGGGGTGGCATTGAGTACCGTTTTGTAGGCAACTCGGTATGCCCAAACAACATGATGAAGTTGTTTGTCCCAATCAGAGCGTTTGTTATTTACAAGTTTCGTCAATACGTTACATAGGATCTTATTCGTGCTCTCGGCTTGTCCGTTAGCTTGTGGGTGATAGGGGGCAGACTTCTTATGTATCACCATGAATTCTTGAAGGAGATTTTCAATGACCTCATTCAAGAAGTGCGTACCGCTATCACTAACCAACTCTATTGGTAACCCATATCTAGTGAACACATTTTCGAATAAGAACTTAGCCGTCGTTTGAGCATCATTCTTTGTCGTGGCTTTTATTTCCACCCACTTTGTAAGGTAATCTGTGGCTACAATAATGTATTCGGCATGGGAGTTTCTAGCTGGGGGGTTGATGGGACCTACAAAGTCTATACCCCACTTTGAAAATGCACGTCCTCCCATCATTGGCCTTAAAGGCATTTCATCTTTTCTTATCGGATGTTGGGCACGTTGGCATGTGTCACATTTCTTCACATAAGTATGTGCATCCATATGAAGAGTGGGCCACCAAAGTCCTGAGAATAGAATGGTTTTAATTACTCTGTCAGGCCCAAAGTGTCCACCTGCAGCACCGCTGTGTGCAGTTTCTAAGACTTTCAAATAGTCTGATTCATGAATGCACAGTCTTAGGTAACCATCTTTGCCTCTTCGATATAGGTTGTCTCCTACTAAGGCATAGTCTTGAGCCTCTTGCTCCATGCTCCGTTTTCTTGCAAGACTAGCCTGATTGGGTAATGTTCCCAATCTCATGAACTCGACCAATGGAGCACTCCAATCTGGGATTACTGACACGTGATAAAGAGTGGCATGTTCCACTGGGGGTCTCTTCTGGCACACTGGACAATTGTGGATCCACTCTTGTATTTCTTTGTCCATGCTAGGCCAATACACTCCTAAGCGTCTTAGATTCTGCAATGTTCGTTGTTTAGAGTAGTGATTTCCTAGCAATCCCTCATGGGCTTGTTGCAACCAACTAGTATGTTCATCGTCCTCGACACAACAAGCTAATACGCCCTCGGTATCTTGCTTGTACATACTTCCGGCCAATATTTGATACTTTAGTGATTTTACAATTTCCTCTTTGCTTGTTTTCATATTCTTATTTGCAGGCCCGAAGGTTAGGACTGGTACCAACTTATTTGCCCATTTAGGAACAACTTCTAAATTGAACAGATAAGCGTCGGGCAATTCATCAGACACTCCTTGCGGTGGCTCTCCTGAAGTGATGCGAGAAAGATGGTCTGCCCTAAGATGGGTTCTACCTTTCCTGACAACAACTTCAAAGTCGTATTCCATTAGTAAGAGGAACCATCTTACTAAGCGGCCTGTATTGCAAGGTTTATTGACCAAATATAGTAAAGCTTGATGATCAGTGAAAAACTTGAACTTATTGGCCAATAGATAGTGTCTAAACTTCTTCACAGCATATACCATGCCTAAACCTTCCCTTTCCGTTGTGGTATAATTCCGTTCAGCTGCATTTAATTTCCTACTAGCATATGCTATCGGCAAATCTAGGTTTCCCTCACCTGTGGGTTGTGCTAGCACACATCCTATTGCATGATTGGAGGCATCTACATGGACATGAAAGGTTTTGCTCCAATCCGGAGTAGTCAATATTGGTGCTGTGCACAAACGTCTTTTCAGCTCGTTGAAGGAATTCTCGCATTCCTCATTCCACTCAAAATTTGTTAACAACCCATAAAGAGGTTTAGCTATGATGGCATACATGTGGATAAACCTACGGTAATATCCACAATGGCCCATAAAGGCTTGTACCTCTTTAACATTTCTTGGTCTTGGTAACTCTGCTATCGCTCTTACCTTGTCTTCATCTGTTGAAATTCCATTCTTAGAAACAATGTGACCTAAGATCTTACCTTGTCGTACCATGAACACACACTTCTCTGGGTTCAGACACACTCAATAATCTCTACACTTGTTGAAGATTTGTCTGAGCTCAGGGATGTGGTAACTTCTTTCTTGGGAATGAGCGCATAAGTCATCCACATATACTTCTAAGCTCTTTCGCAAGAACTCTTTGAAGACATGGCACATGAGCCTTTGGAATGTTGCAGGTGCATTGGTGAGCCCAAATGGCATCACACGAAATGCAAAGATTCCCCATTCTGTGGCAAAGGCTGTTTTGTGTTGATCTTCGGGGGCAATGGCTACTTGGTTGTAACCTGAAAATCCATCAAGGAAGCTATAGACTTCCTTGCCTGCAACACGCTCCAAAAGATGTTCGGTGATTGGAAGTGGATAACTATCTCTGATCGTAGCGGCATTAACTTTTTTAAGGTTAATGCACACTCGCAATTTCCCATTCTTCTTGGGCACCACTACAATGGGGGACACCCATTCAGTGTGCTCAATCTCATAGATGAATCCAGCTTCAATCAGCCTGTCAATTTCCTCCTTTATTTTGGCTGCATAAGTGTCATTATATGTGTAGGGCTTTTGTTTGGTGGGCTTGGCATCAGCGGTCATCGGAATCGTATGAGAGCAAATCTCTGGATCTACTCCTTTCAAGTCTCTATAGTGCCATGCGAACACATCCCTATATTCCCTTAATAGAGCTACAAGCTCTGCTTCTTCTTTTGCACTTAGGTCATCTCCTATGTACGTACATCGTTCTTCGTTCCCTTCAATGGTCACTACAATTTTTTTGGTCTTTTCTTTATTGTCATATGCTTCTCCTACAATGGCCTCTCTCTTAGGCATCCGTACCAAAATTTTTCGGTCTTCCACTTCATATTTCTTGAAATTTTCTGGTACTTCAAACAATGATTCTTCCTCCTCTTGTTTCACTGCTTTTCTTTTCTTTTTCTTTTGACCTTCTTCACTTTTTTCCTTTGAGGTTATCGTTTTAATACTCGTGAGGGGTTCTTCTTCTTTTTGGGTTAACACTCCTATGTCCTCTAAATAGTGTTCCTCTGAGTTAAAGTAAGTATCCATCACAATGGATTCTAGATCATCGTCATTCTCTTCTTCTTCTATGAACTCACTAGGATCACACTCTTCCAACAGGGGCTGACACATGAACACTGAAATATCATAACCCTCCTCATCACAATGAGGTGTCCATTGTTCTTCATTGACTACAATGTCCATGGTAGCTAAGATTTCTGCCCAACCATGAGGCTCAAATTCTTCATCTGGAAATATCATCGGTGTATAGGCTGGGTCTTTTATTGGTCTATCTCCTGGGGGAGTTCCTTCTTCTCTCGCTTTTAGGCGCTTTTCCTCTTCCTCCGCGACCTTGCACATCCACAAGTGAGTATCTTCATGCAGCCATGATGGATCAGGTGAACTTCCAGAATGCACGGAGATAGAATCTTCTTTCGTTTTGTGGATAGGATTCCACTGTAGGGGTGGTACATCTCTGAAGGTGTAATCCTTCAAATTGACCTTGGTGGTGACCCCTAAGTGCTGTAAGTACAAGGAGTTGGTTCCCCAATCCTGTACTATTTGCAATTGTCGTAGGAAGGGTCTTCCTAGGATCATCTCGTAGACATTATTTTTCTCAAAGTCACATATAGCAAATGTATGTTCAAACTCTACACCACAAGTGGTTAGAGTTATCCCTTCAAGCAATCCTAGAGGTCTTTAAAAATGACCATCTGCCATTTGAAGTTTCATTCTCGTTGGTCTTAAGGTGGGTTTGCCCCATCGCTTCCACAAGGAGGTGGTCGCAATAGCATTAGCACCCGAATCTACGATTGCTTTGGTTGTGTCACCTCGATAGGTGATTGGAAGATAAGTATTACCTTCTTCACCTTCACTCATGTCTCCTATCTTGTCGAGAGGTATCTCTGGAACTTTTTGCTTAGAGCCTACTTTTGGTATATTGGATTCAAGTTCTGGAACCTGATCCTTCACATGATTCCAGAGCTCTGGTTTTGCCTTGAGGAGCTCCTCTACAGTGAGATGACATTGAACCTTTGTGTTCTTCACAACATCAGTGTTTCTCGGAATCACTGAGTCTTCATTTCTCACCAATATTGTGGGAGCTCTGATCTGGAGAGATTCAGATTCCCATGTGCCTGTGAAATGAGGCAACTCTTGTAAAGAATTAGATTCAAAATCTAATCTCTCATTCGCTTGTTGCTCTGTTTGATCTCCATAGATAGACGGAATGTCTTGGGGAAATTGATCATGAAGATCATCAATCTCAGGAATAGGAGGGGAATTACCCTTCTCCTTGGCCCATTTCTCTTCTTGTATTTCCCGCAAGAACTCTTGAGAGTACTGTTGAATTGAAGGAGGTATTCCAGCATCCGTGGAATTAGGAACATAGGCTCCCACTGGTGGTGAGTTTCCTCTTTCAACAACTGGTTGAGCCTGTGGAGGTAAGGAAACTTGTGATTTGTTTACCAATTGCTCTAATCTTTCTAGTAAGCCTTGGAAATGCAAATCCGGCTTGACAGAGTTTGTCTGATTGAACTTTTGACTAGTCTCAAGTATAGCTTGAGCTTGTTCTACCATTTTCATGCACATTTTCATCCGTTCAATCTCTAAATCTGCTCTAGGGTAACTCTTGTCTAGGTTTGCAGCTGTTGGCCCTTCTTGAAGTCGAGCCTGGTAGGCCTTGAACATCATGTCCAAGCCTTCAGGAGTGGGATCAGCTAATACTGATCCTACTCGGGGTGGTGGGTGGGTTACGTGGGGTGTATTAGAGGGTGGAGGAATGGAGGGTGATGGGGATGGTAGCGGTGGAAGTGTGTGAGAGTGCGGTTGAGATGTGATCTCTATGATTTTTGCCTTGGTTTCTCTCAAGCTTTCTTCAAGTTCGTTTATCTTTTTTGCCCATTGCCTTTTCATTCTTTCACGACTATCCTTCCAGGCTCTAGTCCTCTTTTTGGTTATGCTCTCTGTTTCACTCACCTCGAGGCTCTTTTCCTGACCAACACCTTGGTTTTGTTGTAGTGCCTGGGCTCTTGTGATCACCTGCACAGGTGCAGTGGAACTCCCTGTGGAGTCTACAACTAACCCAACAACATTGATATGAGTGATTTTAGGCATGTTATTAGGGTTCTTTGGGCAATCTCGTAGGAGATGCTCTTTCCCGCAGTCTTGACAGAACCCCTGAATGGTTACTGGTTGAGGATGTGTAGGGGCAGGCAGTGGACAATCACGTATAAGGTGATCTCCCTGACATCTGAAGCATGGTCCTCTAGGAAATGGGGGTCGTACCTGCCTAGGTTGAAGTCTAGAGTTGGGGTTTGTGTACATGACATTAGCATACTCAGGTTCCCCACTATTTTCACTTGGGTCCTCATAATAGTATGACTCGTTATGCTCGGGTGACTGCATGTAGTAAGCCAGTGGGCTATCAATATGTGTGGAGTCAAAACTATGGTCACTTGGATCACTGTCTGATAGCAATGGGGTGACTGGGACTATGGCTCTATTCGGATTTTCTTCAGCAGATGCATATTTTGCTGGGATCACATTGGTTGGAGCAGGAGGTTGTTGCACTAGGACTGGTTGAGGTCTCTGATGCCCTTGATAAGGTGGCTGATAAGTTTGCTGTGGTCTGTTGTATTGTTGTGGTGGGTACTGATTCTGGTATCTACCATGTTGTGGATATGGCTGAGGGTAATTTTGCCTAACAGTTTGTTTGTTATATGGGCAGTCTTGTGCAGTGTGGTTGGTGTACCTGCGCTCTATGGTGCAGTACTGGCTACTAGGATTCGCCTGGGGTTGGGCCATAATGGGACATACATTTGCCATATGGTCACCGCCACAAATGTAACACCGCTTAATTGGGGCAAATCTCGGAATTTGTTTGCTAGAGACACCTAGTTTTTGAGCTACCTTCTCTGCAAGTTCCTCAATGGATGTGGATTGACCAGATGTGAGGCTACTAGAGCTATCAGAATCCTTATAGATTTTTGATAGTTCCAATTCCTCACCTAGATTGTCCTCAATGTCTATGCACATGCGCACGCACTCTTCTATCGTTCTGGGGTCCTTTAGATACACATATGACCTGAGCTTGGTGCTCAACAATCCATCTAAGAACAAGGCCACTTGTTTGGCTGGTGTGGGTAACTCCGGCATCGGGCATCTCTCCAGGTACTGCCTAAATCTTCTTCCAGCTAGTCTGACCGTCTCTTGAGGTGTTTGTTTGAAGCTATGAATTAGTGAGGAAGTGTTGTGCCTGATTCCACTCTTAGAAAACTCAATGATAAATGCCTCTAAGAGCTGGTCTATGTTTCTGAAATGCCTCTCGTTTAGTGGTTGAAACCACGTAAGGGCAGTGTTCCTAAGGGTTAGGCCAAAAGCATTATATTGTGTGAATAGGTCCTCTACCTGTTCAGCTTTCAATACTTGCCGAAATTCTGCCACATGGTCATAAGGGTCTCCCGTGCCATCGAAATAATTCTTCATGGACTTCACCAGTTGAGTTGGTCGCAGGGTCCTAGTGTGTTCTCTCGGCCTTGGCAAATGAAAATCGTCAGCATTCCTTTGATTCCATGGGGTTCTATGTCTCTCAGGTTCCACTCTATTCCTTTCCGTTCCCGTTCTTTCTCTTCCCAGGGAGTTGGCAAAACTTACCTCAGGTTTGTCTCTACTTCTCTCTCTTTGAGCTCCATGAGCTTGGGAGGTCCCAGCTCCTTGGTGACCAAAGAACGCATTAGACCTTGGTTGGGGAAAAAAAAATTCACCCCTCCATGTGTAGGCATGTCTGCCATGCTCCGTGACCATGAAGATTCTCTCTGATGCATTGTCTAGGTAGGTTACTTGGCCTGGGCTATCAGGGTCTTTAAACTCATAGATTGTGAGGGCACTCACTTCCTGAGGTTGAGCAGATTTATATCTCCAAAAAGCCTCATCGGTTTCTCGATTTAAAAGCAGATCTATGCTTTTATTATCCTGTGGAATCCACTCTGGAGTCATGATTCTGGTCAAGACAGATTTACCACGGGGGGTTCTTGGCTCTCTCTCTAAGTTCCCTTGATCTATATCACCCATGTTGGTCTCTGCAATCACATTTCCAAACTCGTCTGTTCTATCAGGAAGAGTGGTGACTACATAAATAGTCCCCTCTTTATCTAGGTATGCTCCACTCTCAAACTTGACTACCGGGTGGTCTAATCCATGGGGTTGATTGGGGTTCTTAATCTGGACCACCGATCTTCTCAGGCCATCTTCATAGATGCGAGCACCTAGACAATTCGTCTTGATGTATTCCAGTCGAGTCTTGTATGGTCCTTCTGGCTTTTCTAGATAAGCCAACCCTGAACTACCTACTGGTCTCTCCATGTGATAGGACATCTCAGAATCACTTGTTTCTGATCTGGGAGTGTATGGGTAATCACTCAACTGTTGGGCCCAAGACCTGGCAGTGTGATTGACACTAGCTTCAGAAGATCTGAGGCTTTGTCTGTCTCGGCCTAAGTGTCTGCCTGATCTAAGGTTCATATGCCTGATTTATCTACCCCCTTGGACCCAAGCACACTCTCGTTGCAGGTTAATTTTCACCAATCACTTTGTTCTTTTGAGTTGAATATTATGTTTACGGTCTTGTCTGAAATCGCGTCGTCAGGAGTACTTAAGTGAATTTCCGCACTTGATAAGTGATCGATTCCAGTTTACCTTTTGTCCCTTAGAGTTTTCGCACTTAAGACCTACTTAATTCTTGCACTTGGTTGATTAATACTCTTGGGCTTGATTCGTGCCTAACGTTGCCCTAATTAATTACCACACCTAAGTCGTACTTAGCCTAGGCTAGGAATTGACAAAGGAGGGTTGAGAGATCTTCCAACCTCAGTTAGCTGGTAGACCTGACTGCTACTCAAGCCCAGGAAGCCTTCTCCCAAGCTTGGTACTCACCCTTGCTAGCTTGCTTTGGATTGCCTTGAGTGCACACAATGTTCCTGCAAAAGCTCACCAGTCAGTATAGCTCTCTTACCACAAGTAATTGATAGACACACATCAATATTTGTAGTCCCCCTGGAGTAACTCACTGTACCCCTTCAATCTTAAGACCACCTTAGTTTCACCTAAAGGTCAACTTAAAAAATACATGTTCTAAAACTCCGCGTATGATTCTTACAAAAACCAGTCGAGGTCCACGTAGGATTCTCAACGAGCTTTCCAACGAGACCAAAATCTCATCAATCGGAGTTCGTATGGTCAAGTTATGACCATTCAGGCACTAAAGGGTCAAAGCAGGCTCTCAGGGTTCAGGAGATCCCTCTCTGATTTCTAGGTCTTTTGCTCACTTCCGAGGTTCTAAAGTTATACCAAGGTGCCTAAAATTAAGCTCAACTACCCTTCAATTCACTCAAAAATAACCCTAATTTTTCATGTGTTAAAGGCCGTGTATCGCGATAGGTCGGGTCGAGGTGTCACGATAGGTCGAAGTGTCGCGATAGCTCGTGAGGTGTCGCGATAGGTCGAAGTGTCGCGATAGGTCGTGAGTGTCGCGATACCTCGAGGTGTCGCGATAGGTCGTGAAGTGTCGCGATAGGCCGTGAAGTGTCGCGATAGCTCGTGAAGTGTCGCGATAGGTCGAAGTGTCGCGATAGGTCGTGAGGTGTCGCGATAGCTCGTGAAGTGTCGCGATAGGTCGAAGTGTCGCGATAGCTCGTGAGGTGTCGCGATAGCTCGTGAAGTGTCGCGATAGGTCGTGAGGTGTCGTGATAGCTCGTGAAGTGTCGCGATAGGTCGAAGTGTCGCGATAGCTCGTGAGGTGTCGCGATAGCTCGTGAAGTGTCGCGATAGGTCGTGAGGTGTCGCGATAGGTCGTGAGTGTCGCGATACCTCGAGGTGTCGCGATAGCTCGGGATATGGTGAATTTTTCTGTTCTGTCTAGTGATCCTGGGAGCTCTAGGCCTGCGCAGTGTCGTGGTGCACTCAGAATCGTGATTGGGTGAAGTTTTCGGAGTGTCGCGATAGCTCGAGCTCAACGCCTTGGGGACTGTGCAGACAGATTCCGTACCTGCTGAGCTTGCTGGAGATGATGATGGAGCTGCCACCTGGAAGAAACATGCAAAAAACACACAAAACAAGAACACACACGCTCTCTCTCTCTCAAACTCGCACACAACAAATGAGGGGAATGACAAGGAAGAGGGAATATGTAGTGGAGAAGGAGGTGGAGGTGGAGATGGAGAAGGAGGTGAAGAAGGAGATGGAGATGGAGAAAAATCAGAAATTTACCGACTACTTACCATTCCAACGCATCCTCTCTACGTCTTACCATCACACGCTCGTCCTCAAAGCTCGAATCCCCGGCAACGGTGCCAAAATTTGGTGTAGCTGAGTGATGAGTAGCACCTCCTTTAATGTCAATCCGGGAAGACATGAGGATGGTATGAAGACCTCGAGCGAGTGAAGGCACAAATGTGTGAGTGAGAAGCACACTAACATGCACACACATACACACACACGCGCACACACGGCAAGAACAAAGAGAGTAAGACAATGGAATCACTTCTATTGCAACCAAGTTCTCATACAAGCTCAAAACTACTAGAAGCTCTCCCAAAAGAGAGCTCTCTAGCTCTATTTATAGTTTTTGACTAGCTTTGGCCCTGTCCAGACCTAGTGTCCGGCCTAGTTAAAAATTAGGTTCCAGGGCTTATTTGAGGGCTCAAACGAGATCTAAAAATAATGAAAATTGGCAGGCAACTACTTCTAAGGCTCCTCAAGCTCGAGGACTCCTCCGCTTGTACAAAATGGAGCTACTAAAAGGTGAAAATGGTATTTACAGGGGTTTTTAGTGATGAGATACACTTTTAACTGGTGTAATGGTTTTGAAAAAATAAAGGGTTGCCTTAGTGCTAGATCTGCTTGTATGCTCGTACTTGCTTCTTCTCGTATACAGCCAACAACTTGCTTCTTTCTTCTCTTCCAACACTCGAGCAAGGAAGAACCAATTGTGGATGGAGTTCACAACAATGAAGAAAAGCCCGAAGCAAAATGTGACTGATTATGTCACAAAGATGAAGGAGATTTCCGACCAACTTGGAAGCATTGGAGAGGTAATTGAAGAGGAGCAAATCATAAGACAAATCATGAATGGAATCAAAGCAGACGACAAGTGGGAGTCATTCACAACAGCCATGGATTTATACATGGATATGCATGTACCCGACCTCAACACACTCATGGGCCAACTCTTCACTCATGAAGCAAAGATTAGCAAAGGTGGTGAGTCCTCAAGAGGTAATCAAACTTCTGCCTTATATTCTGATAAAGCTAAGGTCAAGGACAAGTCAAAGAATAGGAAGAATGAAGATGAAGGAAGCTCTTTCCAAGCAAACTTTGCAGGTAGAGGAAGAGCTAGAGGAAGAGGCAGAGGTGGAAAGCAAGGCAGGGGGAGATTCCAATCATCTCAACCTTGCAACATATGTGGCTTATCTAACCATACTACTGAAGAATGTTTCAGGAACCCGAGGAACTCAAGAGGAAGAGGATTCAATAGAGGTGGCTATGGATCAAATAGAGGTAGATACAATGGAGGCTACAACAACAACAACTACTACAACAACAATTACAACAACAACAACAACAACTATCAAAGTGGCCATAGAGGAAGAAGAGATTACAATAACTATGCAGAGGACCAAAGTCAAGAAGATTCATTATTGATTATGAATCTATCAGCGAAGAAGGGTAAGGATGATGATCACATATTTTACATTGATTCGGGATGCTCGAACCATGTAGCAGGAAATGTGGCCTTACTTTCTGATTTGGAAGATCCTCATAACAAGCATGAAGTGCAGACAGGAGATGACACAAAGCACTCAGTGGAGAAGATAGGTAATGTGAAGACATCAGATGGGAATATGAACCTCTTAAGCAAAGTCTTGTATGTCCCTACAATTACAAAAAATTTAATAAGTGTTGGACAGATTGTTGAAAAAGGATTGCAGGTTAGATTCAATCGATTTGGAGCATATGTTGAAGACCCAAGGCAAGGCTTTCGAAGGATTGCCAAAGGAGAAAAAACAGGAAGGCTTTTCACTTTTGAAGTGGAAGATACAAAGAACATAGCTTTGTTTAGCTATGGATCTCAAACTCTAACAGAGTTGCAGATATGGCACAAAAGGCTTGCTCACATTGGTGAGAGGACACTCAAACAGATTTGCAGGGACCAAAGTGTACTTGGTTTGCCTAATATCACAAGGCAACACATGATTTATAAGTGTGAAGCTTGTCAACTCGGCAAGGCTCATAGACAACCTTTCAATAAGAAAGGATATATGTATCAAAATCCTTTGGATCTAGTGCACACAGATGTGTGGGGTCCAAGTAAGGAGCCATCTATATCAGGCTCAAGATATTATGTGTGTTTCATAGATGATTGTAGCAGGTGGACCATTCTGTTTTTCATGAAGCACAAGGATGAAGTGTTTAATTGCTTTAAGAAGTATATTGCTCTTGTTGAAAATCAAACAGGTAGGACTTTGAAAAGACTCAGATCAGATGGTGGAGGAGAATACTTCTCTTCTGAATTTGATGCCTTCTTGTATGAAAGAGGCATTAAAAGGGAAGTCACTACAAGGTATACACCCGAACTCAATGGTGTAGCAGAGAGGAGGAACAGAGCTATTGTCGAAGCAGCAAGGTCCATGCTCAATGAAAAGGGATTGCCAAACTACCTATGGGTAGAGGCTATGTCTACAGCCACATATCTCATAAATAGACTTCCATCTAAGTCACTAGATGGAACCACTCCATATGAAGTGTGGAATGGAAGAAGACCTAGTCTAGAGCATTGCAAAATCTTTGGATGCTTAGCCTATGCTCACATTCCTTCTCAAGTAAGAGGGAAATTGGATCCCAAGGCAGAGAAGTGCGTATTTATTGGTTATGACCAAAACCAAAAAGGATATAGATTGTACAATCCAACCAATAAAGGATTTTCTGTGAGTAGAGATGTAATTTTTGATGAAAACAAATCATGGTTTGATGATGACAGGAAAGTGAAGCTGCCATATGACTTGGATGAAGATTTTCCATCACTTCAACCAAAGGAGCCAAAGCAGATTGAAGAAAGTGATTCGGAGATTGACCTAGAAGACTTGGAAAGACTAAAGCTATGGAAGAACAAAGGTAAAGCAAAGATGCAGGATGCTACATATGGACCCGAGAGCTCACATCAACCACTTAGAAGGTCTTCGAGGGAGAAGAAGAAACCAGAGAGGTTTGGTTATGATACTTCTTTGGTCACCAAGCACTCAATCTACATTGCAAAGGATTCAACCAATGAAGAACCTACCACATTCGAAGAAGCACAAAGCAAGAAAGCTTGGAGAGATGCAATGGATGAAGAAATGGAAGCCTTGAAGGAGAATGACACTTGGGAGCTTGTACCTAACAAGCCATCTATGAAGATAATCGGATCTCGATGGATATACAAAATCAAGAGGAATCCAGATGGAAGTATAAATAGACACAAAGCAAGGTTAGTTGCTAAAGGGTTTGCTCAAACCCATGGTATTGATTATGAGGAGACTTTCTCTTCTGTTGCAAAAATGCCTACAATTAGGGTTCTCATTAGTCTTGCTGCATCTAGAAATTGGAATCTTTATCAACTTGATGTAAAGAATGCTTTCTTGAATGGATGGATTTCTGAGGAAGTGTATATGGCACAACCTCCTGGATATGAGGATGCACATCATCCTAACTATGTATGCAAACTAAAGAAAGCTTTGTATGGATTGAAGCAAGCTCCAAGAGCTTGGAATTTCAGATTGGTGACTTATTTGCAGGACCAAGGATTCAAAGCTAGCAAGGCGGATACCTCTTTGTTCATAAAGAGGAATGGATCTGAAGTGATCTATTTATGTGTGTATGTTGATGATATTATTATCACAGGCAATGATCTTGAAGGAATCAAACAGGTAAAGAGTCAAATGAAGGAGGAGTTCAAAATAAGTGACCTCAGAACACTCACTTATTTTCTTGGATTGGAGTTGATCTACACAGATTCAGGTATATACATCATACAAAGGAAGTATGTCCATGACATGCTCGTCAAGTTCAAGATGGAAAATACAAAGTGTGCAGGTACACCTATGGAGCAAAATCATAAGCTTAGTGCTTATGAAGGAGAGCCAATTGAAGACATCTGCATTTTACTTGTATTGTCTACTTTGTGCATATAAATTTGCAAGGTCATTGGATTAATACTTTTGGAGATATCTGCATTTTACTGCTTACTGGTCTATCTCTGCAGAGCCCCGAGAATTGTGGGAATGTTCCAGAAATTGTTGAAACTTGTTCTCAGTGCTCAGTCCATCATTTGAAGTGTTTTAACTTGGATTGGGAAGCTTGCTAAGTCTATTTGCTATGCCCAAAATGAATTTTTCAAATTCTTACCAGGTTGAGAGCACTGTTCATTTTTTCCAGCAGGTGTATGTCCAAAAATAGCAAGTTTTGGGAGCTAGTCATTTTGCAACTAATCTGTCTTGACTTAAACGTTTGGGATACATGTTCCAAAGTACTTGGCTGATATTTTGGTGGATTTAGGAAGCTCAAAGGGTCTACTAATCAACTCTGAAGTCTCAATTGGCTGGTGTGAAGCTGGTTGTAGCAGCACCTACTCATCTTTGGATTGCATCCACCATCTCTCTTCACAATATTGACAACCTGCTGACTTGTGCCTACTTGAGAGCTCGTTCTTGCTACCTTATCCATGATATTGGTGGTAGTGTTTGATGATTGCTTATCTGCAAGAAGGAGAAAATCATATTAGCATTGCATAGGAAACATGATAGTACCGTGTTCCCTCTACAACACCAACATGTTCTTTAAGGTTAGAGATTAGTCTAATTGGTGTATTATATGTGTGTGAGTGAAATTTAGGAAGTCAATAATATTCCTATATGCATACTCTAGTTGTGCACTATACTCAAATGCATCTATTCCTGTGCACAATAGTTTACATCTTTGGGCAAGGGGATTTATTATAGGGTTTAACTCTCCAAATTTTCTTTGTGGGATTGCATCTTTCAATTGTGATGATCTTTACATGTTTCTGAAATATGTCTTCTTGGATTTGGGACTTTTTGGGTACCCATTTCCAGATAGTCCTAGGTGTGATTTTAGGTGTGTAGGTGTTGATTGCAGATGTTTGCCATGAAGTGTATGACATGAGTATGTGTGAGTGGTGATTCGAGCTCATGAGCATATGTGCAGCTATTTGAGCTAGTATGCAAGTCTTAGGCACCCAAATGTATCATGCATTGGGGTCAAACTTCATTGAATGCTTTGGAATCCAAATAGAGATAGTCTGGCTTGGTTGATTCCTGGCCTACTCCTTCATTGTAGTCTTTGATTTAGTACTTTTTCTATTGCATCTTTGGGGTTCTGTCATTAGAGGAGAGGGTTGTTTGCCCTTATGCATCCAAATCTGCCTCACTCCATGAGGTGTGTTGTTTTGCCCTGATTGTTGAGCCTACTACTTGGTTATCTGTGTAACCCAATGTTTGGGTCATCTTGGTTGTTTTCCATGGGCTGTTGTAGCTCAAGCGTAAGCACCACCTCCTTTACTTGTCAATCCGCGGAGACGTGAGGACCGGTATGAAGACCACGAGCAAGTGAAGGCACAAGTGCGTGAGTGAAAGCACACAAACATGCACACACATACACACACACGCGCACAAGGTAAGATCAAAGAGAGGAACAATGGAAGGATTTTCTATTACTAGAGAAATCTATTACAAAACTGAAATCTACCAAAAGCTAACCCCAAAAATGAGCTCTCTAGCTCTTTTTATAGTTTTTGGACTAGTTTTGGCCCTGTCCAGACCTAGTGTCCGGCCTAGTTAAAAATTAGGTTCTAGGGCTTATTTGAAGGCTCAAACGGAGTCTAAAAATTATGAAAATTGGTAGGATGATACTTCTAATGCTCCTCAAGCTTGAGGACTCCTCGGCTTGCACAAAATGGAGCTACAAAAATAGAAAATGGTATTTACAATGGTTTTAGTGATGGAAATCACTATTTTTGTAGGGGATTCTTCTGATAATTTGACATGTACTTCTTGGAGCTCCCTACTTACTCCTTCTTCTTGTGTGTGTCCACCTTTCTGATGTGCTTCCATGCTTGTGCTTGACCTTGAGTTCCAACACTCCCCCCCCTCTCGAGTCTGTCGTCCCTGACAGACCCTTGTTGGAAGGGTTGTTCCATGTAGTGCTTTGAGAGGTGGTGTCCATCCGTTGTATGAGCTGGTTCCTTGGATTCCAACAAGAATGTGTCGTTGTGAGCGTTCAAAATTGCAAGTTGCTCAAAAGAGGTTGTCAAGAGTGATTTGGAGCAACTACTGGCTTCAATTTGCTTCCGAGATCTGGATGTTGTTCCCATAGCGTCCGCTAGCTCTTCCAAAGATGATGTTGAGAGGAGTCGTGCCAACTACTCATAACCCATAATGAATGAAGGGTAAGTGTGTTCGTGCCTGGGTTGAAAAAAGTATGTGCCTTGTGCACGGCCTTGTAATGTAGCCCTACACATGCTTACTTGGAAAATGCATTGGAAGAGCATGGTGCAAAAATTGCGGGTCTTGAGCTAAGTGCTCAAGGGTATGCTGACGAAGAGGTTTCCTAAACTATCATGGTTATGGTGTTTCCAGAGTAAAGATACTTACCATGGAGAAGGTTGATGGATGTTTGTCTCTTCGTGTTGTACACTCGGCCTTTGGGATGGAACATTGTTGATGAATGTCCATGTTGATTGTCCACTGATGAGATCTTTTGAGTGGTGGATCTCCTCTCCTCTTTTCAAAGCAACATTTGTCAAATATTGAGAATTGAATTTCTTTATATTCCTTGGCAAGCAACATCGGTTAACTACACCAAGCTGAGTTTCACATATTCTCTTTAGCTCACCATATGCAGGAGTCTTCTCCTCCAGAACTACCCTTTGCAGATATCTCCTTGGATGCTCTGGTACATGAAGTAGTTAAGCATCACTCAAGTTGCGGACCTTCAAGCTCTTCATTCCTACCATGGTAAGAGAAAATCATAGTTGTAGATGCCATGTTCATGCCAAATGCTTGTCATCTACCAGATAAGGCAGCAATAATCTCACTGCTGGCCGAGACACACTTCTATCCAAATTGCTAAATGCCCAGTAATCAACAGTTCCTCCTTCAACTAAGCATGACTCATTCATGTTTCATAAGCCAAACCTGGGAACAAGCTCTCTTTCGCTTTTCTTTCTCCCTTTTTTTTTTTTTTTTTTTTTTGGAACAAGATATCACAAAACAAGAACACAAAAGTTAGTATCAATAGAAATATTTGACATATGTCACTGTGCTCTTCTGCGTGGGATTCTCAAGTGTGTCTATGCACGGCCGTGTAATGTGGCCCTATATTAATGCATACTTTGGAAATGCATGACCTGAATGGTGCAAAAGACAGGGTTGTGCAAGGAGCACATGGTTGTCGCTCGTCGAGGCTTGATGTCACTTGCAGATATTGATGCCATCTTTGTTGGAGGTATCCATTGTATCTCGAGATGACAATTGCTCATTCCTCCTTATAGGGATCCATTTGAGAACGGTTTGCGACTGGGTAGAGATCACCTTTGGCCGCTTCATGTTTGAATGATTTCGTGAGGGTTTGATCCATTGTGGCTGGCTCTTTATTTTGGTGGATGCTATCGGTACTTTCATCCTCCAAACCCATATCCTTGCAGATGAGGTTCTTTGATCTTTATTGGAGCTCTGTGCTTGATTCAGTCCTTTACCTCGAGGCCTTGGTGTCTTTGTTGTGCAGGTTGTTGCCTTGAAGTTCCCCCTTGGATTTTTTCTGAGCTTAGGCTTGATTGCTTGGGATCCTTGGATTGGAAGTGGTCTTTCTTGAGGATAAGTCATGGTAGGCCTAGACCATAGATTTTGAAGCCGAGTGTGAGGGGACTGATTTTGTGCAAGGGCTTTCTTTGGTACCCATATCATAGTGCGATTTGGCTGGGCTCTAAGTAATTTCTTGGCCACCCAAATTTGCTTGAGATTATCAAGAAAATGTGATTTCTGTTTCTTGATGTAAGGGTCTTTTGGGCCTTCTATGTGAGTTTTTTGAGAAAACTCATGTTTACATGGGGAATGCAACAAGGGTTGATCTTCTATACATACATCAGGCTTATGCAAGGGATCAATGGGTTGTGTGGTTTGAGATTGATCTAGAGATTCATCGAGACATTTATCCTTATTACACATAGAATCCCTAGGGTTACAAATGGGTGATGGATTGTCATGATTCACCCTAGAGTCGACATCCTTTTCCACATCAGTGATACAAAGCATTGGTTGATCATCTCCTTCTTGACCATCTGAGTGTACATCCCTGCTTATGGCTTCATGAGGGGAATCCAAATTTACAGGAAGAGAGGGTCCTTCCACATCCCCCAAACACTTGGAGTCCTCCATTTCTCCATTCTCTAAGGTTTCCGGTGATTTACTCAAAGAAGGATTAGATTCAAAAACATGAGTAGAAAGAAAAATTTTTTCATGAAAAGCACACTCTGTGAAAAGATGATTTTGCCCCCAATTATCATAAGGTGGATAGTCATTAGGATTTTCCATAGACATATATGTAGAAGCATGGATAATAGGTGGAGAAGGCACCTCAAATTCTTGATGATTTTGTGTAATGAACCTTTGGGTGCCAATGATCAAGTCTTCATCTATACAATCCATGACAAAGAATGTTTCCGAAAATTGCATATCATCCACCATAACAGGCAACACAACTTGACCCATGCATTCATAATGTTCATCATCCATGAGGATAGAAGAATGAGTTGTTGGTTGAATGTTTTCACAAATAATGGTCAATAAGTCAATATGAATCAAATTCCACTCACAATGAGGAGTGATATATGCCCTCAATCTTCTACAGTCATATCCTATTCTTATATGCACAAAAGTATTGTGATATTCTCTTGTTGCAAATATGGATCCCACCCCCCTAGTCATTTCCTCCGTTTCCTTGACTCCTTGCAATTTTTCTCTAGATGTTTCACCCTCATGTGAAATTATTTCATGCACTTCATGTTTATCTCCCTTCTCTTTTCCCACCTTAGCCCCTTTTCTTCTATCTTTTGCTTTTTTCTTTCCCATGACACAATTTTTCTCCCCCTTGGTATTGCTCAAAAATCCTTGGGAGGCCCCTTGGTTTCCTAGTCCCACTTGAGGGTCTACTTCAAATTATCCTATCTCAAAATCAACGCGTTATTCTTGAAAAAAACAGTTGAGGTCGAGTAGGACTTGAAACGAGCTTTCTAACGAGCTATAGAGCTCAAAAAATGGACTTTGGATGAGAAAGTTATGCCAATTCAGGCTCCTGGGGGTCAAAACAGGCAAACAGGACCTTTGGAGAAAATCGCGATTTTGTGAACTTCCAGAAAATCGCGATGTTGAGGCTCAGAAAATCGCGATGTTGTGACTCAGAAAATCGCGATGTTGTGACTCAGAAAATCGCGATGTTGAGAACTTAGAAAATCGCGATGTTGAGGCTCAGAAAATCGCGATGTTGAGACTTAGAAAATCGCGATGTTGAGACTCAGAAAATCGCGATGTTGAGCACAAAATCGTGTTTTTGAAAATCGCGATTTTGACTCAGAGAATCGTGATTTACAAAATCGTGTTTTTTTCACAAAATCGGGTTTTCTCAGAATCGTGTTTTTGGCATGAAAATCGCGATGTTGAGCAAAAATTCGTGTTTTTGAAAATCGCGATGTTGAGCACAAAATCGTGTTTTTGAAAATCGCGATGTTGAGCAAAAATTCGTGTTTTTGAAAATCGCGATGTTGAGCACAAAATCGTGTTTTTGAAAATCGCGATTTTGACTCAGAGAATCGTGATTTACAAAATCGTGTTTTTTTCACAAAAATCGTGTTTTCTCAGAATCGTGTTTTTGGCATGAAAATCGCGATGTTGAGCACAAAATCGTGTTTTTGAAAATCGCGATGTTGAGCAAAAATTCGTGTTTTCACAGAATCGTCTTTTTCCACAAAATCGTGTTTTTAACTGAAAATCGTGATTTGTGAGAATCGCGATTTTGAGCCCGCTGAAAATCGTATTTTCTCAGAATCGTGTTTTTGGCATGAAATCGCGATGTTGAACACAAAATCGTGTTTCTGAAAATTGCGATGTTGAGCACAAAATCGTGATTTGTGAGAATCGCGATGTTGAGACTCAGAAAATCGCGATGTTGAGACTCAGAAAATCGCGATGTTGAGACTCAGAAAATCGTGATGTTGAGACTCAGAAAATCGCGATGTTGAGCACAAAATCGTGATTTGTGAGAATCGCGATGTTGAGCAAAAATCGTGATTACACAGAATCGCCTTTTTTCACAAAATCGTGTTTTTTTACTGAAAATCGTGATTTTTTGAGAATCGCGATTTTGAGTAGGGAATCGTGTTTTCTCAAATTCGTGTTTTTTGACTGAAAATCGTGATTTGTGAGAATCGCGATTTTGAGCACAATCACAGAATCGTGATTTTTTCAGCCAACTTTTAGGCGGGAAAACAAAAAATCGTGATTTTTCAAAAAATTTTGAATTTTCACAGAATCGCGATTTTCATCACAGAATCGCGTTTTTTGGCGGGAAATTCAAATTTCTGAGCGCCGGCTATGGCGAGCTCCGTATGAGCAGAAAATCATGAAAAAAACACAGCGCTTGCTCTCCCTTGCTTCTCCTAATTCCTTCCCACACAATAATGCATGAGAAATGGTATGAAAATGGTGAAAATGCACTAAAAAACAAGAAATTTCTATGAAGAAGAAGATGGAAGAAGGTGGAGATGATGATGATGATGAAGATGAAGAGGAAAAAACAGAAAATGAACTGAAATGACAGATTTTTTACCTTCCAACGTCGCAAATCTACGATCTTACCATCACAACGCTCGTCCTCGAAGCTCTCTCCCCGGCAACGGCGCCAAAATTTGGTGTAGCTCAAGCGTAAGCATCACCTCCTTTACTTGTCAATCCGCGGAGACGTGAGGACCGGTATGAAGACCACGAGCAAGTGAAGGCACAAGTGCGTGAGTGAAAGCACACAAACATGCACACACATACACACACACGCGCACAACGTAAGATCAAATAGAGGAACAATGGAAGGATTTTCTATTACTAGAGAAATCTATTACAAAACTGAAATCTACCAAAAGCTAACCCCAAAAATGAGCTCTCTAGCTCTTTTTATAGTTTTTGGACTAGTTTTGGCCCTGTCCAGACCTAGTGTCCGGCCTAGTTAAAAATTAGGTTCTAGGGCTTATTTGAAGGCTCAAACGGAGTCTAAAAATTATGAAAATTGGTAGGATGATACTTCTAATGCTCCTCAAGCTCGAGGACTCCTCGGCTTGCACAAAATGGAGCTACAAAAATAGAAAATGGTATTTACAATGGTTTTAGTGATGGAAATCACTATTTTTGTAGGGGATTCTTCTGATAATTTGACATGTACTTCTTGGAGCTCCCTACTTACTCCTTCTTCTTGTGTGTATCCACCTTTCTGATGTGCTTCCATGCTTGTGCTTGACCTTGAGTTCCAACAGCTGTCTTTGGAAAAGAAGGGAGTTCCATTTTGGGTGCTACAACTCCTTCATAAGTGGCCTCATTTTGCATCATAGAACTTTGGATAACAATAGCATCGTTATCTTCAAGTGTGTTCCTAGAAGGACCAAGAGTGTGTGTGTTTCCTAGTTCCTTGAGTGCCCGATTTTCTAACTCAACTGTAATGCAGTTTTGATTCACCCAATGAATGCATGATCATAAATCTAGTCTTGAACCTTATCCTTCACATGGGCATCAAAGTAGGCTTTTTTTCTTTTCTTGGCCACATAAATCCTTTCTGCTGCTTTCAATCGTGTCTCTCCTAGTCGCTCTAAGTCCAAAATTCTAGATGAAAGCTCATGACTGGTCCACTGGTGCTCTTGTGCTACTTTCAATGTTGATATCAAGAAGTCTAATGGTAACACAACATTTCATCCAAAGTCCATCTGAAAGGGTGTGGCTTGGAGTACCATTTTATAGGCCACTCTGTAGGCCCGAACAACATGGTGTAGCTATTTATCCCAGTCAGAGCATTTTTATTCACCAATTATACATTACATAATATCTTTTTTGTGCTCTCGGCCTGGCGATTTGCTTGTGGATGATATGGGTCCGACTTCTTGTGAACCACCATGAATTCTTGTAACAAGTATTCAATGAACTCATTCAAGAAGTGGGTGTCACCAATTCTATTGGCAAACCATATCTTGTGAATGCATTCTCAAATAGGAACTTGGCTGTGGTTTGCGCATCGTTCTTTCTTGTAGCCTTCACTTCCACCCATTTAGTTAGATAATCAGTGGCCACAATGATGTATCCACATGTGAAATCTTAACTAGGGGATTAATAGGACCAATAAAGTCTATTCCCCACTCAAAGAATGCATGTCCTCCCATCATGGGTTTTTGTGGCATCTCATCTTTACGTATAGGGTACCGAATTCGCTGACAAATATCACACCTCTTCATGTAGGTATGTGCATCCATGTGAAGAGTTGGACACCAACGACCTGCAAATAAAATCGCCTTGATCACACAATCGGGTCCAAAATGTCCTCTTACTACACCTTGGTGAGTAGTCTCTAAGATCTTGAGGTATTCACTCTCATGGACACACAATCTAAGATATTTGTCTCTTCCTCGTTTGTATAGATTATCACCTATGATATTGTAATTTAGTGCTTCTTGCTCTAAGCTCTTTCATCCAACCAATGTCATCTCTTGAGTGAATGTTTTCATCCTCAAAATTGCTACTAAAGGTTCACTCCAATCTAGCATTAAAAACACTTGATACAAAGTGGCATGTTCCATTGGGAGTCTAGAGCTATAGATTGGGCATTCCTTGCATAACTTATGGACATCTACCTCCATAGTAGGCCAATATACACCTAATCTTCACAGAGTCTGTAGGGTTAAGTGTTTGGAGTGGTGTTGTTGCAGTGCACCTACATTTGCTATTTGCAACCACCTTGCATGCTAATCTTCATCTACACAACAAGCTAGTATGCCTTGATTGGTGTGATTATATACACTGCCTGCTAGTATGTGATATTTTTGAGATCTCACCACTTCTTTATCTTTGACTTTCAGTATAGGATGTTTGGGTCCAAAGGTTAGAATAGACATTATAGTTTTGGCCCATTCAAGCACTACTTCTAGATTGAATAAGTAAGCATCCGAAAGGTCATCCGATACTCCTTTAGGGGACTCTCCTGAAGTTAGTCTAGAAAGGTGATCTACCCTTAGGTGGGTCCTACCTTTTCTAACCACAAATTCAAAGTCATATTCCATTAGTAAGAGGAACCACCTTGCTAATCTCCTAGTATTGCAAGGTTTTTTCACTAGATATAGTAGCGCTTGATGGTCTGTAAAAAATTTAAACTTATTTGCAAGCAAATAATGTCTAAACTTTTTAACCGGATACACCATGCCTAATCCTTCTCTTTGTGCAGTTGTATAATTTCATTCAGTTGCATTCAATTGTCTATTGGCATAAGCTGCTGGAAGATCCATATTACCTTGACCACTAGGTTGTGCTAATACACACCCAATAACAGAATTGGATGCATCCACATGAACATGGAAGGCCTTTTTCCAATATGGTGTAGTTAATGTTGAAAATCAAGTCTCAATCATGCAAAATATCTCAATCACAAGTTTTGCAAGTGGGCCAATCAAAACCAAGGATCCAAAGTCGTGGAATAAAGTTTGAAGCTCCACCAAACTCAATCAAATTGAAATCTCATCAAATGATCCACCAAAAAGTGCATCTACACTGATTGGTGGGTGGTTAGCTAGATTCTAGGAAAGGAAGTATGTCCATGACATGCTCGTCAAGTTCAAGATGGAAAATACAAAGTGTGTAGGTACACCTATGGAGCAAAATCATAAGCTTAGTGCTTATGAAGGAGAGCCAATTGAAGACATCACAAGCTATCAAAGCTTGGTTGGAAGTTTGAACTATGCAACACTCACAAGGGTGGATATATGCTATAGTGTTAGCATATTGAGTCAGTTTATGCATAAGCCGAGAAGACCACATATGGAAGCGGCCAAGAGAGTCCTCAAGTACCTAAAGGGGACCATGAATGAAGGTTTGTTTTATTCATTTACTTCAGATATTGAGCTAAAGGTCTACTCAGATGCAGATTGGGCCGGATCTAAAGATGATAGAAGAAGCACATCAGGGTATATATCATTTGCAGGTTAAAAAATCATTTCTTGGTCGTCGAAGAAGCAGCCAACCGTGGCATTATCTTCTACCGAAGCTGAATATAGAGGTTTGGCTAATGCAACTCAAGAAATCATGTGGTTAAAGTCTTTGTACACAGATCTTGGACTTCATTCTTCAACACCTCACATTTTTTGTGACAACACAAGCTCACTACATCTAGCAGCTAATCCGGTATACCATGCTAGAACCAAGCATATTGAAGTCCACTACCATTACGTAAGGGAGAAGCTAATGAGCAAGGATATTCAACTATCCTATGTCTCTACAGATATGCAATGTGCCGACATGTTGACTAAAGCTCTTGATGGTACAAAATTAAGTAGATTCAAGTTGATGATTGGCTTGCAGGAAATCAAGGACAATTGAAGACTTATTTGAAGGCCAAGCATGTTAGGCTTGAGGGGGAGCTGTTGGTGCATTTTGCCCAAGCCTACATGCTTGATATGCTTGATATTATCCTCATTTGTAAGTCACATGAGTAGTCATGTGAACACCTCTTGTAAAAGAGTACATTTTATCTCTTGTAAATGGAAAAAGAAAAAAGGAAAAGGATGGCTTACCTCATCCATGATGTAAAAGCAAATTCGTGGTTCTAACTACCTAAAACCATGAAATTTAGAGCTGAGGGAATCTCTCCTAACTTTGGGGATCACTTTTAGGTGGAGCCATTCGAATTTGAATTCAAAATTCCCTCCAAGAATAGCTATAAAAGGAGCAAGAAGGAAGAGGCGATTAGCAAGCCTTGTACGTGACCACTTGATGTCATTTTGTAGAGATTGAAGAGCTTACTCCATAGCTCTATCATTCTACTCCCATTGTGCAAAGATTCATTGCCAATGTGGTTGTAATCATATGTGAATCTATACATTTATCATCATCTACTTCTCTGTTTTGTTCTCTGCTATACTCACTCAAAGCAGTAACTTCAGAAGGTTATATCTCGCGTTCTACTGAACCTTTTTCAGTGATTTGAATTGTGTTGGATAGCTTGTATTGTCTACTTTGTGCATATAAATTTTCAAGGTCATTGGATTAATACTTTTAAAGATATCTTCATTTTACTACGTACTGGTCTATCTCTGCAGAGCCCCGAGAATTGTGGGAATGTTCTAGAAATTGTTGAAACTTGTTCTCAGTGCTCAGTCCATCATTTGAAGTGTTTTAACTTGGATTGGGAAGCTTGCTAAGTCTATTTGCTACGCCCAAAAGGAATTTTTCAAATTCTTACCAGGTTGAGAGCACTGTTCATTTTTTCTAGCAGGTGTATGTCCAAAAATAGCAAGTTTTGGGAGCTAGTCATTTCGCAACTAGTCTGTCTTGACTTAAACTTTTGGGATACATGTTCCAAAGTACTTGGCTGATATTTTGGTGGATTTAGGAAGCTCAAAGGGTCTACTAATCAACTCTGAAGTCTCAGTTGGCTGGTGTGAAGCTGGTTGTAGCAGCACCTACTCATCTTTGGATTGCATCCACCATCTCTCTTCACAGTGGTATCAGAGCATAGTCAAGCAACATGGGAGATGGATTTCCATCAACAATTGACAAATTGGATTAAAAAAACTACCCGGCATGGTCTCTAAGGATGGAGGCTTACCTTCAAGGGAGGAATCTATATGGATTCATATCCCGAGATGAAGCAATGCCAACCATGAGGAACAAAGGGCAACCATCACATGAAGAAGTGGAAGGACTTTCGAATTGGTGTTCGAAGGATGCACTCGCAAGGTCCTATATTCTAAACTCAATCTATGATTTTCTTTTACCTCATGTCAAGGGATGCAAGACATCAAGAGAGACCTGGAATGCACTTGCTTCTTTCTTCTCTTCCAACACTCGAGCAAGGAAGAACCAATTGTGGATGGAGTTCACAACAATGAAGAAAAGCCCGAAGCAAAATGTGACTGATTATGTCACAAAGATGAAGGAGATTTCCGACCAACTTGGAAGCATTGGAGAGGTAATTGAAGAGGAGCGAATCATAAGACAAATCATGAATGGAATCAAAGCAGACGACAAGTGGGAGTCATTCACAACAGCCATGGATTTATACATGGATATGCATGTACCCGACGTCAACACACTCATGGGCCAACTCTTCACTCATGAAGCAAAGATTAGCAAAGGTGGTGAGTCCTCAAGAGGTAATCAAACTTCTGCCTTATATTCTGATAAAGCTAAGGTCAAGGACAAGTCAAAGAATAGGAAGAATGAAGATGAAGGAAGCTCTTTCCAAGCAAACTTTGCAGGTAGAGGAAGAGCTAGAGGAAGAGGCAGAGGTGGAAAGCAAGGCAGGGGGAGATTCCAATCATCTCAACCTTGCAACATATGTGGCTTATCTAACCATACTACTGAAGAATGTTTCAGGAACCCGAGGAACTCAAGAGGAAGAGGATTCAATAGAGGTGGCTATGGATCAAATAGAGGTAGATAAAATGGAGGCTACAACAACAACAACTGCTACAACAACAATTACAACAACAACAACAACTATCAAAGTGGCCATAGAGGAAGAAGAGATTACAATAACTATGCAGAGGACCAAAGTCAAGAAGATTCATTATTGATTATGAATCTATCAGCGAAGAAGGGTAAGGATGATGATCACATATTTTACATTGATTCGGGATGCTCGAACCATGTACCAGGAAATGTGGCTTTACTTTCTGATTTGGAAGATCCTCATAACAAGCATGAAGTGCAGACAGGAGATGACACAAAGCACTCAGTGGAGAAGATAGGTAATGTGAAGACATCAGATGGGAATATGAACCTCTTAAGCAAAGTCTTGTATGTCCCTACAATTACCAAAAATTTAATAAGTGTTGGACAGATTGTTGAAAAAGGATTGCAGGTTAGATTCAATCGATTTGGAGCATATGTTGAAGACCCAAGGCAAGGCTTTCGAAGGATTGCCAAAGGAGAAAAAACAGGAAGGCTTTTCACTTTTGAAGTGGAAGATACAAAGAACATAGCTTTGTTTAGCTATGGATCTCAAACTCTAACAGAGTTGGAGATATGGCACAAAAGGCTTGCTCACATTGGTGAGAGGACACTCAAACAGATTTGCAGGGACCAAAGTGTACTTGGTTTGCCTAATATCACAAGGCAACACATGATTTATAAGTGTGAAGCTTGTCAACTCGGCAAGGCTCATAGATAACCTTTCAATAAGATAGGATATATGTATCAAAATCCTTTGGATCTAGTGCACACAGATGTGTGGGGTCCAAGTAAGGAGCCATCTATATCAGGCTCAAGATATTATGTGTCTTTCATAGATGATTGTAGCAGGTTGACCATTCTATTTTTCATGAAGCACAAGGATGAAGTGTTTAATTGCTTTAAGAAGTATATAGCTCTTGTTGAAAATCAAACAGGTAGGACTTTGAAAAGACTCAGATCAGATGGTGGAGGAGAATACTTCTCTTTTGAATTTGATGCCTTCTTGTATGAAAGAGGCATTAAAAGGGAAGTCACTACAAGGTATACACCCGAACTCAATGGTGTAGCAGAGAGGAGGAATAGAGCTATTGTCGAAGCAGCAAGGTCCATGCTCAATGAAAAGGGATTGCCAAACTACCTATGGGCAGAGGCTGTGTCTACAGCCACATATCTCATAAATAGACTTCCATCTAAGTCACTAGATGGAACCACTCCATATGAAGTGTGGAATGGAAGAAGACCTAGTCTAGAGCATTGCAAAATCTTTGGATGCTTAGCCTATGCTCACATTCCTTCTCAAGTAAGAGGGAAATTGGATCCCAAGGCAGAGAAGTGCGTATTTATTGGTTATGACCAAAACCAAAAAGGATATAGATTGTACAATCCAACCAATAAAGGATTTTTTGTGAGTAGAGATGTAATTTTTGATGAAAACAAATCATGGTTTGATGATGACAGGAAAGTGAAGCTGCCATATGACTTGGATGAAGATTTTCCATCACTTCAACCAAAGGAGCCAAAGCAGATTGAAGAAAGTGATTCGGAGATTGACCTAGAAGACTTGGAAAGACTAAAGCTATGGAAGAACAAAGGTAAAGCAAAGATGCAGGATGCTACATATGGACCCGAGAGCTCACATCAACCACTTAGAAGGTCTTCGAGGGAGAAGAAGAAACCAGAGAGGTTTGGTTATGATACTTCTTTGGTCACCAAGCACTCAATCTACATTGCAAAGGATTCAACCAATGAAGAACCTACCACATTCGAAGAAGCACAAAGCAAGAAAGCTTGGAGAGATGCAATGGATGAAGAAATGGAAGCCTTGAAGGAGAATGACACTTGGGAGCTTGTACCTAACAAGCCATCTATGAAGATAATCGGATCTCGATGGATATACAAAATCAAGAGGAATCCAGATGGAAGTATAAATAGACACAAAGCAAGGTTAGTTGCTAAAGGGTTTGCTCAAACCCATGGTATTGATTATGAGGAGACTTTCTCTCCTGTTGCAAAAATGCCTACAATTAGGGTTCTCATTAGTCTTGCTGCATCTAGAAATTGGAATCTTTATCAACTTGATGTAAATAATGCTTTCTTGAATGGATGGATTTCTGAGGAAGTGTATATGGCACAACCTCCTGGATATGAGGATGCACATCATCCTAACTATGTATGCAAACTAAAGAAAGATTTGTATGGATTGAAGCAAGCTCCAAGAGCTTGGAATTTCAGATTGGTGACTTATTTGCAGGACCAAGGATTCAAAGCTAGCAAGGCGGATACCTCTTTGTTCATAAAGAGGAATGGATCTGAAGTGATCTATTTATGTGTGTATGTTGATGATATTATTATCACAGGCAATGATCTTGAAGGAATCAAACAGGTAAAGAGTCAAATGAAGGAGGAGTTCAAAATAAGTGACCTCAGAACACTCACTTATTTTCTTGGATTGGAGTTGATCTACACAGATTCAGGTATATACATCACACAAAGGAAGTATGTCCATGACATGCTCGTCAAGTTCAAGATGGAAAATACAAAGTGTGCAGGTACACCTATGGAGCAAAATCATAAGCTTAGTGCTTATGAAGGAGAGCCAATTGAAGACATCTGCATTTTACTTGTATTGTCTACTTTGTGCATATAAATTTGCAAGGTCATTGGATTAATACTTTTGGAGATATCTGCATTTTACTGCTTACTGGTCTATCTCTGCAGAGCCCTGAGAATTGTGGGAATGTTCTAGAAATTGTTGAAACTTGTTCTCAGTGCTCAGTCCATCATTTGAAGTGTTTTAACTTGGATTGGGAAGCTTGCTAAGTCTATTTGCTATGCCCAAAATGAATTTTTCAAATTCTTACCAGGTTGAGAGCACTGTTCATTTTTTCCAGCAGGTGTATGTCCAAAAATAGCAAGTTTTGGGAGCTAGTCATTTTGCAACTAATCTGTCTTGACTTAAACGTTTGGGATACATGTTCCAAAGTACTTGGCTGATATTTTGGTGGATTTAGGAAGCTCAAAGGGTCTACTAATCAACTCTGAAGTCTCAATTGGCTGGTGTGAAGCTGGTTGTAGCAGCACCTACTCATCTTTGGATTGCATCCACCATCTCTCTTCACAATATTGACAACCTGCTGACTTGTGCCTACTTGAGAGCTCGTTCTTGCTACCTTATCCATGATATTGGTGGTAGTGTTTGATGATTGCTTATCTGCAAGAAGGAGAGAATCATATTAGCATTGCATAGGAAACATGATAGTACCGTGTTCCCTCTACAACACTAACATGTTCTTTAAGGTTAGAGATTAGTCTAATTGGTGTATTATATGTGTGTGAGTGAAATTTAGGAAGTCAATAATATTCCTATATGCATACTCTAGTTGTGCACTATACTCAAATGCATCTATTCCTGTGCACAATAGTTTACATCTTTGGGCAAGGGGATTTATTATAGGGTTTAACTCTCCAAATTTTCTTTGTGGGATTGCATCTTTCAATTGTGATGATCTTTACATGTTTCTGAAATATGTCTTCTTGGATTTGGGACTTTTTGGGTACCCATTTCCAGATAGTCCTAGGTGTGATTTTAGGTGTGTAGGTGTTGATTGCAGATGTTTTCCATGAAGTGTATGACATGAGTATGTGTGAGTGGTGATTCGAGCTCATGAGCATATGTGCAGCTATTTGAGCTAGTATGCAAGTCTTAGGCACCCAAATGTATCATGCATTGGGGTCAAACTTCATTGAATGCTTTGGAATCCAAATAGAGATAGTCTGGCTTGGTTGATTCCTGGCCTACTCCTTCATTGTAGTCTTTGATTTAGTACTTTTTCTATTGCATCTTTGGGGTTCTGTCATTAGAGGAGAGGGTTGTTTGCCCTTATGCATCCAAATCTGCCTCACTCCATGAGGTGTGTTGTTTTGCCCTGATTGTTGAGCCTACTACTTGGTTATCTGTGTAACCCAATGTTTGGGTCATCTTGGTTGTTTTCCATGGGCTGTCTTTGGAAAAGAAGGGAGTTCCATTTTGGGTGCTACAACTCCTTCATAAGTGGCCTCATTTTGCATCATAGAACTTTGGATAACAATAGCATCGTTATCTTCAAGTGTGTTCCTAGAAGGACCAAGAGTGTGTGTGTTTCCTAGTTCCTTGAGTGCCCGATTTTCTAACTCAACTGTAATGCAGTTTTGATTCACCCAATGAATGCATGATCATAAATCTAGTCTTGAACCTTATCCTTCACATGGGCATCAAAGTAGGCTTTTTTTCTTTTCTTGGCCACATAAATCCTTTCTGCTGCTTTCAATCGTGTCTCTCCTAGTCGCTCTAAGTCCAAAATTCTAGATGAAAGCTCATGACTGGTCCACTGGTGCTCTTGTGCTACTTTCAATGTTGATATCAAGAAGTCTAATGGTAACACAACATTTCATCCAAAGTCCATCTGAAAGGGTGTGGCTTGGAGTACCATTTTATAGGCCACTCTATAGGCCCGAACAACATGGCGTAGCTATTTATCCCAGTCAGAGCATTTTTATTCACCAATTATACATTACATAATATCTTTTTTGTGCTCTCGGCCTGGCGATTTGCTTGTGGATGATATGGGTCCGACTTCTTGTGAACCACCATGAATTCTTGTAACAAGTATTCAATGAACTCATTCAAGAAGTGGGTGTCACCAATTCTATTGGCAAACCATATCTTGTGAATGCATTCTCAAATAGGAACTTGGCTGTGGTTTGCGCATCGTTCTTTCTTGTAGCCTTCACTTCCACCCATTTAGTTAGATAATCAGTGGCCGCAATGATGTATCCACATGTGAAATCTTAACTAGGGGATTAATAGGACCAATAAAGTCTATTCCCCACTCAAAGAATGCATGTCCTCCCATCATGGGTTTTTGTGGCATCTCATCTTTACGTATAGGGTACCGAATTCGCTGACAAATATCACACCTCTTCATGTAGGTATGTGCATCCATGTGAAGAGTTGGACACCAACGACCTGCAAATAAAATCGCCTTGATCACACAATCGGGTCCAAAATGTCCTCTTACTACACCTTGGTGAGTAGTCTCTAAGATCTTGAGGTATTCACTCTCATGGACACACAATCTAAGATATTTGTCTCTTCCTCGTTTGTATAGATTATCACCTATGATATTGTAATTTAGTGCTTCTTGCTCTAAGCTCTTTCATCCAACCAATGTCATCTCTTGAGTGAATGTTTTCATCCTCAAAATTGCTACTAAAGGTTCACTCCAATCTAGCATTAAAAACACTTGATACAAAGTGGCATGTTCCATTGGGAGTCTAGAGCTATAGATTGGGCATTCCTTGCATAACTTATGGACATCTACCTCCATAGTAGGCCAATATACACCTAATCTTCACAGAGTCTGTAGGGTTAAGTGTTTGGAGTGGTGTTGTTGCAGTGCACCTACATTTGCTATTTGCAACCACCTTGCATGCTAATCTTCATCTACACAACAAGCTAGTATGCCTTGATTGGTGTGATTATATACACTACCTGCTAGTATGTGATATTTTTGAGATCTCACCACTTCTTTATCTTTGACTTTCAGTATAGGATGTTTGGGTCCAAAAGTTAGAATAGACATTATAGTTTTGGCCCATTCAAGCACTACTTCTAGATTGAATAAGTAAGCATCCGGAAGGTCATCCGATACTCCTTTAGGGGACTCTCCTGAAGTTAGTCTAGAAAGGTGATCTACCCTTAGGTGGGTCCTACCTTTTCTAACCACAAATTCAAAGTCATATTCCATTAGTAAGAGGAACCACCTTGCTAATCTCCTAGTATTGCAAGGTTTTTTCACTAGATATAGTAGCGCTTGATGGTCTGTAAAAAATTTAAACTTATTTGCAAGCAAATAATGTCTAAACTTTTGAACCGGATACACCATGCCTAATCCTTCTCTTTGTGCAGTTGTATAATTTCATTCAGTTGCATTCAATTGTCTATTGGCATAAGCTGCTGGAAGATCCATATTACCTTGACCACTAGGTTGTGCTAATACACACCCAATAACAGAATTGGATGCATCCACATGAACATGGAAGGCCTTTTTCCAATATGGTGTAGTTAATGTTGAAAATCAAGTCTCAATCATGCAAAATATCTCAATCACAAGTTTTGCAAGTGGGCCAATCAAAACCAAGGATCCAAAGTCGTGGAATAAAGTTTGAAGCTCCACTAAACTCAATCAAATTGAAATCTCATCAAATGATCCACCAAAAAAGTGCATCTACACTGATTGGTGGGTGGTTAGCTAGATTCTAGGAAAGGAAGTATGTCCATGACATGCTCGTCAAGTTCAAGCTGGAAAATACAAAGTGTGCAGGTACACCTATGGAGCAAAATCATAAGCTTAGTGCTTATGAAGGAGAGCCAATTGAAGACATCACAAGCTATCAAAGCTTGGTTGGAAGTTTGAACTATGCAACACTCACAAGGGTGGATATATGCTATAGTGTTAGCATATTGAGTCAGTTTATGCATAAGCCGAGAAGACCACATATGGAAGCGGCCAAGAGAGTCCTCAAGTACCTAAAGGGGACCATGAATGAAGGTTTGTTTTATTCATTTACTTCAGATATTGAGCTAAAGGTCTACTCAGATGGAGATTGGGCCGGATCTAAAGATGATAGAAGAAGCACATCAGGGTATATATCATTTGCAGGTTCAAAAATCATTTCTTGGTCATCGAAGAAGCAACCAACCGTGGCATTATCTTCTACCAACGCTGAATATAGAGGTTTGGCTAATGCAACTCAAGAAATCATGTGGTTAAAGTCTTTGTACACAGATCTTGGACTTCATTCTTCAACACCTCACATTTTTTGTGACAACACAAGCTCACTACATCTAGCAGCTAATCCGGTATACCATGCTAGAACCAAGCATATTGAAGTCCACTACCATTACATAAGGGAGAAGCTAATGAGCAAGGATATTCAACTATCCTATGTCTCTACAGATATGCAATGTGCCGACATGTTGACTAAAGCTCTTGATGGTACAAAATTAAGTAGATTCAAGTTGATGATTGGCTTGCAGGAAATCAAGGACAATTGAAGACTTATTTGAAGGCCAAGCATGTTAGGCTTGAGGGGGAGCTGTTGGTGCATTTTGCCCAAGCCTACATGCTTGATATGCTTGATATTATCCTCATTTGTAAGTCACATGAGTAGTCATGTGAACACCTCTTGTAAAAGAGTACATTTTATCTCTTGTAAATGGAAAAAGAGAAAAGGAAAAGGATGGCTTACCTCATCCATGATGTAAAAGCAAATTCGTGGTTCTAACTACCTAAAACCACGAAATTTAGAGCCGAGGGAATCTCTCCTAACTTTGGGGATCACTTTTAGGTGGAGCCATTCGAATTCGAATTCAAAATTCCCTCCAAGAATAGCTATAAAAGGAGCAAGAAGGAAGAGGCGATTAGCAAGCCTTGTACGTGACCACTTGATGTCATTTTGTAGAGATTGAAGAGCTTACTCCATAGCTCTATCATTCTACTCCCATTGTGCAAAGATTCATTGCCAATGTGGTTGTAATCATATGTGAATCTATACATTTATCATCATCTACTTCTCTGTTTTGTTCTCTGCTATACTCACTCAAAGCAGTAACTTCAGAAGGTTATATCTTGAGTTCTACTGAACCTTTTTCAGTGATTTGAATTGCTTTGGATAGCTTGTATTGTCTACTTTGTGCATATACATTTTCAAGGTCATTGGATTAATACTTTTAAAGATATCTTCATTTTACTACGTACTGGTCTATCTCTGCAGAGCCCCGAGAATTGTGGGAATGTTCTAGAAATTGTTGAAACTTGTTCTCAGTGCTCAGTCCATCATTTGAAGTGTTTTAACTTGGATTGGGAAGCTTGCTAAGTCTATTTGCTACGCCCAAAAGGAATTTTTCAAATTCTTACCAGGTTGAGAGCACTGTTCATTTTTTCCAGCAGGTGTATGTCCAAAAATAGCAAGTTTTGGGAGCTAGTCATTTCGCAACTAGTCTGTCTTGACTTAAACTTTTGGGATACATGTTCCAAAGTACTTGGCTGATATTTTGGTGGATTTAGGAATCTCAAAGGGTCTACTAATCAACTCTGAAGTCTCAGTTGGCTGGTGTGAAGCTGGTTGTAGCAGCACCTACTCATCTTTGGATTGCATCCACCATCTCTCTTCACAGTGGTATCAGAGCATAGTCAAGCAACATGGGAGATGGATTTCCATCAACAATTGACAAATTGGATTAAAAAAACTACCCGGCATGGTCTCTAAGGATGGAGGCTTACCTTCAAGGGAGGAATCTATATGGATTCATATCCCGAGATGAAGCAATGCCAACCATGAGGAACAAAGGGCAACCATCACATGAAGAAGTGGAAGGACTTTCGAATTGGTGTTCGAAGGATGCACTCGCAAGGTCCTATATTCTAAACTCAATCTATGATTTTCTTTTACCTCATGTCAAGGGATGCAAGACATCAAGAGAGACCTGGAATGCACTTGCTTCTTTCTTCTCTTCCAACACTCGAGCAAGGAAGAACCAATTGTGGATGGAGTTCACAACAATGAAGAAAAGCCCGAAGCAAAATGTGACTGATTATGTCACAAAGATGAAGGAGATTTCCGACCAACTTGGAAGCATTGGAGAGGTAATTGAAGAGGAGCGAATCATAAGACAAATCATGAATGGAATCAAAGCAGACGACAAGTGGGAGTCATTCACAACAGCCATGGATTTATACATGGATATGCATGTACCCGACCTCAACACACTCATGGGCCAAGTCTTTGTACTAGTGCCGAGAAAAGTTCAGAACAGTGAGCATATATCACTACTTGTGGACCTAGTGGAGGGCATCCATCTTCCATTGTTGCATTGGGGTGTTAGAATCATCCCCCATCAGTGGTATCAAAGCCATTTTGGAGGCTTAGAAACATCAGTGGGCATCATATTGAAGACTTGAAGGGATCAAGACAACTTGTGGAAGCACAAGGAGGACTTATAAAAGCAAGAAGACATTGAAAGGGGGCTACATCGATCAAGATCTCAACTAGTCGAAGATTAGCAAGGGAGAAGCTATCAAAAGGTAATATCCACACCTTCTAAAGCATACCAAAACTTGAGGAGAAGATAGAGAAGCATCTTAGAGCTCAGTATGGCTGAGTATAATGCACAAATAGAGAAGTTAAAGAAAGGCAGTTATCAACCATGGAAATTTAGAGTTAGCAACTACCCTATGGGCAAAAGATTGTGGGGATTAGTGAGCGGCACGAAGAAAATGGCTCATGTACATGATCCATCTCCTTAAGGGCAGGTCAAGGCACTTAATGAATTGATAGAAAGGGATAGAAGAGTCATATTCATTCTATCCCAACACATAAGCAATAGCATGATAGTGCATATACAAGACTTGGACACATCCAAAAAGGTTTGGGAGACCTTGGAGAGATTGTACTCTTCATCAACCAAGGCAAGGAATATTCAACTCAAGAATGAGCTAAATAATCTTAGGAAAACACCAAGTACTAACATAAATGAGTACATTTTGAAGGTTAAGGAGCTTGCAGATGCCCTAGGCTCAATTGGGAGCCCAATCAAAGATGATGATCTTATCGCACATACTCTCAATGGCTTGAGAGAGGATGAAAGGTGGAAACCATTGACCACATCAGTTTATGTGAGGGATTCCCTAATAGAATTTGATCAATTTGTCATGTTGATGGTGACCGAGGAGATGAACCAAGGAAGTTCACAATCAAAGGGCAGCCAAGCCCAAGTTTTCTATGCAGGTAGAGGCAAAGGCAAAAAAAGGTGGACAACAATCCCAAGGCAGAGGGACAAGAAGGTCAAACTCAAGCTCAAGCAACCAAGAAGGCGCCAACCAAAGCTATGGATCAAGAGGAAGAGGAAGAAGTAGAGGAAGACGAGGAAGATCACATGGAAGAGAAGCATCCAATGGAGAATCCTATAATTGTGGAAAACTCGGCCATTATGGAAAGAGATTGTTGGTCCAAAGGAAGAGGCAATCAAGGATACAAAAGGAACCAAGGTAATTATGCTAGTACTTTAGCAAATTCAGAAAGTGAGAACTTGCTTATGATGTATGGGTCAAGTGAAAGAGTGAATTCAGATTTTACATGGTAAATTGATAGTGGTTCTAGCAACCATATGAGTTGCAATAAAGTTGTTTTCTTTAATTTACACTCACCCATCACTCAAGGGCATGTAGAGACAGGGGATGATACTAAGCAAAAGATTACACATGTGGGAGATGTTGCATTGAATGAATCTCAAAGCTCCAAGGTGTTGAAGGATGTGTTGGATGTGCGAACCATCACAACGAACTTGGTTTCGGTAGGTCAAATGGTTGAAAGAGGTTATGAGGTGAGGTTCAATGATCAAGGATGTTTTGTTGAAAACCCCATTTAGGACTACAAGCTCATAACAAAAGGAAAGAAGCAGGGAAGACTCTTCACCATGGAGGTAAAGTTATCAACCCCTCACACTGTCTACTTGTCCATTGGAAATAAACAAATTGTAGAAATCGACTTATGGCATAAAAGAATTGGGCACATAAACTTAAAAAGGATGAAGGAAAGGCAAAGGAAGGGCTTGGTGAGTGGTCTACCTAATCTTACATCTCAGAATATGAAACGTTTGTGCCATGATTGTCAATTAGGGAAACAAAGCAGATTGCCATTCAAGAAGGGAGCACATGTGAGCAATAAAGTATTGAATCTCATACACACAGATGTATGGGGACCTACAATGGATCCATCCATTGGAGGTAACAGATGTTTTATCACATTTATAGATGATCATTCAAGGTTTGTTTGGATCTATTGCATGAAGTCAAAGTCAAAAGTGTTTTACCACTTCAAGAGGTTCAAAAACCTAGTGGAGAAGAAACAGGGAAGTATATAAAGACTGTCAGATCGGATGGGGGGAAGAGTATTTTTCAAATGAATTTTCAGATTTTCTACATGACTATGGCATCAAAAGGCAGTTCACTTGTAGGTATACACCTCAACAAAATGGAGTGGCAGAGAGGAAGAATAGATACATAGCAGAAGTGGCTAGAGCTTTGTTAAATGAAATGAATGTTCTTAACTCTTATTGGGCTGATGCAATAAATACAACCATATACATTATGAATAGGTGTCCAACCTCAGGAGTACATGGAGTTACACCTTATGAAGCTTGGCGTGGTAGGAAACCCTACCTTTCACATCTCAAAGTATTTGGGTGTGTGTGTTATGTTCACATACCTCAAGAATTGATACACAAGTTAGACCCGAAGGTAGGAAAAGGCAAATGACAAAGACCATCGATGGGTAGACATGGAATCTACAAGTGATGAAGATATGGAAAAATTAGAAACTCCAAGATCTAAAGCATCTAAACCAAGGAGGAGGAGATTCCTACCACCTAATGGTGAGTTAAGGTCATCCAATAGGGTTAAATACCCTGTTCAAAGGTTAACTTATGATTCATTTATTGCAAGACACTATGCCTACATGAGTCAAGTTATAACTTGTGAAGAACTTAACTTTTTTGAAGAAGCAAATAAGCATAGGGAATGGATTAAAGCCACGGAGGAGGAAGTCAAGGCACTTGAAGAAAATGATACTTGGTCATTGGTGCCAAGAACAAAGGACATGAAAGTCATTGGCAACAAATGGGTGTACAAGGTAAAGAGGCATGGAGATGGGAGCATCTCTAGGTATAAAGTAAGGCTAGTTGGAAAATGTTTTGCTCAAACCTATGGCATAGACTTTGAGGAAACATTCAATCCAATAGCTAAGATGTCCACCGTCAGAGGTTTGGTTGCAATTTCACCCTCAAAAGGTTGGAAGATGTACTAGTTGGATGTGAAGAATGCTTTCCTAAATGGAGAGCTTGAAGAGGTAGTCTTCATGGACCAGCCCCAAGGATTTGAAGATGAGAGTTTTCCACATCATGTATGCAGGCTAAAGAAGGCTCTTTATGGACTCAAGCAAGCCCCAAAAGCTTGGAACCAAAGATTTGTGTACTACTTGGTAAAATGTGGATACAATCAGAGTCATGTAGACCCATCACTCTTTGTGAAGAAGGAAGGTAGCAAAATTGTTTTCATTTGTATATATGTTGATGATTTGATCATTATAGGGGATGATGAAGCCAACATCAAGGACATAAAGAGGAAGCTTGGATGTGAGTTTAAACCCTCAAATTTAGGGATTTTAAGGTACTTCCTTGGGATTGAAGTACTATATAAAGAGGAAGGTATATACTTGATGCAAAGGAAATACATTCTAGATCTTTTGAAGAAGTTTGGCTTGTGTGATTGCAAGCCCATTTCAAATGCATTAGAAGTAAATGTTAAACTAAGTGCTCATGAAGGTGAAGAAGTGAAGGATGTCACCATGTATAGATCATTAATTGGCTCTCTCTTGTATGCTACTATGACAAGACCAAATATTGCATATGTACTTGGAGTGTTATCTCAATTTTTGCAAGCACCAAGAGAACCCCATCTTGTTGTAGCCAAAAGGGTACTTAGGTACCTCAAAGGATCAGCGAATGAAGGTCTATATTATCCATATGATGGATTAAATGTACAAGCTTATTGTGATGCTGATTGGGCGGGTTCCAAAGATCACATGAGGAGCACCAGTGGATATGTTATCATGCTAGGGAAGAAGACCATCTCATGGATGTCAAAGAAACAACCAACAATGGCTCTCTCATCAATCGACGCTGAGTATAGAGGCTTAGGACAAATCTCATGTGAGCTTATGTGGCTCAATAATTTGTTTGTTGATCTTGATTTGTAGGTTAAGGAAATACCTAATTTTTGTGACAACATAAGTAACATATGCTTGGCTCAAAATCCGGTGTTCCATGCAAGGTTAAAGCATATAGAAGTGCATTACCACTTTATTAGAGAGAAGATAGTGTCAAAGGATGTCAAGGTGGATCATGTCAATACAAAGGACCAATACGCAGATATGTTTAGCAAAGCATTGGATGGAGTAAAGCTACAACACTTCAAGGCATGCATTGGATTGAAGGACCTAGGCATTGAAACTTGAGGGAGAGTGTTGAAAATCAAGTCTGAATCATGCAAAAGGGCTCAAACACAAATTTTGCAAGTGGAAAAATAAAAAAGGAGGATCCAAAGTCATGGAAATAGAAGCTCCACCAAACTCAATCAAAATCAAATCTCATCAAATCAGCCACCAAAAAGTGGAGTTACACTGATTGGTGGGTGGTTAGCTAGATTGTAGGAAAAGTAAAACTCTATATAAGCATCATCCCGCCTTTGTTTCTTGATTTGTGTGCATTCCACAAGCTTTCAACTTAGTTTAGTGAAATCATAAACTCCAACAAGCAGCCCCCTTGCTTGCTTACCTCATTTTCTCATGATTTTGCTCCTCTCTATCTAGAGGTGTAGTTAGGTTTTTCCAAATATGATTGTACCAAATTGCAGAGCATTGTTTGCTCTCTCGTTGTACTCATTTTCATTGATTTGAAGCTTCATTTGGTCTCTCATATAGTGCCCTAAACTTTGCGAAAGTTTGAAGTTATTTGACTGAGTGAGTTGTGAGAAATTGCCAACTTTGTGAAGGTATATCTCTTCATAGGCAGAGAGTGTTGCAGACAGGTAGCCTATTTTGTAGGCGGTGGCTCTCTCAGTTGGAATATTCAATTTGGATGATTTAAAGCTTGTTGGGTAGCTCTTATAGGCTACTTTAAGTTTGCAAAATTTTATTTTAACTCTCTGTACTGGTGGAGAGAGAAGTTCAGAACAATGAGCATATATATATCATTGCTTGTGGACCTAGTGGAGGGCAACCATCTTCCATTGTTGCATTGGGGTGTTAGAATCATCCCCCATTAGTTAAGATTGGTGCTGAACACAATAGTTGTTTAAGATCAGTAAAGGACTTCTCACATTCGTCCATCCACTCAAAGTTAGTTAGAAGGGACTACAAAGACTTTGCAATGATGGCATACATATGAATGAAACATCGGTAATAGCCATGATGCCCCATGAAAGCTTGTACTTCCTTGGCATTCTGTGGCCTAGATAGCTCTGCAATTGCTCTAACTTTCTCCTCGTCCATGGATATTTTATTGTTTGATACGATATGTCCTAGAATCTTGCCTTGTCTGACCATAAAAGCACACTTTTTTGGATTCAAGAAGACCTCATATTCTCTGCCTTTGTCAACGATCTTCATGAGCAAAGGTATATGCGTTTGTCTAATAATGGAATGAGCACATATATCATCAATATAGACGTCCAAGTTTTGCCTCAAGTTGTCTTTAAATACATGACACATTAGCCTTTGTAAAGTAGCTGGCGCATTGGTAAGACCAAATGGCATTACCCGAAAAGCGAATATGCCCCACTATGTGGTAAAAGTTGTCGTATGCTAGTCGTCTGGGGCAATGACCACTTGATTGTAGCCAAAGAACCCATCAAGGAAGCTGTATACTTCCTTGCCTGCTACCCTTTCTAATAGATGTTCAGTGATATGAAGCAAATAACTATCTCTAATAGTGGTTGCATTAACCTTCTTGAAGTTAATGCATACACGTAACTTTCCATTCTTGTTGGGCACCACTACGATGGGGGAAACCCATTCAATGTGCTCAATTTCATAGATAAATGCAGCTTCTACCAATCATTCTATCTCTTCCTTGATCCTGGACGCATAATTATCATTATAGGTGTATGGCTTTTGCTTAGAGGGCTTGGCTTCTGAGGTCATGGGAATTGTATGTGAACATATGTCTGGGTCTACTCCTTTTAAGTCCTTGTAACTCCATGCAAACACATCTCTGTATTCTCTTAATAAATCAATGAACTCCTTTTCTTCTTCTTGAGTTAGGTCATGTCCTATGTATGTGCTTCTTTCTTCACCTTGTTCTATGGCAAAATAATTTTCTTAGTTGTCTCTTTATTATGATAGGTCACTCCTATGAGTGCTTCTTGTTTAGGCATTCTGATCATGAATTTTCTATCCTCTATTGTGTACCTAATTCTTAGAGGCTTATGGACTTGTGTCAACTAAGACTATACCTCAATCGCCCCACAAGTGCATATAGTGGTGGATTAATACACGTTTAATTATCAATTGGAGAGATTAGACGTATCAAGTGTATGAAGACGTGCACACATGATGGTAAGTGAAGTGCCTATGCTACAATGCATGTGACTTGTCCTAGCTACCTCTCCTAATCACTAATCCTCCGAAAATGCACGCGACAACTTGTTACAGTAGTAAGCACAAATTTGAAATTTTCTCTTAGCTCCGAGCTTCAAATATGGTGAATAATGGGTTGGTTTCAAAGCTCTCAACAAGACACATCTAATGGAATGCATTCAATCCAATATGAAAAACCTCCTTTGAGTTATGAGAAAAATAGTGAATGGAAGGAAAAACCAAAACCCGCTCCACAACTCCTCAAGCCTCACATGTGCACTACAATAGTTCAAACATGAAGGGAAGGGGTAGACAACAATTCTACACACACATTTCAAGCATCAATCACACACAAAAGCTCTTGGAGATGAAAATAATCAACTGGAAAGAGGCAAATTCAAAAATAAGCTTTAGTTCTCACAATGGCAAAAAGTTCTTTACAAGAATCACCAATTGACTTATATACATGTGCTCTAGAATTGGTCCTTTCACACAAGAGATCGGAACTTTTATTGAAAAACTCTAATCTCCTACTATGTTACAAGGATTATGTTACAATATTTGCAATTCATGCATCTAGGGGACTCCTCTAGTGCATTTGCATGGCTTCATGAGGTGTTTCATAGAAACTTGAAGAAGAAAATTTGTGTCCACAATTTGAAAGTTTTTGGGGGTCCCTTTTCTATGCTCCTTTTCTCTGCAACACTCTCTCCCTCATTGCCTCTGTCATCCCTTGACAGGCTTTGCTTATTGTCTTTATCTTTGTGTGCATAGTGGGTGTGGTCCTTCATCTTTGTAGTTGACCACCGCCAACACCTACTGGTTGAGGAAGGCCTCTGGAATTTTAGAGAATTTTTTACCTTATATGAACCTCAATCCTGTGCTTCTATCTTCCCCTTGGTATTCCTTACATTCATATCTGAGGGTGGCTCTGTTATCATTGATGCCTATTAAGCTCTTTCCCACCACACACACCTAGCGGCTAAGAATGTGACTATCTTAGTCACCCTTTTCAACTTTTCAACATCTATCCCTTTCTAACTTTTGGCCTTCAAATAAATCTTTGTTCTCACACACCTGGCCCTATTGTATTGCTTAAGCCCATTTACTTCTTTTTCACCGCACGCACCATTTGGTAGGTGCTACATCGGTTTTTGTCTTTGGTTGATGCTTCAAAGGCCCTGTGTTTAATCTTTGTTTGCACACTTTGGGACCTCTTTTCTTCGTGTTGCAGCAGATGCTCCCCTGTGAGGCTTTGGGCAGAGGGTGAGTTACCTTTATTGAACACTAGTTCCTTTTGGTTTTCTTCTTCTTTGTTTCTTGCTTGATTCTCCCTTCATATGTCCCTCTTGAACTCTATCGTCCCCGACATACTTTGACTCATGATGTGAGTATGACTGTATGGTTGTTTGCTCTTGTTGAATCAGTAGGTTAGCTTCACATATTAGGAGTTCCTTCCATTGTGCTGAATTGACACCATCATTGGGGCCCTGTCGATGATGTACAAAGAAAATTAACTCAGAGGTCACCAATCAAGCATTAAGGTTGGAAGTCATTTTGACAAAAATCTCTGAGTCCATTTCAAAAAATCCTGTGAAAAATGCTTCTTTGAATGTTTGTATATAGGGACTCGGTAAAAACATTAAGCGGGAATATATGGCCATGATTGTAAGTTGGCTAGGCATTATAGAGAGATAAAAAATTAAGGCATTTGTGCCTTGATTAATGTTGATGAAGTTCAAAAATGTGTATTGAGCATGTTTGAAGGCTTTGAAAACTGTGAGTAGCATGCTCAACACTTAATTCGTCATCTTTATTGCAAGATCAAGAATTGTAGCATATTTTGATAGCCAAAAGTCTATAGTGTGTACCATATATTCTTCAATAGGTAAGTAGTTATGAGGTGGGCTCGGTAATAGTGGATAGTTTAGCCAGTGGTTATTGAGAGTGCCCTAATGTTGTTCTTCCCAAAATTGCATCCAGGATCTTCATCGGGGTACTGGGAAAAAGATGGATTTACTTGTAATAAATATATGATTCCCAATGCACCCATAGAGTGAGATTCTTTCCTAAAAATTTACATCTCCAGATCGGATTTGCTTTGTCAAATTCTTCCTGTGTATAAGAGAAGGTATTTGTTCTAAACTATAAGTTTTGATCTGGTTCTTTTTGTGTAGTCCTCTTGATGTATTGTCTGGTTTCTTCTTTTAATAGTCCGTATGGTACACTAAAGGGCTTCAAAGTTTTCTCTAAATTTTTGCGTCTTTCATAACTTTCACTACTTGATCTTCAAATTGTCCTGTAAGTTGGGACACCAGTAGTGCCCACTCATTTTGGCTTAGTTCTGCAATAGGCCGTGTATTTCTATTAGCACTCTTCTCTGCCTTGTCCATGTGTATTGGTGAATTATGGATGGGGGGAGAAGGAGGACGTAGTTTAGTCTCCAGAGTAGCCACTTGAGAGCTTTGAACTACTAGTGTTCCCATTTGATCGCTCTATAGTAATTGAGCTTGCAGGCTTTCAATGATTGCATCTTTCTTAGTTATTTATTTATTAGCTATTGTGAGTGCTTCATTACTCTGCACGAGTTGCTTGCCAAGTAAAGCTACTTGATCTGCATCCTCTTTACATTGCTCTACGATTTGGGCTTCAGAAGCCTTCCACCTTTTTCTGAGCTCACTTGTATCATACATATACTTTCTTTCCCATTCTTGTAACTCTTGCTCTTGCATTAGTTATTACTGTTAGTGTCCATGTGAAAGCCCAAATGGCTACTGGATACTTCTTTGTGTATGCTCTTTAATAAAACATCCTGGTCAGTCACAGACTGTAAGTTCGGCCGCATTTATAAGACCTAAGAAGTCTATCTTCATGCTCCATGTGTATCGTGTTTTTCTACATATTCTGTAGTCTTTGTGCGGAGTACCATGTGCGGCCTTAGGAGCTTGGTTTTCTACTCAGAGGATATCATCGTGGAGATCGAGAAAAGGAGAGCGCATTGTGGTGCATTGCCATTGAAATACTTCACTGGTATCAGAGCAGTTTGAGGCAAAAGATTTGTTCCTTTTGTGCGAGCGAAGCGAGCACTCCCCCGGCTTTCAAGTAAGGCGGCCACCAAGGCATAGACCTTGGCATACCTTGTCATCTGAGTCACTGAAGTGACTGTTGGCGCCGTTGGGTGCGTGCGAGGGAGGACCTCAACGATCAATGAATATAGAGGTTCCTGGTACTTCCCGAGAGGTCATCCATCCCAGTACTGTTCCCTTGGAGCTCGCTTAACCATGGCAATCTCTTGCCACCAAGCTACAATCTTGTGGTGTCTGAAGAAGGGGAAAGACTAAGGTTGACATTACCTTGAACATGTTTTGGTCCCTCAAAGCTTCATTCTTTGCTTTCAAAGCCTATTTTTGAAGCATTTTTGGGATGTCTTTTGGAGCCATTTTGGAGTACTTCTGCACATAGTTCTCTTCACACATGTCCAAGAACATCAAGAAGAGTTTTCTTTGTACTTCTCTGACATTAAATATCAACCTTTTGGGGCTGTGTTTTCAGCCACACTCATAAAACTACAGGTTTCTTGAAAGATTTCACTTTTGGTGGGAACAACCGCTGCAAATTTATGCAAGTTTTTTGAGCCAAAAACATCAGAGTTGATAGACACTTGCACGTGTTATTGGCTGGTTTTTGGGCTCTGCATTAAACTTTTTAGTGTCATTTTATTGCATATATTGGGCGCATACACATTATGTACACTTCTGTTGATACCGCTTATGTACGTCCATGTGGTAATTGATATAGCAGTTACGTTCTTTGCATAAAGCCTTTTACATTTGATAAAGAGGGTCGTGGTGAGGTTTTGTTAACTGGGAGACACCCAGATGTCGGGGTCTCTTTGGTGATGTAGGTGGAAGACTTACCCAACCTTGCCATAGGTGATGTATGATAGCTGTTCATAGGTGCTCGATAAGCCTAGTTAGCTTCTATTGGGTAACTGATTATATGCAGTGGAGTCAGTGATTCACTATGCAAGCAAACATGTCAGTACTTGCAGTTTTATGATATTTTGACACTGGACATACACTCATTTTGCAGAGGATACTCGGGCAAAAGTTTTCTAGATTTTTGTTTTTTGTCAACTATACAGTAGTCGATTTACTCCTTGATACAGTTATTTGTTGGTGTTCGGACTCTTCTAGCTCCATTATCATTCCATTCAATTCTCTAGCATCATGACATCAGAGGTCTTAAGCACATCCGGTGGATCACGGTCTAGTGCTAGTGTTATGAGGAGGATCTATAACTTGCAGGGCAGAGACCATTTTGAGATCCAAAAATTTGATGGCACAAACTTTGCTCTATGGAAGAATCAGATTAAAGATGTGGTGATTCAAAGAAGGCAATGGAAGCCAGTAAATGGAGTTTCAAAGAAGCCTGCTGACATGGATGACTTAGATGAAATGGCCTGGTCTACCATTTGCTTGCACCTGGAAGATAATGTTTACTTTACAATATTAGACTGTGAAAGTGTAGAGGAGCTTCGGAAGAAGTTATGCAATACATATGAAAAAGAGATGGCATCAAATAAAGTCTATCTAATGAGAAAATTATATGACCTTTGTATGAAGGACACAGATAGTGTTGCTGCTCATCTAAATGAGTTTGATGCTATATTCTCTCAGTTATAGGCTCAAAAAATGGATATGGATAATGAAATGAAAGCAATATTGCTATTATGCACCTTACCTTCATCATGGATACATTTTGCATAGGTATTAGCAATAGTGCACCTAGTGGTAAACTCGTCTATGATGACATATGTGGAGCACTCTTGAGTGAGGAGATTCATAGATAATCTATGGTTGGCACTCAGAGTGGAGATGCATATAATGTTCATGATTCTTACCAAGGAAAGAATCAACAATGTGGCAGGAGCAAGAACAAGGAAAAGAATGGTCAATGGAATAAGAGTAGAATTAAATCAAGGAAGAGGGATATTGAATGCCATTATTGTCATAAGAAAGGACACATCAAGAAAGACTATTATGCATTAAAGAATGCTAAAGGTAAAGGACAATCTGTTGATGGGCATGTTAAGCAGTTACCTGCACCATCTACTTCGATTGTGAAGATTGAAGAAATTAATGCTATTTCTGATGATGTTGAGGTGTTGACACTTGATAGTACTGTGCCAAGTGAGGCTCTTATGGCTGATTCTCTTTCCCACACCTAGCTCCTAGATTTTTTCCATGTGACACCACATAGAGAATGGTTCTGTAATTATGCAGCAAAGTCTCCTGGTACCGTGAGACTTGGTGATTCTTACTAGTGTGATGTTGTGGTGATTGGAGATGTGGTTGTGCAGTTCATTGATGGTTAAAAATTTACACCATGTACCTCAGTTATCACGCAGTCTGATGTCAGTTGGTCAACTTGATGACCTTGGTTACAAGGTGGTCTTCTATGCTCAGTCCTTTTTCATATCAAAGGGCAATATGGTTATTGCAAAAGGAAGCAAAGTTGGCTCACTTTATCCTTTATTCGTATCACAGAAAGAACACTTCTTAGCCATTACTGAATAGCGTATGGCTTGTATTTGGCATGGTCGTTTGGGCCACATATCTTGTAGTGGAATGGAAAACCTTTCTCGTTCTGGCTACTTACCTGCATTATCTTTCTCTGATTTTTCATTTTGTGAGCATTTTCAATATGGAAAGAAAACTAGAAATGTGCGTAGAACGCACATTGACTCTTCAATTCAGCCTTTAGATTGCGTTCATACGGATGTGTGTGGTCCTATGGTGACTAGGTCCTTAGGTGGTTCTCTTTACTTTGTCACTTTCATAGATGATGCCAATAGAAAATTTTGGGCATATCCTATCAAATCGAAGGATGAGGTATTCCCTACTTTCAAAAAATGGCTTGCTTCAGTTGAGACTGAAAAAGGAACTAAGCTCAAGGCTTTACATTCTGATAATGGGGGTGAGTATACCTCACATGAATTCAGCCTTTTTTGTCAGTCTAGAGGGATCGTAGAGAGTTTACAACTCCTTATACCCCAGTACAGAATGGTGTAGCTGAGAAGATGAATAGTACTATTCAAGATAGAGTAGCCTCTATGTTGCATCATTGAAACCTCTCACAAGGTTTTTGGGCAGAAGAAGTATTGACTACAGTTCATCTAATTAACCTTTCACCTAGTACTACCAAAGGCTTGAAAGTGGCACAAGAGTTATGGACAGAGAAGCCACCATATTATGATCATCTTTGAGTTTTTGGGCATGAATCATATGTTCATATAGCAAAGAATCTTAGACAAAAGTTGGATCATAAGTCAACGAAATGCATTTTTCTTGGATATGGTCGAGAATGACAATTTGGATATCACTTATGGGATCCTGAAACATGGTTAGTGATAAGAAGTAGTGATGTCATTTTCAATGAGTCTAAGATGCATAAACAACCCATTAAGGAGGCTGAAGTGAGAAGAGTGGTGTTTGAGAATACTAGTCCTCCGGTTAGCATGCATATAAGTGTTGCACATAGGGATGTTCAAGAGAATGTCCATTCAGATCAATCTACACATATTCCTATTCAGCAACCACTGAGACATTGTGCACGTGTCTCACATCCACTTGATAGATATGTTCCAGGTTTAGATTTTGTTATGCTAACAGATGCCGGTGAGCCTTCTTGCTACAAAGAGACTATGCACACAGAGGATCATGTCAAGTGGGAGCATGCCATGAAGAGTGACTTGGATTGTATGCACAAGAATGGTACTTGGGATTTAGTACCTTTGCCAAAGGGCAAGAAAGCTTTACCATGTAAATGGGTATATAAGCTGAAATTCACATCAGATAGTGCTTCTCCAAAGTATAAAACACGACTTGTTGCAAAGGGTTTTAAGCAACAACATGGTGTTGATTTTGAGGAAATCTTCTTTCCAGTGGTCAAGATAACTACCCTGCGCATGTTGCTTTGATTCGTTGCAATGGAGGACTTAGAGCTAGTTCAAATGGATGTGAAAACTGCTTTCTTGCATGGAGATCTTATAGAGGAGATCTATATGGAACAACCAGAGGGTTATGTAGCTCCTTGTAAGGAAAGTCTAGTTTGTAAGCTTAAGAAGAGCTTGTATGGACTTAAACAGTCCCTTAGACAATGGTACCAAAAGTTTGATGCTTTTATGAAGTCTCAAGGCTATTCTCAAAGCAATGAGGATCATTGTCTCTACACAAAGAGATGCTCAGATGGCAGCTTGATATGCCTGATACTTTATGTCGATTATATGCTGATTGCTAGGAAATCCTCTTATGATTTGTCAATTCTCAAAAAGAAGTTGGGTCAGACATTTGATATGAAGGATTTGGGGGATGCCAAACATATTCTTGGCATGCACATTACTCGTGATAGGAGTAAAAGATGCATATACTTGTCTCAAAGTGAGTACATATCCAAAGTACTTCACATGTTCAATATGCAGGGTGGAAAGGCATCGAGTACACCTTTACCCACATATGTGAAATATATGTATCTATCTTTGGCACAAAAAGATGAAATAGCCTACACAAGCATTGCGATAGTGCATTCAGAGGGCGAAACGAGCTCATATCGCGATTTCGGCACCACAAAGCGAACCACTTTTGATCTCCTAATTGTGAAGAGATGGATAGGTATGTGTTGAAGATGAAGAGGTGTTGCAAAATCTTTGCTCTACACTAGCCAAATGAACTCCAGGAGTAGATGGTGGGCCCTTTTAGCTTGCCAATGGATGTATTAGACACCCTATGTACCTTGGAAGATCACTCTCAAAAAGATAGATCAAAACAGATAAGTTGGAGTTAGCTCAGAGGTGAAAACTTGCTATGCTTGGTTAATACACCTGTCCAGTGTTTTACATAATTCTCTGAGCACAGCAGCAATTAGATTAATTCCTCTTGGGAAAGGCTAGGTAGCTTAAAGAGCTAACTTTATAGAGTAATCTCATAAAAAATAACAAACCACACACTGAGAATGACTTTTAACAAGTGATGACATCATCCCGATTTTCACGGGCTGCTACAGAAATAGACCAGTGAGTAGAAAAATTAACATAACTCAAGATGTAAGAATCCAATGATCATGAACATTTGTATGCTTATACTAGACAGTACGTTGAATCCAACAAGCTTGAAATCACTGAATTTGGATGAGTAAACACTAAGAAATGACTCTGACAAGATGACTGAAAAAGTCGGGTACCTGACAGAGAAGTGAAGATGAACATACCCTGTTGACTTCAAATGAACATAACTGAAGATTCCAACATCCAAATGACATGAAAATTTGTGAGCATACAGTAGCCTTATAGAGCTAACTTTACCAAGTTAAATCACTGAAAATGATGAACCAAGTGCAGAGAAACAATCTCTGCAAGCTGACTGAGAAAAACTGAAGTAATGGCAGTGAGTAGTACACATCACAAGAACATGGAAAGATGAACTCAAATAATCATGAAAATGAAAGTATATTGCTTGTACAATACAATGACTTACTGATACATATGTGTGCCTTGTAATCACACCTTGATATGGCATAAAGCTCAGCTCTTGGAGGTCTTCACATAGGTCTCTCTAACCACGACTAAAACTGCCATCTATTTATAGTTGAGTTTGGGAGGCTAACTTCCCTCAATCACTCTCCAATCAATCAATGATTGATTTGATTCTCTACCTACCACAAATCACGAATTCGTGGCTCCTCTTTCCATTCTTGATCAAGTGGACTCAACCACTTAAGATTCTCTTACTTTTACATTAAGTAAACTCTTCAAAAGTTACAAGAGGTAGTTCACAAGTGAACTTTACATAGTCTTCATTTTAAGGCTTTTTCTATGACTTTGTGGGACTCAAGCCAATACTTAGGCTTGTCATAGACTTGCTCCAACAGCTCCCCCTCAAGCCAAGTATGCTTGAGGTCTTCAATCTTCCAAGATTACCTGCAAACCAATCATAGCCTTGAATTTGCAAAGCTTTGTACCATCCAATGCTTTGGTTAGAATATCTGCACATTGTTGATGAGTGGACACATATGATATTTGAATCTCTTTGCTTAGAACCTTCTCTCGTACATAGTGATAATGAACTTCAATATGTTTAGTCCTTGCATGAAAAATAGGATTAGCAGCCAAATGAATAGAACTCATATTGTCACCAAAAATAGTTGGAGTTCCAAACTCCAATCCAAGATCTTTGAATAATGTCTTCATCCACATAGCTTCTTGTGTAGCTATAGCAAGACCTCTATATTCAGCTTCAGTAGAAGAGAGAGCAACTGTGGGTTGCTTCTTGGATGACCATGAAATAAGCTTTGAACCTGCAAAGGTAAGATAACCTGAAGTGCTCCTTCTATCTTCCTTGGAGCCAGCCCAATCTGCATCAGAAAATAGCTTCAAACCTAAATCAGATACATAAGGATAGTAAAGTCCTTCATTTATGGTTCCTTTGAGATATTTGAGTATCCTTTTGGCAGCATCCATATGTGGTTTCCTTGGTGTGTGCATAAATTGGCTTAGCACACTCACACTGTAACATATATCTACTCTTGTCAATGTGGCATAGTTGAGACTACCCACTAGACTTTGATATGATGTGATGTCCTCTATGAGTTCACCTTCATGTGAGCTCAATTTGTGATTAACCTCCATTGGAGTACCTGCAATCTTACAATCTTGCATCTTGAATTTTGCCAACATGTCCTTAATGTACTTTCTTTGAGTGAGAAACAAACCATGATCTTTGTAGACAACTTCCAAACCTAGGAAGTAGGTAAGTGAACCCAAATCACTTATCTTGAACTCTTCTCTCATCTGATCTTTGATCTTCTTCATACCATCTGCATCATTTCCTGTCAATATAATATCATCTACATATACACATAGGTAGATGACCTCGGAATTACTCTTTTTAATAAAGAGTGAAGGATCTGCTTTGCTTGGTTGAAAGCCTTTGTCCTGCAAGAATGAAACAAGCCTGAAATTCCAAGCTCTTGGAGCTTGCTTGAGACCATACAATGCTTTGTTAAGTTTACACACATAATCAGGATAAACTTGATTCTCAAAACCAGGTGGTTGTGCCATATATACCTCTTCTGTTATCCAACCATTCAAAAATGCATTCTTTACATCTAGTTGAAGTATCTTCCAATTCTTGGAAGAGGCAATACTAAGCAAAAACCTAATAGTAGGCATCTTTGCCACAGGAGAGAAAGTCTCCTCATAATCAATTCCCTGAGTTTGTGCAAAGCCTTTTGCCACAAGCCTTGCCTTATACCTGTTAATTGAACCATCAGAATTTTTCTTGAGTTTATAGACCCATCTTGAGCCTATTACCTTCATGGATGAAGTCTTGGGCACCAAATCCCAAGTGTTGTTTTCCTCAAGTGCTTCAATCTCTTCCTTCATTGCATGCTTCCATTCTGTTTTTGCTTTGGCCTCTTCAAATGATGATGGCTCCTCTTGGTTTATGTCCTGTGCTATGTAGATAGAATGTTTAGTTACTAATGAGGTGTCAAACCCATACCTTTCTGGTTTTTTCTTTTCCCTCATAGATCTTCTTAGGCCATGATGTGATGATTCTGCCTCATGTCCAAGTTCCTGCAATTTTGCTTTACCTTTAGACTTCCATGCTTTGATCTTTTCCATCTGACATTCTTCATCATCCTCTGAGGTGTCTTGTTCTTCAATCTTTGATTGTTCTCTACCAAGCTTTGGAAAATCTTCTTCAAGATCATATGGTAAATTGACCTTCCTGCATGAATCTTCATACCATGAATTGTTCTCATCAAAAACTACATCTCTGCTTACCAAGAATCCTTTGTTGGTAGGGTTGTATAACCTGTAGCCCTTTTGATTGTTGTCATATCCAATAAATACACACCTTTCTGCTTTTGGATCCATCTTGCCTCTAACCTGTGAAGGAACATGAGCAAAAGTAATACATCCAAAAATTTTACAATGATCTAAACTTGGTCTTCTTCCATTCCAAGCCTCATATGGAGTCATCCCATCAAGGGATTTTGAAGGCAACCTGTTAATCAAGTAAGTGGTTGTAGATACAGCCTCAGCCCATAAGTAATTAGGTAAATGCTTTTCATTTAACATAGACCTTGCAGCTTCAACAATTGTCCTATTCCTCCTTTCTGCCACTCCATTTTGCTCAGGAGTGTACCTTGTAGTTACCTCTCTTTTGATTCCTCTTTCTTGAAGAAAAGAATCAAACTCATGGGAGAAGTATTCTCCCCCTCCATCTGACCTTAGCCTTTTTAGTGATTTACCTGTTTGATTCTCCACAAGAGCCAAATATCTTTTGAAACATGAAAAAACTTCATCTTTGTGTTTCATAAAGAATAGGATAGTCCATCTGCTGCAATCATCAATAAAGGAAACATAATACCTTGATCCTGATATTGAAGCTTCCTTGCTTGGTCCCCATACATCTGTATGAACCAACTCCAAGAGATCTCCATGCATATAACCTTTCTTCATGAATGGTAACCTGTGAGACTTTCCAAATTGACATGCACTGCACTTATAAATCATATGTTGTTTTGACAAATTAGGAAGTCCAAGTACACTTTGGTCCCTGCAGATTTGCTTTAATGACCTTTCACCAATATGTGCTAACCTTTTGTGCCATACTTCCAATTCTGTGAGTGTCTGACTACCATAATTAAAGAGAGCAATGTTTCTAGTGTCCTGTAATTCAAATGTGAACAATCTACCTCTCTTTTCACCTTTTGCAATTCTTCTGAATCCTTGACTTGGATCTTCAACAAATGCTCCTGCTTTTGTGAACCTGACTTGCAACCCTTTCTCTACTATCTGCCCAACACTTATCAAATTCTTTGTTATGGTAGGGACATAGAGTACCTTACTGAGTAGGTTGATGTTTCCATCAGGTGCTTTGACATTGCCTATTTTCTCCACAGGATGTTTTGTATCATCTCCTGTTTGTACCTCATGCTTATTCCTTGGATCTTCTAAATCTGATAGGAGTGCCACATTTCCTGCCACATGATTTGAACAACCTGAATCTATGTAGAAAACATGCTCATCAGATTTACCTTGTGGCATAGCCATGTTCATGATCAATAATGAATCCTCTTTGTTTGAGTCTTCTGTGTAGTTATTGTAGTCTCTCCTTCCTTTGTAGCCTCCTTGATAGTTTGAATGATTGTAGTTGTTGTAGTTGCCATGGTAGTTGTTGAACCTTCCTCTTGAGTAGCCATAACTTCCTCTATTGTATCCTCTGCCTCTTTGATTCCTGGAATTCCTAAAGCAATTTTCAGTTGTATGATTAGTTAATCCACAAATAGAACATGAGTTGGAGTCTTGGGATCTCCCCCTGCCTTGTCTACCTCCTCTTCCTCTACCTCTGCCATGTCTTCCTCTACCTGCATAGTTAGCTTGATATGTACCTGCTTCATCATCCACTTTCTTTGCCTTTCCTTTGTTATCTTTAGACTTGCTTTTATCCGTGTATAAAGCTGAAGATTGATTACCTTTAGAGCTTTCTCCATTTTTGATAAGCTTTGCCTCTTGAGTAAGTAATTGTCCAATGAGTGTGTTGAAATCAGGTACATGCATGTCCATGTACAAATCCATAGCTGTGGTGAATGCTTCCCACTTGTCATCTGCCTTCAAGCCATTGATGACCTGCCTTACAATTTGCTCTTCATCTATTACCTCTCCAATGCTTCCCAACTGATCTGCTATGTCCTTGAGCTTTGTGACAAAATCAGTCACATTTTGTTTGGGAGCCTTCTTGAGAGTTGTGAAATCCAGCCATAGTTGATGCTTCCTAGCTTTAGTACTTGAAGCAAAGAAAGCTTCAAGTGCATCCCACACTTCCTGAGATGTCTTACAACTTCTAATGTGAGGCAACAAAAAATCTGAGATAGAGTTGAGGAGATAAGACCTTGCAAGTGCATCCTTGGAGCACCATGTGCTCAATCTTTCTTGCTCTTCTTGTGTTGGTTGACTTTTGTTCCTGAAACTTGGCATAACTTCATCTCCAGCCACATAACCATATAAAATTCTACCTTGGAGATAAGCTTCCATTCTTAATGACCAAGCTGAGTAGTTACCTCTGTCCAATTTGTCAATTGATGAAGGAAATCCATCTGCCATGTTGTCCAACCTTGCTCTGATACCACTGTGAAGAGATGGATAGGTATGTGTTGAAGATGAAGAGGTGTTGCAAAATCTTTGCTCTACACTAGCCAAATGAACTCCAGGAGTAGATGGTGGGCCCTTTTAGCTTGCCAATGGATGTATTAGACACCCTATGTACCTTGGAAGATCACTCTCAAAAAGATAGATCAAAACAGATAAGTTGGAGTTAGCTCAGAGGTGAAAACTTGCTATTCTTGGTTAATACACCTGTCCAGTGTTTTACATAATTCTCTGAGCACAGCAGCAATTAGATTAATTCCTCTTGGGAAAGGCTAGGTAGCTTAAAGAGCTAACTTTATAGAGTAATCTCATAAAAAATAACAAACCACACACTGAGAATGACTTTTAACAAGTGATGACATCATCCCGATTTTCACGGGCTGCTACAGAAATAGACCAGTGAGTAGAAAAATTAACATAACTCAAGATGTAAGAATCCAATGATCATGAAAATTTGTATGCTTATACTAGACAGTAAGCTGAATCCAACAAGCTTGAAATCACTGAATTTGGATGAGTAAACACTGAGAAATGACTCTGACAAGATGACTGAAAAAGTCGGGTACCTGACAGAGAAGTGAAGATGAACATACCCTGTTGACTTCAAATGAACATAACTGAAGATTCCAACATCCAAATGACATGAAAATTTGTGAGCATACAGTAGCCTTATAGAGCTAACTTTACCAAGTTAAATCACTGAAAATGATGAACCAAGTGCAGAGAAACAATCTCTGCAAGCTGACTGAGAAAAACTGAAGTAATGGCAGTGAGTAGTACACATCACAAGAACATGGAAAGATGAACTCAAATAATCATGAAAATGAAAGTATATTGCTTGTACAATACAATGACTTACTGATACATATGTGTGCCTTGTAATCACACCTTGATATGGCATAAAGCTCAGCTCTTGGAGGTCTTCACATAGGTCTCTCTAACCACGACTAAAATTGCCATCTATTTATAGTTGAGTTTGGGAGGCTAACTTCCCTCAATCACTCTCCAATCAATCAATGATTGATTTGATTCTCTACCTACCACAAATCACGAATTCGTGGCTCCTCTTTCCATTCTTGATCAAGTGGACTCAACCACTTAAGATTCTCTTACTTTTACATTAAGTAAACTCTTCAAAAGTTACAAGAGGTAGTTCACAAGTGAACTTTACATAGTCTTCATTTTAAGGCTTTTTCTATGACTTTGTGGGACTCAAGCCAATACTTAGGCTTGTCATAGACTTGCTCCAACACTAATCACCATGCATATGCTCATTTATAGGCTCAGTAGACATCACAATAATAAATGAACAATTGTTTAAATGAAAAGTTCTAAATGATATTACTGATAATGCCAATCTTTTTTTATGAGGGATAAAATTTGCTAATTTAATGTAGATCTATAATGAATCCTATACAAGTTTTCTGATGTAAAGAAAAAGTAAGCTTTGAAGTGGATATGGAAAAGGAAGCTAAAGTAGCAATTAAGCAGTGCCAAATTTCTGAACTTATAAATGCTTGATACAAATCGATAATAATCTTCAATATCTTTCAATGCTCTTTCGATACTCTTTTCTCCAATGTCTGCAAAAAGAAAACATTAGTGCTCATCTGTCTTCTTTTAAGCTTGTCAATCTTCTTTACTCAAAGCTGTCTTCATTTAAACTTGTCAATCGTCATCAACACTCCCCAATACGTCTCAATGGTTTTTGCAAAAACATTAGCAAAACAAAAGTATATCTTAATGAGAAATAATAAACATATATATTTTTATGAATTTCTTTTAATGCACATACATTCTTTTATTTCTACATGCATACACCTATGCACTTACATGAATTCATGCTCATACATTCTCATGCATGCTCATGCTCCCTAATATGTTCATGCTATCTCATGCATCATACTAATATGTATATCGCATCATTCTCATACTCTTTATGCTCAAGTTAATATACACTCTCACATATGCTAACACACATACTTTCATATGCATGCATGCTAACATACCTTCTTACCTATGCTAACACACATAGTTTCATATGCATGCGTGCTAACATATACTTATACTTAGTCTAATGAACATTCATATGCACTCATTCATGCATATACATCACACACACATCATATTAAACACCTAATGTACAATCAGTCATTCTAATACACTTTCACATACATGCATACACACTCTTAAATATGCTAATACATATGCTAACAAACTCATATATGCGTGTTAAACATGCTCATGCATGCTAATATGCATATACACATTTATACATTCACTCATGTCACATAGTGAATGTCACACATGCATCTACATTCATTATGTATTCATGCATCTACATTTCTTTAGATGTTTAGGCATATGCATTCTCATATGCATACACATATACCATCACATGCATTTAACATTATGATATACATGCATACATATTATGCATTCACACATCTAATGTATACTCATGCTTCACACATACATGCTTATCACATGACACATACACTAATATGCATATTCATGCATTGACACTCAGATGCACTCATGCACATGCATTCATACACACATGCATCTTTGCACATCCATACTATGTCATGTACATACATTAACACTCCTTGTTAGGCACTAACACTTACATACATTAATTTTCATATGCATACACACATGCATTCACTTAGGCACACATGGATGCATACATATTCATGCATAAATACATATGTACATATACATACATGAATCATGAGTAAGATTACTAATCACTTTATACTAATAAAACATATAATTAACTTTAATACTTATTTAATATAACAACCACAAAAGAAATGAAGAAAAAAAGAAATAAAAAAACCAAACACACCCTCTCTCTCTCTCTTTCTTCTTCTCTCTCTCTCTCTCATTCTATCGTTTCTCTCTTTTGCTCCTGAAATCACCTATCGTGTGCTACCAATAGCCTCCTTATCTCTCTTCTCTTCTCTCTCTCTCTCTCTCTCTCTCTCTCTCTCCTATGCTCTGTGCGTCTTTCGGACTGCCGCTAGGGGAAACTCTCCCTCTCTCTCTACCTCCATGCTCTGCACATCTTCCAGACTGCCGCTAGGGTCTCCTTACGTGACTATCTCCTATCAAAAATGGATTAAACTCTCTCCATCTATCTTTGTGCCATCGTGTGCTTTCTCTCTCAACTTTACACATTATAAATCGTATAGAATCCCTAATCCAAGGAATCTTGCAGGTGACATCTGCTTGTTACTTTTGGTAGCAAAATGCTAAAGTGGAAAATGTCCTTCTACCTTAAATGTAGAGAGAGAAGCTGAGCTATTGTCAAAACAGAAGCAGAAAAGGTAAAGAAAACTTATAACGGATCATAAACAATTGTAAGCTGCTCATGCAGACGATGCCCTATCTGTTTCTATCTCTCTATATGCGTATATAACAACAACAAGAAGTAGAAAGAAAGAGGAAATAGAACAGAAAGGGGCTGAGTATCTGCAAAATCATTAGAGAAAAGGAGCACAACACACACATATTTATATCTATTAAGTGCACACAGTTAATTATCACACCTTCATACCTTTTCGTCACTTTAATCACACATCCCACATACTCCATTCTTTTACCGTGCACTCATACACACCGCATAGTTAATCTTTACTTTTATCCACTTTAACTGCATAACTTACTCACTCCACACTTTTAATCACTTTATTTACACATCTATTATGCTCCACTTTTTACACAAACATGCACATACACCACATATTAATTAATTCATTTTATTTAATGATTTTAATTTAATTATCCTTAATTTTAATAATTCATTAATACATTTAATTTAAGCTTATACTAAGGGTTTAATAGAATTAAATAGCTTAATGGTTACATAGGCAACTACTTATCAGATAGCTAATTAAATCATAATTTAATTTATATGAATTAAATATATAAAATATAGGATATGTTAATTAACTAAAAATATATTTTTATTAATTCAAATATCTTACATATCATATTAATGTCAATAATCACACACATACATACCTACTCATACAAACACACATTGGAACCCTCAAACATATACACATAATTACTGATATTTAGATAAACTTATAGGTTTCTACCCATACCCCATCCAATTGGCTTCAATTAGACATTTATATGAGTACTTAGGGTAAACCCTAGTGTGGATACATGTAAACAAAGTGGTAATGTATAATGCTATCAGCTCATGCTATTAGGTCACCGCTCATTTCCATAAAGTTGCTACCTACAGGTATCGAAGAAATTAATCAAATGAATGAACTGATCAATAATATTAAAGAGGTTCTAGAGATAACCAATCAAAATATTTTAATTTTTTTGAATGATGATTTGAAGATGGAAATCTTTCCGACATCCACCCCCACCAAACCTACACATTGTCCCGATGGGCCAACTTGCAGATCAAGGGAAGGAGCATCTTGATAATCATCTTGAAAGTCAACCATATAACAACATCAAATTCTTTTATAAATAAATCTCAATTTTATCAAATATATCATTCTTTTATGCAAAATGATTGTGAAGTTTATTTCAGTTCAATTTGGTAATGGAAACATGTCAAATTACAAAGTTAAGCTATCAACCGGTTCAATCAACAAAACATTAATCTAAGTTTCATTCATTTATAAACATTGCAAGGATTATTATGGAACAAAATTTTTCTTCATCCACTCAAAATCAGGTTTCTTCATATACATGCACTTATATATAGGCCTTCAAACATGTCAAAGAAATCAACTAAATCTACTCATACAGACATCCGCTTTGTTTGCCCAATTTTATTCGCTAGATGCATTCTCCACAACTAGCTTTCTTCATCTTTGGCTTCATACAAGTATGATGTGAAATCTTCATGTAGATAATGATTGTAAATACCTTTTTGGGGTGAAAGAAGGTATAACTTCCGTTCATCATATATTTTTTTCTTTTCTTTTATTTTTTTTCTCTTTTTGAGTTTTTTTACATTCACAACTTTTTTCTTTTGAAGGGGAAAGGCTTAACCTCTTGATCCGAGTTAAGGTTCTAGATGCATGTATAAGAAAGACCTAGGATGTCACTGACAAGGATCATGCATCTATATGCTCCTACATATATACAATTACTTCCATTATTTGAGATGAACTACAAATGCTTCTGTCCATATCAAATCACGACTCAATCTATAAACTTAGAAACATAAATCATGCTTGTATTCCTACTATGGCTAAATAGCTTCTCTTCATAATTTGATAATCCTCATCCCAAATTTTATGTTTATAATTGTTTTGAATGCAAGTGATATGCATAGATAAAAAACATAAATTTGTAGAGCATAGAGAAATACAACCTGCTAATTAGCTTCATCTTCAATCATCTCATCTTCAACTTTATCATAAATTTGCCACAAAAAATCTTTAGTTTATTTACTCAAAATCATGTTCAAAGTCCTCTTTAAAAAAATCATCAACATGTAGACCTACAAGTAAAATTAATTTGTATAACCATATATTTATCTTCATTCCTGCAAAAGAAAATCCACACTAAGGAAAAAAATAAATTAGCATAATTCAAAAGTTATTCATTCTCTTCATGTTTCATTGTTGATACCGGCTCATTATGGATCTTCTTCAAACTTTTCTTTTAAAGATGTAGAAGTTTTTGATGAATTGTTCATATTTTGTTCAATTTGTGTGATAATATCTTTGATCATTTATTTTTCCATGTCTTCATATTTTTTGTCATTAATTTTATTCTCATCCTCACCAATTTTTGTTTGATATTCTCATATTCACTTTGATTTTTCTCTCGATTTTTAGTATCATGGCTCAATTGAGCTTTCAAATTTTTAACCTTTGTTTAATCAAATAATTTATCATTTTCTACAAACTTTGGATTACATATCACATAGTATTCACCATGTTTTTGTTTCAACTGTATTGACTTTTCATATTCTTGTTGATCTTCGTCCAATGTTTCTTGTAATATTTGGTCAACTTTTTGTTTATCCAATTTTATTTGATCATGTTTCTTTGCTTTAAAACATTTAACTTGATTCTCAATTTGTATCATAGTTTCTTGTTCAGAAGATTTCTTATCATGATATCTCTTTGGTCTCCATATTATAAATGATCTTGGCTTAGATTTTGTTTGATCAAAATATTCTTTAATTCCACCTCTTCCTAAGTTAAAGTGCAAAGGTAAATGGACATGGTAATTACAAATTTTTCTTTCTACTGTACTGACTAAATTAAGATCAGAAGCACTCTCATATGCAATACAATCCCAAAACATGTGGCCAAATTGATCACACCAGAAACATCTTTTAGGTCGATGGAATCTTCTATGTGAAGCTCTAAGTGTTGATCTTTTATGGTCAATTGAATTGATCAAGAATTTTAGTAGACATATGCTGGATTTGTACTTGATGTTCATATTCACACTTGCATGATTGAATTTCTTCGACTTGGTTGAACAAAATCTCAAACTTATTTTTCAAACTTGAAACTTCATGATCAATCATGTCTTTTAACATTTTACATAATGTTTTATTATCTTCAAAAAAATCATCTAAGTTTTGAGTAGAGACAATACTTTTTCAATTTTTGATTGGAAAAATATGTTCATCTCATTAAATTGCTCATCATATTCTAAAAATTTCTTTTCAATCAATGTTTTCACATTAGAATCTATGTCTTGTGTGGTGTGTTTTGACAATCTCTTTTTACCCATTATTCACTTATATAATGAATGCAAAGTAAAATATGAACTCCTGGAATTGGCTTGAGGAAGTGGTTCAAAAGTCGTGCACATGTGAATTTGGATACATTCTTTATCAATTAATCAAATCCTAATACAACGTTTGCTAGTATGAGTGCAAACCTTTGGTTCTTCAATTGTCGATGAGAGGGGGTTGGCGAGATGAGGATCACCTACTTGCCAATCTTTGTGGAGGCGCTCAGATCAAAAGTTCAAAACTCGACACCCATAATATTGCAAGGATTTACAAAATAGCCACAACTCCCAAGGATGAAGAGGCTACTGCAACACGTGTTGTTTAGTATGTATGCATATGCAAAGAAAAACTTGAACTGTATTTCTGAATTGCAACACTGATTGTTCACGTCAGGTTCACCAATGTCTGAGAGTGTAGATGCTCGGATGATGAATCAAGTCATCCACCAAATCGATCGACACACGCTGGGTGTTTGGAGCAAGCTCAGGTGTTTATGTAAACTTGAGGAAAGCTGACTAATAGTATTAAACAACTATACTTACTTATTTATTCTAGGATTTCATATCTAAAGTGAAATGCTTTTCAAATGACCTAATCCTAATCCTCACCCTACTCTTCTCCATAAGCCTGTACTTCTAGGAACCTATTTACCCAATACTTGTATGATGGAGAGTACAATGATTCATAAGTTATGCGGTCTTTGATAAGCTCTTCTACTTCTAAGTCCTCTTCATTTCCTTCATTAGTAGCTATGTTTTGTTTTGGTTGGGTGTTGGTTTTAATAGGTGGTGGCAATAACACATCAAAAATGAAAGCTGTTGAATTGGTATCGTTGGTCACGTACTCATTACATATAGATGCATTCCTAGATTCAGTGCTCTTAGACTCATTTATAGGCTCAGTATTTCCACATCTCTTATGCTCCACTCTTTACACAAACATGCACATACACCACATATTAATTAATTCATTTTATTTAATCATTTTAATTTAATTATTCTTATTTTTAATAATTCCTTAATACATTTAATTTAAGTTTACACTAAGGGTTTAATAGAATTAAATACCTTAATGGTTACATATGAAACTATTAATGAGATAGCTAATTAAAGCATACTTTAATTTATATTAATTAAATGTATAAAATATAGGATATATTAATTAACTATAAATATATTTTTATTAATTCAAATATCCTACATATCATATTAATATCAATAATCATACACATACATACCTACTCATACAAACACAGATTGGAACCCTCATGCATACACACATAATTATTGATATTTAGCTAAACTTATAGGTTTCTACCCATACCCCATCCAATTGAGTTCAATTAGACACTTATATAGCACTTACGGTAAACCCTAGTGTGGACACATGTAAACAAAGTGGTCATGTATAATGCTATCAGTTCATGATATTAGTTCACTCCTCATTTCCATAAGTTACTACCTGCAGGTATCGGAGAAATCAATCAAATGAATGAATTGATCAATAATATTATAGAGGTTTTAGAGATAACCGATCAAAATGTTTTAATTTTTTTGAATGACATATTGAAGATGGAAATCTTTCCGACATCCGTCCCCACCAAACCTGTACATTGTCCTGATGGGCCAAATTGTAGATCAAGGGAAGCAGCATCTTGATAATCATCCTAAAAGTCAACCATATAACAACATCAAATTCTTTTATAAATAAATTTTAAATTTATCAAATATATCAATCTTTTATGCAAAATTCTCGTGAAGTTTATTTCAGTTCAATCTCGTAATGAAAACATATCAAATTACAAAGTTAAGCTATCAACCGGTTCAGTCAACAAAACATTAATCTAAGTTTCATTCATTTATAAACTTTGCAAGGATCATTATGGAACAAAATTCTTCTTCATCCACTCAAAATCAGGTTTCTTCATATACATGCACTTACATATAGGCAATCAAACATGTCAAAGAAATCAACTAAATCTACTCATACAAACATCCGCCTTGTTTGCTCAATTTTATTTGCTAGATGTATTTTCCACAATCAACATTCTTCATCTTCGGCATCATACAAGTATGATGTGAAATCTTCATGTAGATAATGATTATAAATACCTTTTTGGGGTGAAAGAAGGTATAAATTTTGTTCATCATATATTTTTTTCTTTTCTTTTGTTTTGTTTTCTCTTTTTCTATTTTTTTACATTCGCAACATTTTTGTTTTGAAGAGGAAAGGCTTAACCCCTTAATCCGAGCTAAGGTTCTAGATGCATGTATAAGAAAGACCTAGGATCTCACAAACAAGGATCATGCATCCATATGCTCCTACATATATACAATTACTTCCATTATTTGAAATGAACTACAAATCCTTCTGTCCATATCAAATCCCCACTCAATCTATAAACTTAGAAACATAAATCATGCTTGTATTCCTACTATGGCTAAATAGATTCTCTTTATAATTTGATAATCCTCATACCATATTTTATTTTTATAATTGTTTTGAATGCAAGTGATATGCATATATAAAAAACATAAATTTGTAAAGCATAGAGAAATACAACCTGATAATTAGCATCATCTTCAATCATCTCATCTTCAACTTTATCATAAAATTTTCCTAAAAAATCTTCAGTTTATTTGCTCAAAGTCTATTCAAAGTCCTGCTAAAAAAAATAATCAACATCTAGACATATAAGTAAAATTAATTTGTGTAACCATACATTTATCTTCATTCCTGCAAAAGAAAATCCACACTAAGGAAAAAATAAATTAGCATAATTCAAAATTCATTCATTCTCTTCATGTTTCATCGTTGGTACCGGTTCATCATGGATCTTCTTCAAACTTTTCTTTTAAAGATGTAGAGATTTTGATGAATTGTTCATATTTTGTTCAATTTGTGTGATAATATCTTTGATCATTTGTTTCTCCATGTCTTCACATTTTTGGTCATTAATTTTATTCTCATCCTCACCAGTTTTTGTTTGATATTCTCATATTCACTTTGATTTTTCTCTCGATTTTTCATATCATGGCTCAATTGAGCTTTCAAATTTTTAACCTTTGTGTGATCAAATAATTTATCATTTTCTAGAAACTTTAGATTACAAGTCACATAGTATTCATTATGTTTTTGTTTCAACTGTATTGACTTTTCATATTCTTGTTCATCTTCATCCAATGTTTCTTGTAATATTTGGTCAACTTTTTGTTTATCCAATTTTATTTGATAATGTTTCTTTGCTTTACAACATTTAACTTGATTCTCAATTTGTATCATAGTTTCTTGTTTAGAAGATTTCTTATCATGATATCTCTTTGGTCTCCATCTTATAAACGATCTTGGCTTAGATTTCGTTTGATCAAAATATTCTTTAATTCCACCTCTTCCTAAGTTCAAGTGCAAAGGTACATGGACATGGTAATCACAAATTTTTCTTTCTACTGTACTGACTAAATTAAGATCAAAAGCACTCTCATATTCAATACAATCCCAAAACATGTGGCCAAATTGATCACACCAGAAACATATTTTAGGTCGATGGAATCTTCTATGTGAAGCTCTAAGTGTTGATGTTTTATGGTCAATTGAATTGTTTTTATCAAGAATTTTAGCATATTTATATGCTGGACTTGTACTTGATGTTCATATTCACAATTGCATGATTGAATTTCTTTGAATTGGCTGAAAAAATCTCAAACTTGTTTTTCAAACTTGAAACTTCATGATCAATCATCTCTTTTAGCATTTTACATAATGTTTTATTATCTTCAAAAAAATCATCTAAGTTTTGGGTTAGAGACAATATTTTTCAAATTTTGATTGGATAAATATGTTCATCTCATTAAATTCCTCATGATATTCTAAAAAATTCTTTTCAATTAGTGCTTTCACATTAGAATCTATGTCTTGTGTGGCACGTTTTGACAATCCCTTTTTACCCATTATTCACTTATATAATGAATGTAAAGTAAAATATGAATACCTTGAATTGGCTTGAGGAAGTGGTTCAAAAGTCGTGCACATGTGAATTTGGGTACATTCTTTATCAATTAATCAAATCCTAATACAACATTTTCTAGTATAAGTGCAAACATTTGGTTCTTCAATTGTCAATGTGAGGGGGTTGGCGAGATGAGCATCACCTAATTTCCAATCTTCGTGGAGGTGCTCAGATCAAAGGATCAGCCCTTGACACCCAGAAGATTGCAAGGTTTCACGAAATAGCCACAACTCCCAAGGATGAAGAGGCTACTACAACACCTGCTGATTCATATGTATGCATATGCAAAGAAAAACTTGAACTGTATTCCTAAACTGCAACGCCGATTGTTCACGTCAGGTTCACCAATGTCGGGGAGTGTAGATGCTCGGATGATTGATCAAGTCATCCGCCAAATTGATCCACACACGCTAGGTGTTTGGAGCAAGCTCTGGTGTTTATGTAAACTTGAGGAAAGCTTACTAGTAGTATTAAACGGCTATAAGTACGTATTTATTCTAGGAGTTCATATCTAAAGTGAAATGCTTTTCAAATGACCTAATCCTAATCCTGACCCTAATCTTCCCCATAAGCCTCTACTTCTAGGAGCCTATTTACCCAATACTTGTATGATGGAGAGTATAATGATTCATAAGTTATGTGGTATTTGATAAGCTCCTCTACTTATAAGTCCTCTTCATTTCCTTTGTTACCAGCTATGTTTTATTTTGGTTGGGTGCTGGTTTTAATAGGTGGTGGTAATAACATGTCAAAAATGAAAGCTGTTGAATTTGTATCGTTGGTCACATACTCATTACATATAGATGCATTCCTAGATTCAGCGCTCTTAGACTCATTTATAGGCTTAGTAGACATCAGAATAATAAATCATCAATTGATTAAATGAAAAGTTCTAAATGTTATTACTGATAATGCCAAAGCTTTTATGAGGGATAAAATTTGATAATTTAATGCAGATCTATAATGAATTCTATACAAGTTTTCTGATGTAAAGAAAAAGTAAGCTTTGAAGTGGATATGGAAAAGGAAGCTAAAGTAGCAACTAAGTAGCTCCAAATTTTTGAACTTCTAACTACTTGATATACTTTGATAATAATCTTGAATCTCTTTCAATACTCTTTTCTCCAATGTCTGCAAAAACAAATTATTAGTGCTCATCTATCTTCTTTTAAGCTTGTCAATCTTCTTCACTGCTTGTCATTCTTCATCTCTGCTTGTCCATCATCATCAATACTCATCAATCATGATCAAATCTATGCAAGAAACATTAGCCCATATGTCTTCATTTAAACTTGTCAATCATCATCAACACTCCTCAATACGTCTCAATGATTTCTGCAAAATCATTAGCAAAACATAAGTATATCTTAATGAGAAATTATAAACATATATATTTTTATGAATTTCCTTTAATGCACATACATTCTTTAATTTCTACACGTATACACCTATGCACTTACATGAATTCATGTTCATACATTCTCATGCATGCTCATGCTCCCTAACATATTCATGCTATCTCATGCATCATACTAACATGTATATCTCATCATTCTCATACTTTTTATGCTCAAGTTAATATACATTCCCACATATGCTTACACACACCCTTTCATATGCATGCATGCTAACATACCTTCTTACCTATGCTAACACACATACTTTCAGCATATTATACTTACCCTAATGAGCATTCATATGCACTCATTCATGCATATAAATCACACACACACATTCATATTAAACATTTAAACACCTAATGTATAATCAATCATGCTAATACACTTTCACATACATGCATACACACTCTTAAATATGCTAATACATATGCTAACAATTGCATATATGCGTGTTAAACATGCTCATGCATGCTAACATGCATATACACATTTATACATTTATTCATGTCACACATGCATCTACATTCATTATGTATTCATGCATCTACATGTCTTTACGAGTTTAGGCATATGCATTTTCATATACATACAAATACACCATAACAAACATTTAACATTATGATACATGCATACATATTATGCATTCACACATCTAATCTATACTCATGCTTCACACATATATGCTTATCACATCACACATACACTAATATGCATATTCATGCATTAACACTCAGATGCACTCATGCACATGCATTCATACAGACATGCATCTTTACACATCCATACTATCTCATGTACATACATTAACACTCATTGTTAGGCACTAACACTTACATACATTAATTTTCATATGCATACACACATGCATTCACTTAGGCACACATGGATGCATACATATTCTTGCATAAATACTTATGTACATATACATACATGCATCATGAGTAATATTACTAATCACTTTATACTAATAATACATATAATTAATTTTAATACTTAATTAATCTAACAACCACAAAAGAAATGAAGAAATAGATAAATAAAAAATACCAAACACTCTCTCTCTCTCTCTCATTCTATCGTTTCTCTCTTTTTCTCCTGAACTCACCTACCATGCGCTACCAGGAGCCTCCTTATCTCTCTTCTCTTCTCTCTCTCTCTGTCTCTCTCTCTCTCTCTCTCTCTCTCTCTCTCTCTATTTCTCTCTCTGTCGTGCTCTGCGCATCTTCCAGACTGTCGCCAAGGGGAAACTCTCCCTCTCTCTCTACCTCCGTGCTCTGCATGTCTTCTAGACCACTGCCAGGGTCTCCTTACATGGCTGTCGCCTGTAAAAAACAGAACACACTCTCTCCATCTCTCTCTCTCTCTCTGCCATCGTGTGCTTTCTCTCTCAAGTTTACACAATATAAATTGTATAGAATATAAACACTAAACCAAGAAATCTTGTAGGTGACGTCTGCGTGTTACTTTTAGCAGCAAAATTCTAAAGTGGACAATGTCCTGCTACCTTAAATGTAGAGAAAGAAGCTGAGCTATTGTTAGACCAAAAGCAGGGTAAAGAAAACTTGCCACATATCATAAACAATTGAAAGCTGCTCATGTAGACAATGCCCTATCTATTTCTCTTTCTCTATATGCGTATATAACAACTGTTAGTATATGATCAATGTCTACCCGTCATGATTGTATGCACATTTTGTAAGGCCCCTGTTATGAGGAGAAGCCAAGCGTGCATTACCCAATTGATGGGAATCCCAACTTGCATGTTGGATGAAGGTCATATTGGATCATGTAAGGTATTGTAAGGAAAGGGAGTTACCAAGGTCCCCAATTGGGGGGTCTGGGGTAGCGGGGAGCAGCCCCAGCTGAGGGGTCCAAGGGGGCCAACGGGCTAGCGGGCCCCTTGGTGGGGGTCCGGGGGCAGCACCCCTGGCGCGACGGTAAAGGGAATATTCCATAGAATATTCCTTGTTAGAGTCAGAAATCATTTATATTTGTTAGGTCGGTCAACCGGTCTAAGCCGTGTATGGCAATTACGTGGGCGGTGGCCGCCCACGCTCTACCGCCCATGTATAGCCGTCCACGGAAGGCCCACCATGATCCTATATATACATGACTTTTGCACTACCTGAGACATCGAGTTGAGCCAACATACCTCTACCTTGTATCTCCCTATCTAGAGTTGTCTAGATCACCATTTAAGCTCTACCTTGAGAGCGCACGGGTGGACAACGCCATCATCTTTGTACTTGCTGCTAGTAGAAAATTGTTGAGATTCTCCTATATCTGTTATCTTCTCTGCTATTGCTCCTGTGTTATATTGCGTAACTATTGTCTTACATGGTATCAGAGCTGTAAGGTTTGAATAACTTGAGAAGTATCACTATTTTAGCCTACTAGCAGACTAGAATATCAGTAGATTATTCGAGTGATTACATGATGGCTTCATCGTCGAACACTAGTCTTGGTGCTTCAGGTAATGTTAATGCTGCACGTATTTGAATTCGTCCACCTGCATTCACTGAAGGGAAGCTGGATGGAGCCAACTATACACTCTAGAAGTTCAAAATTTCTGCAATTTTGGACTCCTATGAATTACTTGTCATTGTCATGGGACTGATGGGATTGGATCCAGAGCCTATACCAGTTGAAGATCCAGCAAATTCAAGATTGATGATTCAGCCAGATCCAGATCTTCTACAAGCTTGGAAGAGGCGGAATGCTGATGCATTATCTGCAATTGTCACTAGTGTAAGTGATTCTGTGCTTACTTTAGTTCAACATACTACTAAAGCACATGAGGCTTGGGGCATATTGGCTCGAATATGAGACCAAGAACCACACTAGGATACAGAATTTAGAAAATCAGTTGGCAAATGAAAAGCATTCTGATTCTGAAAAGGTTGAAGATTTTATCAAACGGATAAAGCATCTTTAAGATCAATTGGCTGCAGTTGGTGTTGTTATAACACCAGAAGAGCTGGCTCAAAGATCTGTACGTGTTCTTCGAGCAAAGTATGATGGATTAGTAACAACCCTTAACACTTAGGTAAGGCCAACTCCTCTTACATTTGAAGAGTTTTGTGCGATGCTTTTAGAAGAAGAGATGCGGCTGAAGAATCGGCAAAGTACAACTGATGCTGCATTCTCAGCAAATGCAAAAGGTAAAGGCTCTTTTGAGGGATCAAAGAAGAAGCCTAAGAAGAAAAAGTTCACAGGAAGCTTCCATTGTGAAAAGAAAGGCCATGCCATCAAGGATTGCAGAAAGAAGCAAGCTGATGAACGGAATGGGACTGTAAAATCATCATGGAAGAACAAAGAGTCTGCAAACAACACAAAGCTGGAACTTTGGGTAGCTATTGAAGAGGTATGTTCATCTGCTCAAGCTCGTGTTGATGAACCATGGATTTTAGATAGTGGAGCTTCTCGCCATATGACCAGTAAAAAGGATTGGTATAGTTCCCTAGTGCCTCTGTGGGAATCCATCAATGTAGTGGTGGGAAATGACTCCAAGTGTCCAGCCGAAGGAACTCGAACCATCTCTTTTATCACTTCTCCAGGTGTTGAGAAAAAGTTATCCGATGTTCTCTATGTACCTACACTCAAAAGATATTTGTTGTCAGTTTCTGCAATAACATATTGTGGACTCGAAGTTCACTTCAATAAGAGTGGTGCGGAAATAATGGATTCATCAGGTAATATTGTAGGTAAAGGCATACGACGGGATAACTTGTATGAGTTAAGTGCTTTAACTGCTACAAAAGATAAAGATGTAAGCAGGTTATGGCACCAACGATTTGGGCATCTCGGATTTGTAGTTTTGAAGGAGATGCAAAGAACAGGGATGGTTGCTCATTTGCTTGCATTTTCAGAGTTGCAGGAACCTTGTGAAGCTTGTATGATGGGCAAGCAACAACGAAAGGCGTTTCCAAGAGAGACCAACAATCGATCTCAAGCTCCTCTAGAGTTGGTACATGCTGATCTCTACGGTAAAATGTCTACACCTGCTTTAGGAGGATCTTTCTACTTCTTGCTGTTAGTCGACGATTATAGTAGAAAGATGTGGGTTTATTTCATTCGAGAGAAGGCTGATGCTTTTGAAAAATTTAAAGCGTGGCATAAGTATGTAGAAAATGAATCAGGAAGGAAACTGAAGAAATTTAGAACAGATAGAGGAGGTGAATTCTTGTCAACAGAATTCAACAATTACTGTAAGGACCATGGTGTGAAAAGACAACTTACCACAGCTCATACACCTCAACAACTGGTGTTGTTGAGCGCAGGAACAGGACAGTAGTTGAAATGGCTCGTTGTATGTTAAAGGCTCAAGACATGCCTGATTCATTCTGAGCAGAAGCAGTCAATACAGCAGTCTACATCCTCAATCGAAGCTACACAAAAGCTTTGAAGGGGATGACTCCTCAAGAAGCATATTCTGGTAAAAAGCCTTCAGTTTTGCATTTCTGAATTTTTGGTTGTTTTTGTTATGCACATATTCCTGATTCAACAAGATCAAAGTTGGATTCAAAAAGCAAAAAGTGTGTCTTCCTAGCTTCCTAGGATATAGTGAAGAGTCTAAAGCATATAGGTTGTGGGATCCTGAGGCAAGGAAGATTTTTGTCAGCCGAGATGTGGTGTTTGATGAACGACCACACTTAGTAGAAGATAAAGGTAAATCTCATCAAACAGAGAAATATCTCACCTTGTGCCTAAAACCTACTTGATTTTTCATCGGTAAACATTGAGGGGGGGTGTTAGTATATGATCAATGTCTACCCCTCATGATTGTATGCACATTTTGTAAGGCCCCCATTATGAGGAGAAGCCAAGCGTGCATTACCCAATTGATGGGAATCCGAACTTGCATGTTGGTTGAAGGTCATATTGGATCATGTAAGGTATTGTAAGGAAAGGGAGTTACCAGGGTCCCCAATTGGGGGGTCCAGGGCAGTGGGGAGCAGCCCCGACTGGGGGGTCCAAGGGGGCCAGCGGGCCCCCTGGTGGGGGTCCAGGGGCAGCACCCCCGGCGTGACGGTAAAGGGAATATTCCATAGATTATTCCCTATCGGAGTCAAAAATCATTTATATTTGTTAGGTCGGTCAACCGGTCTAAGACGTGTATGGCAATTACGCGGGCGGTGGCCGCCCATGCTCTATCGCCCATGTATAGCCGTCCATGATCCTATATATACATGACTTTTGCACTACCTGAGACATCGAGTTGAGCCAGCATACCTCTACCTTGTATCTCCCTATCTAGAGTTGTCTTGATCACCATTTAAGCTCTACCTTGAGAGCGCAGGGGTGGACAACACCATCATCTTTGTACTTGCTGCTAGTAGAAAATTGTTGAGATTCTCATATATCTGTTATCTTCTCTACTATTGCTCCTGTGTTATATTGCGTAACTATTGTCTTACAACAACAATAAGAAGTAGAAAGAAAGAGGAAATAGAACAGAAAGGGGCAGAGTACATGCAAAATCATTGAAGAAAAGGAGCACAAAACACACATATTTATATCTATTAAGTGCACACAGTTAATTATCACACAATCATTCTTGTAACACTCGCCATACTTTTATCTTTTACCTTTTTATCACTTTAATCACACATCCCACATACTTTATTCTTTTACCTTGCACTCATACACACCATATAGTTAATCTTTACGTTTATACACACCATATAGTTAATCTTTACGTTTATCCACTTTAACTGCATAACTTACTTACTCCACACTTTTAATCACTTTATTTACACATCTCTTATGCTCCACTCTTTACACAAACACGCACATACACCACATATTAATTAATTCATTTTATTTAATCATTTTGATTTAATTGTCCTTAATTTTATTAATTCATTAATACATTTAATTTAAGCTTACACTTAGGGTTTAATAGAATTAAATACCTTAACGATTACATATGCAACTACTAATGAGATAGCTAATTAAAGCATAATTTAATTTGTATTAATTAAATGTATAAAATATAGGATATATTAATTAACTATAAATATATTTTTATTAATTCAAATATCCTACATATCATATTAATGTCAATAATCATACACATAGATACCTACCCATACAAACAAACATTGGAACCCTCATACATACACACATAATTACTGATATTTAGCTAAACTTATAGGTTTCTACCCATACCCCATCCAATTGGGTTCAATTAGACATTTATATGAGCACTTAGGGTAAACCCTAGTGTGGACACATGTAAAAAAAGTGGTCATGTATAATGCTATCAATTCATGCTATTAGCTCACTACTCGTTTCCATAAAGTTGTTCCCTATAGGTATCAGAGAAATTAATCAAATGAATGAATTGATCAATCATATTATAGAGGTTTTAGACATAACCAATCAAAATGTTTTAATTTTTTTGAATGACAATTTGAAGATGGAAATCTTTCCGACAATGCGAACATCACAAGGAAGAAGAAGAAGCTTGGAGCACAACACACAATACTAAATGTATTACCACTAGAATGTACAAAGATAAGTAACCCGTTCAGGCTATAGGCATATATACAAGCTAGGGGGAAAAACCTCCTAAAGAGGGAAAAAGTACCCCCATGGTCCTAATATGTTCACACATCACTACCTAAATATATCAATAATCTTAAAAGCTTATTTCTAACTCAATATATACAAAATCCGATTATTTTACATGAACATTTCATTATTTTTCTATTGAAGCTAATTTTGTTGATAAATCTTGGACAACATTGATAAAGAAGGGGTTGTGGTTTTAGTATGCTTCCCGGATTGACAAATTGAAGGTGTTTAAATTGCTAATATTTTATGCTATGACGATTGGAGAGGACAACTGCAAAGTAATAATAAACATCTTTTGGTGCCGTTGCTGGGGAAGTAAGCAAAGCTTTCGGTCAATAGAGCTTTGGACCTCTACTGGATCTTCCAAGTTGATGGTAACAAACATTTGTTCAAATTCATTATGAATCATCGATGTACAAATGTGTAAATGTGAGTGTATTGTCTTTGTTTTAAAAGATTACTTCATTCACTCTATTTGGATTGAGCAGTGAAGAGTTGCATGTTGTTCTTTAAGTTCAAGTAGCATAATTTCCAGTCATTACCATTAGTTTGTGGTACATTCAAAGAAAACCTAAATAATTTGTTTACTTTTTATTTGGGGATTATTAAAAAAAAAACGAAAAACGGAAAAACCACAAATCCAAGGGAAGGGGTTGATGGGAAACAATTGAAGAAATATATTGGATTGAAACAATTGACAAAAATGTAAATTTTCATGCGATTTCAAAAAAAAACATGATTCTTTGTAGAAAATCGCGATTCTCAGAGAAGGGGAAGAACTTGAGAAAATTGGAGCATAAAACAAAACTTGGTGAGTATTGAGGAATAATAGTTAAGAGTGGAAAAAAATTCACAAGAAAAATTTGACAATTAGGAAGCGAAGGGGGAAATCATGATTCTTAGCAAAACCTATAAAAGGAGGACTTTGAAATTTTTGACCATCTGTTGAGTGAGAGAGAGAAAGAGAGAGAAAGGAATATCAGGAAATCACGATGTTTAGCAGCAGATACTTTTTGGCTTGGAGAATTTCACATAAGCAAGGTAATATCCTTTGAACTAATTCTTGACAAAAGTTTTGATATTTTCTTGTAGATTTCTTGAAGATTCAATGGATTAATAGAATCTTGATTTTCAAAAATAGGTGTTATAGTGAAAAATAGATAACTTCTTTTGATTTGAGAGTTTATTGCATGGACTTGTTTTGAAATCATGCTTTTATAGGAGATAGGAAAACCAACAAAACATTAAGAAATTTTTTTGACAAAATTTCACCCGATTGCGATCTTGACCAGAAACTCACGATTTTGAATGAGGATCGTGAAAAAACACGATTCTCACCAAAAATTTCAACCAATCGCGAAAATTTCACCCAATCGTGATCTTGACCAAAATCTCACGATTTTGAGTCACGATTGTGAAAAAACACGATGCTCACCAAAAATTTCACCCAATCACAATTTTGACCAAAATCTAACAATTTTGAGTTAGGATCGTGAAAAACACGTTTTTCATACATACATTAAGAAAATCACGATTCTGACCAAAATTTCACAAATTTAGGTCACAGTTGTGGAAAACTTCACATTCCCAAACACCATTTCACACGATTGCGATTCTAAACAAAATCTCACGATTTTGAGCCAGGATCGTGAAAAAAACAATTTTCACCCAAGCATTTAGAAAACCGTGATTCTCTCCAAAATTTCACAAATTTAGGTCAGGATCATGGAAAACTTCACATTCCCAAACACAATGTAACACAGTTGCGATTCTGATTAAATTTTCATAATTTTGAGTGAGGATCGTGAAAAACATGATTTTGACACATAAGTTCTCAAACTCTCAATTCTAACCAAATTCTCACCAATTTGGGTTAGGATTGTGATTATTGATTCATTGAAGACTAAAATCAAATAAGAATTAACTCTTAAAAGAAAAAGAAAGAATGAAAGATCCAATCAAGTATTCTTGAATCAATTAGGGTTATTTGGGTAAGAGAAATAAAGTGAATGAGATTGAGATCATGAGTGATACTGGACCATAATAGGGAAGCTAACAAGACTTTGGGAAAACAAGATAGTATAAGACATCAAAACCTCACCCTACCATACACTTGAATATGGAAAACATAAATGAAGAGGCTGAACCTTCGGATACATGGGACTATAGGAATATCCTCAAATATATATATACAAATAGGTTTGGAGCCTATGTATATCAAGATGGGTTGCATAAGGACCTCATTAGATTGAGGAACTTAGAAATACCTATTAATTTGATGCGTGTAGCTCAATTTAAAGAGGGTAAGTATGAGGATAGACATGGATGTACCCATGTGTTTGCAAATGACCTAGATAACACAAATAACCTAGGGCAAGACACTGATAAAGGAACTTGGGAACAAATCTTGGAACAAGCTGAAATTCCTAGAAAAAACAAAAATCATAACCTTGCAGAGCCACAAAGAGAAAGAAGACAACAATTATCTCCTAACCCTTTCATCAGAGAAGGAGTTAACATGCAAGAGTTTCCTATAAGGAGGAGACAAGAATGGAATAATAGTGGGAGAATAATGAGACCGTATATGTTATAAATTATGGAATGTGTTGAACAAGGCATTGTTGGAGTGTTAATTTATTAATGTATTAATGTGTTTTGGTGTTTTTGATATAGTAGCTCAAGGTTCATGAGGGTGTGAAAGGCGTGAAAGGGCAGACATCAATAAATCCAATTTATAATTTAGTTTGTAAATAAACCCGCATAGAAGGTTCTATTGTTATAAATAGTTAGAAAAGTAGTGGTTAGAATAAGGGTCATTGTACATCGCAATTTTTGATATTAAAAGCAAAGGCTTCCTACAAAATTCACCAACTTTTACTTTCACGCATGCTTTTCAAAGCCGCTCTCATGTAACCACTCTTTTCGACATAATAAAAAATTCCTATAAATACACTCGAAACAGAGTGCATGGGCGGAGATTGCACCCAATACTGCGTTCTGTCTCATCTCCTAGCGTGTCTATTTTTTCTGTATTTTATGCATCTATAACCTCTGTGTGCATGTGAGCAAGATCCTGATAACAGTGGTATTAGAGTTGTGCACATGGCAGTACAGAGGGATCTGTTTCCGTTCATTTTGGCGAGTGTTCTCTGTTTCGTTGCTCTCTATTTGCGATCTGATTCCAATTATGATTCCGATTCCGATTCTGATTTTTGTTTCTATTTTCGGTTCTTGTTTCTGTTTCACCTTCTGTTCCAGTTCTAGAACCAGAACCTATGTTTACGCCAACTTTTACTCCTTTAGCTTACTCCAAGGCAGCGACTAAGGCATATAACTTAGGCATAACTAAGGCATATAACTTAGGCATAACTAAGGCATTACTTTGGCATCTTTGGCACCCAAGGCTCCCTTGATGACCGTTGGCAGCCGTTGGCTATGCCCGAACCAATTTTAATTTATGAGTGGCAATGAGGAGTTTTATATTCACCAAGGTGGGAGGATTTGAACCCACAACCTCACTCACACAAGGGAAGTGTTTTACCACTACACTATCTCTTTGTGTTGTCACTCTAGTTCTCTTTTCTCATATTTAACACAACTTTCATCTCTTTCTTACTTTTTCAATTCCCAAGAACAACCCTTCCTTTTACATTTCAACTCAAACAATCTCAAAAATTGTTTTTACATATCTAGCAAGAGGGTTTTGTTCTCTACATCCTCATGGACCCTACGAACACCATGGAGGATTTTGGTGAGTCACCTCTACCCGAGGTAACACTTGAGCAACAACTTGAGCTCCTATGGCACGAACTATGATTCGCTCAAAAAGAGATCCGACAATGCGATGAAGTACTCCAAAAAATGCAAACTGATGAAGATAACCTTACAAGGGTATTCAAAGCTATTGTCTTTGCCCAATCGGATGGCACACATTCCAAGATTGCTGTTAAGAATTACCAATTTTTATGGTTTGATGGCCGTAAGGATGGCCCTTTAGTCCTTTCATGGTTGTCACAGTTTGATGATTTTTATACTGATGAAACATATGCTGAAAGTGAAAAAGTCAAATTTGCCACTAACTATTTAGTAGGAAAAGCTCAACTCTGGTGGAAGGTCCTACGACACAGTACACAGCATCCAACAACGTGGAAGGCTTTCCAAGATAAAGTGAAGGATTCTTTTCTTCCTCCTCAATATCATTTACATGTTTGACGTGCATGGATGACCGTTACATGGAAGAGGGTGATATAGTTACTATCTACACGGAGCGATTCTGGCAAAATTTACTATTGGTTTGAATGCTTGAAGATGTACTGGAGGATAGCTTGCAGCGGAAATACGAAGATGGTTTGGAGGTGGGAATCCAAGCTAAGCTTCACACCCTATGACCTACAATCCTCAACAAGGCTATATCTTTCGCCTATGATGCAGAGAAAGAATTCCGGTCCATAACCAAGTCACTCTGTCTACAACAACCATGTCAACGACCACTTTTTGTTAAACCAAATCTTCCCATGAAATGTAATTTTAATGCCCCATCTTACTCTAGTTTTGCTCGTCCATCGCAATCTAGCTACTCAACTGCACCTGTTGCTTCATCTCTCCAACCTAGTCAAACTACCCACTCTACAAACTTCAGCAATGGATGCCCAACACAAGCGACCACGAATCACCTGTTGGAATTGTTGTAAACCTGGACATAAAAAAACGAAGTGGTGATTGTGACCTCTTAACATGAAACCAGCTCCAGCTCAATTACATAACATGGAGGCCCATAATGAAGAAATTCCTCCTCTTTGCATAGAGGAATCATTGGAGAAGGACTTAGGTACCTTGGGTAACAATATCTCTCTTCATTCTCTACTTTGCATGCAGGGTACTATAAATAACAAACTCATTAAAATTTTACATGATGATGGTAGTTCACATGACTTCATTTCACATTTATTAGTACAAGAACTTAAATTAAAAACGTTTCCTTCTTTGTATAAAGTAAAAGTTGCATTTCAAGGTAATTGTTATAATGTAACATGAGAAGCATAAGATGTTACGATTAGCATAGGCCCATATGTTGATTCACGAACATTTTTAATTGCACCTTTGCAATCATATGATGTTATATTAGGTATGCCTTTTTTTCTTCATTATAACCCACACATTGACTACCATACACATACCTTTAACTTTGAATTTAAAGATCAAATCATTACTTTGTTTGCACGACATGATTTCTGGCCCTTTCCATTGATTAGTCATACTCAAGTAAAACGTGCATTTAGGAAAGGATTCAATTCATGCATTGTTTTTATCAATGTCATCAATGATTATACTCATACACTTGCTGATGCATATAAACCTTTCATGGCTACTTATAAGGATTGTTTTATGTCTGAGTATCCCTCTGAACTACCACCATCTCGAGGATCCTTTGACCATAGCACAGACTTAGTCCCTGGTAGTTCTCCTCCTCATAAAGCACCTTATAGACATGGCCCACTACACCAAAAGGAACTAGAAAACCAAGTAAAAGACCTACTACAAAAAGGACTTATAAGGCCTAGCTCTTCCCCATACTAGAGAAGAAGAATAAAACTTATCAAATGTGCATTGATTATAGAGCCTTTAACAAGATCACAATAAAGAATAGATACCTTATTCATCAAATAGATGATCTTTTAGATAAATTAGGAGGAGCTCGTGTCTTTAGTAAATTTGATCTAAAATCGGGATACCATTAGATTCGTATGATGCAAAGTGATATTTTTAAGACTGCATTTAGAAGTCAAACTGGCCATTATGAATTTATGGTAATGCCCTTTGGACTTAATAATGCCCCTGCTACATTTGTGCAAATGATGAACATCATTTTTCTTGATTACCAGCTTTTGTTCTTGTATTTTTTGACGATATACTTGTTTATAGTAAGAATGCTAGTGAGCATGAGAAGCATCTTAAAACAATTTTTCATGAGTAGGAAGCTTAAGCCCTCAGAAAAGAATTATAGTACATATGATAAAGAATTATTAGCGGTTGTGCATGCTTTGCAAATTTGGAAACACTATCTTATGGGCTCTGAGGTCTTAATGAAAACCGATCAACAAGATACTAAGCATCTATTAAATCAGCCCTTAATCTTTGATCACCATCTTAAATGGGCATCATTCATTCAAAATTTCCAATCCATGATCCAATATCAACCTGGTAAAGCTAATGTTGTAGCTGATGCTCTTAGTCGATTTCCTTCACATTCTCTTGTTTTGCATAATATTTCTACCATCCAAATACATTCTTTTCAAGAATGGTTTCCACTTATGCATCTGATGTCCTTCTCCTACAAATACTCAAGTCCCTTTTGTTGGAGTTAGACGTCTGCGGAAGCACGCGAACAACACAAGGAAGAAGAAGAAGCTTGGAGCACAACACACAATACTGAATTTATTACTAGAGAATGTACAAAGATAAGTAGCCCATTAGGGAAATAGGCGTATATACAAGCCGGGGGAAAAAAAACCTCCTAAAGAGGGAAAAAAAGTGCCCTGGCGGTCCTAGTGTGTTCACACACATCACTACCTAGATATATCAACAAATCCCCCCTGTGAGTGATGCGGTGAACAAGGAGCTGGCACCCATGTATAAGGAAGTGCCAAGCTATGTGGAAATCACTCCACAAAAGAAAGTAAGCCCAAATATTTGCGGAAAGCTTCAAACTTCTCCCTAGGCAGAGCCTTCGTGAAAAGGTCTGCAATGTTCTCCCGCGTGGGCACATATGCCAAGCTGATCTCCCCCGCAGAGAACCTCTCCCTAACATAGTGATAATGCACCTCAATGTGCTTAGTGCGAGCATGGAACACAGGGTTCCTTGCAACTACCAATGCGCTCTGACTGTCAGCGAAGATGGTGGTGGCAGAAGTCTAACCAACACCCAAATCAGCCATAAGGTGTCTGAGCACACACACTCAACCATCGCTGTGAAGCTTGCCCTATACTTAGCCTCACAACTGGAAGTGGCCATAGTAGGCTGCTTCTTGCTCAACCAAGATATACATGAGCTACCAAGCATGAAGCAAAAGCCACCAGTGGACACACGAGTGTCATAGCAACTAGCCCAATCAGAGTCAAAAAAAGCACGCAAATCTGGCGGTAGTGATCCCCCCTTTGGATAAAACAACCCAAGTAGCCGAGTACCACTCAAATAGCGAAAGATGCACTTAACTGCCTGCCAATGCTTGACTCCTGGGCAATGCATAAACCTGCTCATCGGTGAGACAACAAACTGAATATCTAGCCGAGTAATGCATAAGTAGATCAAGCATCCAACAGCCTGTTGATAGAGAACAACACCAAATGCATATCGAGCATCATGAAGACTCAATCGTAAACCTGTCTCCATAGGAGTGGTAATAGGCTTACAGTCTTCAAGGCCAAAATGCTGCAATAATGTGTCAATATATTTCGTTTGACACAAAGCCATTCCCCCATCAACTTGCATAAAATGAATGCCCAAATAGTGATGCAAATGCGCAAAATTAGACATCTCAAATGAGGCATGCAAATCAGCCTTAAAATCGGCAATATGCTTCTCAATAGGACCAGTGAGAAGCATGTCGTCAACATAGACAACAATGATAAGAAGCACATCATTAGCACGCTTAACATATAAGGTGCTTTTAGTTGGACTGCTCTGAAAACCATGTGCAATCAGATAGGCATGTATCTTCTCATACCAAGCACGTGGTGCTTGCTTTAAACCATATAATGCCTTCTTTAAACTACACACCTGGTTTTCATGCCCTTTCTGAACAAAGGCATGGGGCTGAAAAACATACACTTCTTCATGCAAGTCACCATTCAGAAATGCTTTTTTAATGTCCAACTGATGTACATTCCAACCATGATGAGCTAGAAGTGCACAGATGCTCCGAACAGTAGTCATACGACATGTAGGTGCAAAGGTCTCATCAAAATCAATGCCTCTTTCCTGTGCATAACCATTTGCAAAAAGCCTAGACTTATACCTGTCAATTGTACCATCCGGTTTACGCTTCAGCTTGTATACCCACTTAGTGCCAATGGCCTTCTTGCCAAGGGGCAAGTCACATAAAGACCAAGTACCATTCTTCATTATAGCATCATATTCAGATTGCATAACATCCATCCAATTTTTTGAATTTTGTGCTTCATCAAACGAAACAGGCTCATTCTCATCATAAAGACTAGATGCAACCATAGCATAGCAATCTGATGCAAAAGAGGCACTATGAGAGCCTGAACGAGTACAATATGACAGAGGTGCATCTAATTTGTTGTCATGCAAAGTCTACACTAGCCATTTTGGCATAGTTTTTGCCTCCTCAATATCAACTTTCTCATCAACTAGTGCATCATGTAAATCTGCATCAGAAATGGAAGGATCTGCATCATCACATGAAATCTGCAAAGGCTGAGAGTTGCCTCATTGGGACCAGCACTAGATTGTCCACCTGTAAAAAAAGGCAGCAAAGTATCATACATGTCTTTGGAGCTAACAGATGTCTCCTTAATACATGAAAGCAATGGCTGAATAACATCTTCCACAAAAACAACATCACGGCTAACCAGACTGCGTTTAGTTTGTGGATGATACAGACTAGCCTTTACTTTCAGAACTGTACCCAACAGAAATACATTTTACTGCTTTATCATCCAATTTTCCACGATGTTATTCAGTCACTAATGCATATGTCAAACAACAAAAAACACGCAGATGAGGAACAGATGTCTTGCGATCATGCCAAGCCTCATATGGAGTGATAGACTGTAGTGCTTTAGTGGGACACCTGTTCAGTACATATGCTGCACACATGACAACCTCAAGCCAGAAACTATTTGGTAAAGCCTAACTCTTGACCATATACCTCACCATCTCCATGAGTGACCTATTCTTTCGTTCAGCAACTCCATTCTGTTGAGGTGTATACGACACTGTACACTGGTGTTTTATCCAACATTTAGCCAGAAATGCATTAAAATCAGAAGATATATATTCCCCCCCTCGATCAGAACGGAGGGTGCCCATTTTACATGCTGACAAATTTTCAACCAAAAGCAAAAACTGTTTGAAGCACATAAACACTTCAGACTTTGCCTTCAATGGATATACCCATGCATGCCTGGAGAAATCATCAATGAAAGTCACGAAGTAAAGGTAATTCCCAAAAGAAGGTGTGTGCATAGGACCACAGACATCACTATGTACAAGCTTCAATTTTTGAGTGGCCCAAACTGAACCATCTTTTGGAAAGGATGAACGCTGCATTTTGCCCAAAATACAGCCTTCACAAACATGTTTTCTAGGTGTCTCAAGTTTGGGCAAAGAGGATACCATTTCAGATTTCTGCAGGCGTAGCAAACTAGCAAAATTCAGATGACCAAAGCATGCACACCAAAGCTTTGCATCTGACATAGCCTGAGAATCATTTATTGCACATGCAAAATCATTTACAGATCTTTCATAGTCTATGAGCTTATATAGCCCACGACATAAAATGCCAGAAGCAATAATCACATTGCCATTTGATAGATCATGAACTGTACACCTATCATCAACAAATTTCACAACCAAGCCAATCTTGGCTAATGTAGAAACTGATAACAGGTTCTTCTTGATCCCTGGCACAAATAAAGCATCTGACAAAGTGAAAGAACTACCATCAGTCATGGTCAAAATAATCTTACCAACTCCCATAACAGGATAAGAGGAGTTGTTGGCACATGTAACATTATTCCCTATAGGGGCATGCTCGAGTGAAGAGAAGAAACTACGCTATGAGGTAATATGTTTGGTCACACCAATGTCAAAATACTGCAAACATCTGAGTCTACTGCAGACATGCACTGCTCATGAGAAGATGGGTCAAAACTGCAGACAGTAGTAAATGCCCATTCTTCTTCCTGCACAAGATTAGCAAACTTCGTTTTTGGTGTAGAGGCCTCTGCAACAACCATTCCAGCCTCTTTCTTCTTTGCCTCTTTAGTAGCCAATTTTGGATAGTTCTTTATGATATGATCATTCCCTTTACAGTACTTACAAAACAATTTTTGATTTTCTGATTTCTTCTCATCTTTATCTTCCTTCTTCAAATGTGCAGAATTAGCAGATTTCGGCTTACTAGTTGAAGAGCTCCATTTTCCTTTGCCCTTTTGACTAGCTAGGAAAGCTTGATCTGCAACTCGCATAATGGACCTGTTCTGCTTGGATTGATCTTCCTGCAACAGAATAGAGACTAACTCCTCAAATGATAAGGCATTTGGATTTCTGTTCATCATCAACCGAAGAGTAGAAGCAAAACTCTGATATGAATTAGGAAGACCATTCAGAATGATCTACACAAGTGAGCTATCTGGTATAACCTCGTCAACAGAAATCAACTGTTCCTTCAAGTCTTTAATCTTCGTTAAGAAACTGTCCATAGAATCACCTTCATTCATGTGCTCACTCTCCAACTGTTTTCGGAGGTAAGCAACACGAGCCTTATTCCTAGCTTGGTACAATGTGGTAAGTGTATACCAAGCATCCTTAGCTATTCTGCAAGAGCTAATGTGAGGAATGATGGCACGTTTGATAGAAAAAGCTATCAATGCATGTGCTTGGGCATCTCTGCCATCCAAGCAAATGTGCTCTGCAGTAGGTGTAGCAAAAATCGTAGCACGAATAGGAATATGCAGAATATCATCATCTTCGACACCTTCTGCATCAGCTTTAGTACCTGCAGTTGTAACAGTTGCAGGTGTGATAGGATGTTTTTGGACACCCTGCACAATGTTCCACAGTCCTTTTGCAACCAACACATGTCGCATCATATAAGCCCATAATGGGTAGTTGGTACCATCCAACTTATCCACAACAACCAGCATACGGAATACATCACTACTTTCACCCATGGCCGGTGACTAAAATACCTTGATGCAAAAAATTGATTGTATCTCAAAAAGTTGAACAGAACTGCCCAGACAAATTCCACTAGACCTGTCGTAGACTTTGAGACGCTTATATTGGTGAACAGAAGCTGGTATATACCTTTGGCAACAAAAGACAAAATAGCTTGCACAAGTGCTGCGATAGTGTGTTTGGAGGCCGAAACGAGCTCAGATCGCAATTTTGACACCACATAGCAAAGTTGCTTTTATCTCAAAAACACGCTGAGTATGCTCACCAAAATTCATGCGATTCTTAGAGTGCAAACAGAGGAGTGTCGACGGCACCCTAGATGAAGCGACCACCTGCTGTGATACCAATTGTTAGAGTTAAACGTCTGCAGAAGCACACAAACAACACAAGGACAAAGAAGAAGCTTGGAGCACAACACACAATACTGAATGTATTACTAGAGAATGTACAAAGATAAGTAGCCCATTAGGGCAATAGGCGTATATACAATCCCAACAAAAAAAACCTCCTAAAGAGGAAAAAAAGTGCCCCGGTGGTCCTAGTGTATTCACACACATCACTACCTAAATATATCAACACCTTTGCGCCAAAGAATCCCCCAAAAAAATTTGGCATGGCTGATGGGACCACAAAGAGGCTTGAGCATAGGAGAACCAACATTTGCAAAGGTAGACGAAGTGCAAGGGTACATATAGTGTTGGACTGAAAGGTAATTTTTCTTTTACTTGGAATTCTCTTAGCCTAAGAAGGAGAATGAGTAGCTCATGACTGCAACCTGGTCTCAAAATTTGAGGGTCCCTTGCAAAGCAACAAGAAGAAAAGCTATTCGAAGGACAACAAGCCCTTTGTCATCAACATCCTCAATGAGAAATATGGCTACTTAGGTAGACCTAGAAACTCTCCTTTCTAAGTTAAATATCAGATTTCCATCTTTCAAGGGATTAGCACAAGAAGACTGAGATGAATATATTAGAATATTTTTGGCCTTACGCAAGACAAGGGGACTCATGGCAAGAGAAAATGCATTTTTTAATGCTTTTCCCAACAACATTGGAAGGATTAGCACATAAATTTTTCAATCAATTTGTTGACAATCAGTTCACTAAATGGGAATTAATGAAGGATGCTTTTAAGACACAATTCCAACAAGAGAATACAACAGAGAATATTATTGAAGAATTAGAGAACTTAGACTAGGTACTCGAGAGACATTCCTAGAATTTGTCACTAGAGCAAAAGCAATCATGGCTAAATTACCCGACTCCCCTCATGATTTCTTTGACAAGACATGATTGGCCAAACCACTTCTAGTTTCAACATAATGAAAAATTAAGGAGTTGGTGTTACCTATAACAACAATTGAGGAATAAATTTCGACACAAATAAGGATAGAGCAAATTAGATACCAATATGGAACAAGTTCCTAGTCTACCATATCATCTAGTACCTGACGACCGAGTGTCACAATTGAGAGAGGAACTTGAGAGTTTAAGGAGGAACAAGCCCCAGAAAGAAGAAGAAAGTTAAGTAACTCAATTGAGGAGAGAAACTAGATCTTAAAAGTTACAACAAGAAGAAGAGGTTCAAGCAGAGGAGTTAAAACAACTACGACAAGAATTAGAAGAACTCAGTGGAGGGGGCATAAAACATGGACTCTGGTGTACCATGTGCAGCAAACAAGGACATGTGTTAATTGATTGCCATCTTCTAAGCATTACTTGTTAGTTACGCAGGAAAGTTGGTCATGAGGCCCATGAATGTTAGTCAAGAGGGAGCCAACCACCAACTAATGTGATGGCAGTTGCACCCAATCAAGGTAACACTTATACCCCTCGATCCAGGGATAACTTTGGAAATGGGCTTAGGAGGCCGATCAGAGGCGGAGAATGTGGGTGTTTGTTATTGACTTTGGAGTTGTCCTCTCCAATCATGAAGTACAAAAGAATCAACAAATCATCTTTATTTTGTCAATCCTGGGAATATCCATAAGACCACAGCCCCTTCTAGATGATAGATTCATAGAAATAAGAGATTGATGGCTGGAATTCTGAGAAAATGAAAATGAAGAGGAAATATCTAGGGTTTACCTTATCTAGAGCAAATCTTCATCATTTTCTATGATCTTTGTGTCTAATTCATGTTATTTTCTCATCAGAATACAAATATGAAAGTAGAATTGGAAAATATCACCTGTATCACAGAGACAAGACAATCGTGATTCTGTACCAACAAACGATTTTCACATTTCTGCCACATTCTTCAATTCTCCTTCACTCAATACATCAGTAATCATCTCTCTTCATACATCTTATTCAGTATTACACAAATGAAACTCACAAATCTCCATGATTAAGCAAGAAACAAGCTCTCACATCAAAGGAAACACACACAACAAGAGAAAACACGATTTTCTGCAGAAACTCTCTCTTCTCTATTGATAGCATGTACAAATGATTAACCAACCTCTCCAAAATAGAGAAAATTGACTTATATACATTTTCAAGTGTCCTCTTTCACACTTGAATTTTGGTCCTTTCCTCTATTATTCTAAAAATATGCTATCTAAGAGTTTCCAAAAATTCTATAAAAAATACATAAGATTCTATCCTTCATAAGGAAGACTCTTCCTTATTTTTACAACATTTGCATAAATATTTCTATAAATTTTTATCATTTTACAATATTTTTCCTTCAAAAAAGGTTCCAAAAATGCTTCTTCCAACATCCTTCCCCTCCTAAGCCTTTCTGCTCCTGACGAAAGATTTTCCTGCTCCTCAGCACTGATCACTTCTCCTCATTTCTTCTTTCTTTGATATACTTGTGACAGCAAATCGTGACTTTTTCTTTCTGTTATATTTAGATTGTTGACCATCTCGAACAAAGCCTTTCTCCACTGTACTGCAGCTTCAGGTTTATCTATGACATCTTTTTTCAGATACTCTGTATAGGCGGCTTCATATGCTGTAAGTCTGGACTTGGTGACGACTGATAGGTTTCCGAAAATTTCTGACTCCCTCTCAAAAAATCCATAGTCAAAGGCATCCTCAAAAATCTGTAAGTAATGACTGCCCAAAAATATTATTCTGCTGTAATATGCCATTAAACAGATTCTATCAGGAGTCTCGCTCAAATCAAATAATAAAGCATCTGTGGGAGAATTGAAACCAATATAGTTTAATGTTCTGATATCTGTGTCAGTGTATGTTTCTATACAGGCCAAAATTAATCTCATTATTCGAATAAGTAGTATGCATGCAGGATCATTGACATCTTTATACGTAGTTATGACTGACTCAGTAGTGTTCACCATATAGCTCTTCGTAGGCCAAGTTCCTGCCTTTGGACCTGCTATCTTAGGGAAGTTCAACCATTTGGCTGGTATCTGACCTTCTTTTCTTCTCTCCCAAAAAACAGTCCACTCTCTTCTTCTGGCAACTGGGCAATAAGCTGGATTTATCTTTAAATGTAGAGGTGCCACTTTCCAGATTTTCCTACATTCCTTATTGGCATCCAACCATTTATTTCTCCATTTGGGATTTGCTCTTTCAAATAACTCCTTCGTGACATTAATATCTTCTTCATACTCAAGGTATTTGTTTGGAGATAACCCTACTCTGGCCAACTGATAATTCTTTATACTTTCCAAAATCATACAGAAAGGTATTCCCAATCCATCTGCAGCCCAATGATGCTGATCTGGATTAATGCCTTTATTCAGAGCAAAGGTAGCTATTTGATCTTCATACTCATCATGCATTTGTCTGATAAATTCCATTCTTGACTCTCTATTGGTCAATAATTTCTGGACATAATCTTCAGAATACTTCTCCTCTGGTTCTTTGGATGTTGGTTCATTGTACTCTTGTTCTTTATTAAAATCCCCTGTTTCATATTCCCCTTTATCTGTATCCTCTGCCCATACTTGATCTTGAATTTCTTCTTGAACTTTTGGTTTCTCCAACTGTTTCTGTAATTCTTCTATAATCATCATTGAACTTTTATTCTGAGCTGCCCATAACTCCTTTTCCTTCCTCCACTCATCTCTTTCTTTCTCCATCTTTGTCTGCCATTCACTTCTTTCTTTTTCTACCTCCAGATGTAACTGATGATATCCTCTCATTGATGTAGCAGCATGAGTATTTGCTTGTTTCTCCATTTCTTTGGCCTCTTTTAATTCTAGTTGAAGTCTTTGAATTTCTTTATGCAGCTCTTCCTTTTCTTCCTCTGTCAACTGAGCATGTTTACCTCCAACTTCTAGTTGACCTTCTTCTAACAACACTCTATTGATCTCCTCATGTGCTTTGGTCAGAATCTGATATGATGTTTGCAAGGTTCTGTACTTTCCTCCTATGACTTTTAATTCCCTTTCCAATTTAACATTCTGCTCTGATAACTTTACACTCTTTTCCTCCAAATATTGAATTCTGTTCTGCTTCTGAACCTCAGCTTCTTCCAAAGCAATGATTCTATTGATATATTCTTCATTCTTTTCCTTCATCACCCTTAATTGTTCTGACATCTGCTCTTTTTCCTTCTTGTGCTCTTTGATAATTAAACTTCCTTTTTCAAATTCTGATTCAGCCACCATTCCTGATATGATCATATTTCTGCTAGATGGTCTGAACTGTTCAATGTTGCTCATGATCATTTGACAAGCTGCTCTTATATTTTTGGGTATTCTGTCCAACCCTACTTCTAATCCTGCCTGTCTAACTTCAATTTGCTTGTCTTCTTTACCCACATCATCTTCTTCTGCTGTTATTTCATCATCTATATCCTGAATGCCTTGTTCTTCATAACTATGATCATCATTCTTTGTCTCCTGATTGGTATCATCTTCTTTAAAATCTACTACTTTGACATTTGCAATCTTTTGCTTTGAAAAATCTGAAGTCCTCTTCTCCTCTAATGACTTCCTTTCTTCCAATATTTTTTGCTTCCCTGTCAAGAGCTGGTCTCCCTTAGTTTGTATCTCCTATTCTTGTATTAGGGTTTCCTGACTTCTGTTTGAGTCTTTTCCAACCAAACCCATTTGAACTTTCTTGAGTTGCTCTTCCTGTCCCTGTTTTTCCTGAACAAAAACTGATTCAATTTCTTTCATACCAGCAACCTGTTCATTTCTTTCCTTATCTGTGTATTCTTGTTCCTGTTCATCAATGTCCATGAGGTCTGTTTCTTCCTCTTGTTCTTGATCATCCTTAGATGTAAATTCCTCACTACTTTTTATATCATGTAATACCTCCTTTATACTTTGAATGATCCCTTCCTCCATAACTTTCCCTGTGACCTTTGAAGCACTCTCTCCCATTTCTATCTTCTCTATTTCTTGATCCTTCTGTTCTTTAATTGACTTACCCTTCTGTATCTCCTTTGTCAACTCCTCTAGCTTTTCATCCAATTTGAAGTGTGAAGGTTTTGTCCATATGGGTTTTATTCCTGTATGTACCCACCCATAACTGACTTCTTCTCTTATTCGACCTTCCTCTTCTGTCATTACTGCCTTTCCTTTCGACAGCCTTCTTTCATTTTCTGAGCTCATCTGTTGAACTCTTTCCTCCTGTGTCTTCTTTTCTTGAGACTTCTTACTTGAATCTTCAGGTGTCTTCAGTTTCTCTATGGCCTGTGTCACCACATTAGGAGTATTTGGTATTGAAAGATTTAGACTTTTTAACAAGAAGCTTTCAATATCACTATCTGAATCAGATGAAAAGTGTGAAGGCCCCCCTATTTCAGGTTCTGTAGGCTTTGATACTTCTTCCACTATGACAGGCTTCTGTGTTTCTTTCCTGATCCCCTCTTCTGTGCCCTTTATTGTTGCAGCTTCAGCTATTACCTTTTCTTTCCCCTTCTTAACCAACTTCTTCTTTTGAACTGGTTTCCTTGGCACCTTCTTCTTTACCACAACAGTGGTTCTGGTCTCTGGAGGTCCTTGTAATTCCTTAAAATAAGCCAACAACTCCACTTCCTTCTTTACAAACACCTCTTCTGTATCAGCTGCCATCATTTCATCATGTAATGTTTCATAATGCTCCACTTCTTCTTGAATCCAGTCTGTAGCTTTGCATGAGTAATCCTCCAACATTTTTTGATACTGTGCCTCATACATAGCTCTTTTGTTGTTTCCTTGGGTAAGATAAGTATAGAGCTGTTCTTTACTTGTCTGTGGAGGATGAGGTTCATTAGAAGATTGTACCTCCTTCTGAGCTGCTACATGTTCTTCTTTTGTTTCTTCAGTCTGTTCCAACTCCACTCTCCTGGGATCCAACTTTCTCTTTTTAACTGGAATCACTTCTTCAGAGATTATTTTCCTCTTCATCCTAGCTCCCCTCATATTAGTGTGTCCCTCTATTTCTTTAGGCTACATCCTTTTGGAAGGACTTTTTACTCCTGCTATTAGATTCCTGAAGTACTGTGCTTCTGGAGCCAGTTTAAGTTGTTCTTCCATTCCCAAAATATGATAGATGATTCTGGTTAAGAATTGACCTCCATTCATAAACTTCTTCTGTTCCCAATGCTTTGCTGCTTCCTTCAGCTGTTCATGGATGTATGGAGAGACATCCATTACTCCAAATGGTTTGGTTCTATCTTCGTTGTTAAACATCAAAAAAGTCACTGACTTATGTGGCATTGTGTATCTTGGTAATTTTGGAAAACAGAAGAATTGTAAGAACATTCTTACAGCATATTCTTCTTTCTCCCTTCCTTTAAAATCAGTGAACTTTGTAAATCCTGTGTAGGTTCCCTTATTCTTTTTGACAAAGCTTGGGTCCAGTTTGGTTCCCATTGGAAAGAACTGTAAAGCAGCTTTGATATGTTCTGCTTTGATAGTAACCCTTACCTCCTGATTGTCTTTGTCCTTTACTTTGCATCTGAAGTATGCATCATTACCTTTCCCAACTTCTTCCAAACTCCCCATCACCTGTGCTACTCTTTCAAAGTCAATGAAGAAAATAGGTTCTTCCAAAAGTTTGTGCAATCCCACAGCTTTCCATCTCTTTATGTTGACAGGTGTTCTCTGAAACCTGTAGAATTCCTGGCACAGCATAGTGTACTTATACCCCCCAATTCCTACTGTAAAAATATGTTGTCCTATCATTCCCAAAATTTCTTTAAGTTCTTTCACTAATTTTTCAGCTTCTGGGATTTCTGGGTCTTCATCTGATTCTAGGTCCATCTGTTCCTCAGCTGCATCACTATCCAGAAACCAGTGTCCTCTGGACAAAGTCACTGAATCTGCTCTGAAGTCATGGATTGGTAATTCCTTGGTATTCACCATCCTGTATTTGTAACATACAAAAGCAAAGAAAACACTCCACCCATATAAGTCACAAAAATCGAGACAAATTAATGTGTTCATTTGGAATATTCTTGCCATGAACATAAAAAAAGAAAGTCTTCCAAATAAATTTTGCTTCTTCACAAGACTCAATTAAAGTGATCATTACAGGTGTAGCAAGATGTCTAATGTGCTTGAAGAAAGAAATGATGGAAACAATGATTAATGAGAAAAACAATTTCAGAAAAAATAGAAATCAAAAGATGATAATAGAAAATTGAAACAAAATAATACAAATTTTCCATAATAATTTACTTTCCTCCTCCCTATATCTTGCTTTGTGCTTTATAAATTTAAAAATACCATAAAATACACATTTGTTCTCTTTCTTTCTCTTTTTTTTTTTTTTCTCTTTTTTTTTTCTTTTTCTTCCCCTCCTAATTCTCTTTTAAGGGAAAAAATGGTTTAAAAGAAAATAACTTTTGTCATCCTCTTTTCTTTTCTTTTTTTTTTTTTAATATTTTGTTATGAAATTCTGAAGATAGGTCAAATGTGGATGATCTTTTTGCCATTGACATAATTCTGATTTTTTTACCCAATAATGTTTGACTGCAATTGTACTTAGGTCATCCAAACTTCCATGCTTCCTAGACCGATATTCTGAAGCATTTTTTGGTCTCCATACCCATTTTGTCCTAACTTCCTGTTTTAATGAGTCATATTGGTGTATGCCTTCTTTCCATGTCCCTCTTGTTCTGATTTGTTGATTTTTCAAATTAGGCAATAAGTGTATTCCTCGTTTTGTTTCACCATTCTTCTTTACTCCTGAATTCTCTTGCTGGTTTTGATTGTAAGAAGCTTGATCATTTTGTAGTGGCAATATGTCCCTGTCCTTCATTGAGAAGCTAAATCCTTCCATATCTGGGTCATGAACATCTAGATGAACTTCCTGTTTTTCATTACTCAGAAAAAACATTAAAAATTTTTTGTCATTTATGGTCAAACTGAGCTTCATTTTGTCAAAGTTCAAAATAACTTTACCTTGTTTGAGCCAGGGTTGTCCCAAAATCAATTTTTCAGTCATCAAATGATCTGGCCACTCTTCACAATCTATCTTCATATATTCATTATTAAATTTAACTTTAATAACAAGTGAAGACAAACTCTGAATCATTTTTCCCTCTAATGTTTTAATCAACATTCTGCTTTTATTCCTCTTTATGCTAAATTTATTTACCAAGGCTGAACTGATCAAGTTCACTTGAGCTCCTGAATCTATCAAAACCCTTATGTTTTCATTTTGATGATCCATTTCTATCACAGGCAAACGTTCTCTTTGTTTTAGAGTGCTTTCACATAAACACACCTCCTTAAGTTCTTTCAATTTTCTTATTCTTTCCTTTGCTTCCTGTTGAGCCTCCTTTCTGATGTTTTCTTCTTCTTTTTTCCTATTTTGAGCCTTTTGTAGTCTTCTCCATTCATCAGTAGTTAATGGACACTCATACCTCTTAACTCTACATCCACTTATAAAATTTGGCATGATTTCTCCATCAATGTTAGCTAATTGAATGGCTCCACTCTTGCTTATCTTATGTATGATGTATGGCCCATGACCTTTCTTCTGAAATTTTTTCTGATGCTCCTTGACTGTGTATGCCAGAACCAAGTCTCCTTCTTGAAGATCTTTTTCTTTTATATGCACATCATGGTAGGCTTTTTGTCTTCTGTTGTCTGTATATATACTCATTACTGCTTGAAGTCGAGAAGCTCCCAATTTTTCTAAATCTATGATCCTCTCAGATAGTTCATGTCCTGTCCAATTGTATTGACTACCCACTTTTAATGTTGGAATAAGAAATTCCATGGGCAAAACTGCATTTTGTCCATATACCAAATTGAATGGAGTAGTTCCTAAAGCAGTTTTATATGCCACTCTATAAGCCCAGAGAACATGATTAAGTTGAGAATCCCAATCATTTCTGTTTGTGTTGACTAATTTGGACAATACAGTGCAAAGTACTTTATTAGTACTTTCTGCTAACCCATTAGCTTGTGGGTGATATGGGGCTGACTTACTATGATGAATCATGAAATATTTGGTCATGTTTTCTATGATCTGGTTCAAAAAATGAGTTCCCCTATCACTTACTAATTCAATTGGGAGTCCAAATCTAGTAACAATATTTTCATACAAAAATTTTGCAGTTGTATGAGCATCATTTCTTTTAGTGGCTTTGGCCTCAGCCCATTTCGTCAAATAATCAGTAGCCACTACTATGTATTCTGCATGAGATTGTCTAGCTGGAGGATGTATAGGTCCAATAAAGTCCAATCCCCATTTGCTAAAAGCTCTGGCTGAAATCAATGGGATTAATGGCATGTTATCTCTTTTATTTGGTTGACTCACTCTTTGACAGATGTCACATCTTTTTACATAAGTTCTTGCATCAAGAAATAGAGTTGGCCACCAAAAGCCAGAATACAAAATGAGTTTGGCTGTTCTGTCACTAGAAAAGTGCCCTCCAGCCTCTCCACAGTGTGCCATTTCTAACATCTCCAAATACCTTTCTTCAGGAACACATATTCTTAAATAACCATCCATTCCTTTTTTGTATAATTGTTCTCCTATGAGTTGATATTCTTCAGAGATTTCTTGTAAATTTCTTGAGTCTGTACCAGCTATAAGTTGTTCCCCTTTCTTCTTTTTCTTTAATTCTTCCACAATATTCTCACTCCATTCAGGATTTTTTTCAAACCAATATAAGGTTATGAATTCTGAATTCTGCAAATCTTGACATTCTTGACATTTAGCAACATATCTTTCCACATCTTGAATTTTATTTGGCCAGTGTACTCCCATCCTAGCAAGATTGCTTAAAGTGACTATTTTGGAAGCATGAGTACATGGGTTCCAGCAATGAGCTCTTCTTACATATTCATGTTGCTCCTCTTCTGGAGTACAGTATTCCAATATACCTGACTGATTGAGGTGATACAAATGTCCTGCTAGCAATATAAAATTCCTGCTTTGTAACACCAAATGTGTGTTATTTGCTAATAACTTACAAGGTCCCATAGTTAACAAAGGAACTAATGATATGGACCATTCAGGTACACTTTCCACTTTGAATAGGTATGTATCTGGCATGTCATCGTCTAAAGGTGAACTAGGTTCTTTGGACTGAATTCTAGACAAATGATCTGCTCTTAAGTGTGTTTTGCCTTGTCTAACCACCACCTCAAATTCAAATTCCATTAGTAAAAGAAACCATCTAACTATCCTCCCTGTATGACATGGTTTATTTACTAAATAAAGTAGAGCTTGGTGATCCACAAAGAATTTAAACTTGTTGGCCAATAGGTAATGTCTATATTTTTTAACAGCAAATATCATTCCCAACCCTTCTCTCTCAGTGGTTGTATAGTTCTTTTCTGCAATGTTCAATTGTCTACTAGCATATGCTACTGGGAAGTCTAATTTACTTCCTTCTATAGGTTGTGCCAACACACATCCCAAAGCATAATTTGAAGCATCTACATGCACATGAAATATTTTATCCCACTGAGGTGTTTTTAGAATTGGTGCTGTCACCAAACAAGTTTTCAATGTTTCAAAGGCTTGGTCACATTCCTTATTCCACTCAAATTTTGTGATGAGGGCATATAAGGGTTTAGCTATTTCTGCAAATTTGTGAACAAATTTCCTATAGTACCCACAATGTCCCATAAAAGTTTGGAGTTCCTTCACATTTGTAGGTCTTGGAAGCTCTATTATAGCTTTTATCTTCTTCTCATCAGTAGAAATTCCATTTTTTGAAACTATGTGACCCAACATTCTTCCTTGTCTTACATAGAATACACACTTTTCAGGATTTAAGCATACTCTATATGTCCTGCACTTCCTGAATATTCTTTCTAAATCTTGTAAATGATCCTGTCTTTTTAAAGAGAAAGTGCACAGATCATCTACATAGATTTCCATCACATTTCTCAGGAATTCTTTGAAGATATGACACATCAATCTTTGAAAAGTTGCTGGGGCATTGGTCAATCCAAAGGGCATAACCCTAAAAGCATAAATCCCCCATTCTGTAGAAAAGGCAGTCTTATGTTGGTCCTCCAAGGCTATTGGTACTTGATTGTATCCTGAGAAACCATCTAAAAAGCTATAAACTTCCTTTCCTGCAACTCTCTCCAGAAGATGATCTGTTATTGGCAATGGATAATTGTCCCTTATAGTTGCTGCATTCACTTTTTTCAAGTTAATGCATACCCTAAGTTTTCCATTCTTTTTTGGTACCACAACTATAGGTGATATCCATTCAGTATACTCAATTTCATAAATGAAGTTAGCAGCCAACAACTTGTCAATTTCTTCCTTTATCTTGGCAGAGTATTTATCATTGAATGTATAATGTCTCTGTTTACTAGGTTTTGCATCTGGAGTCATAGGAATTTTGTGCTCACAGATTCTTGGATCAATTCCTTTTAAATCTTTATAACTGTAAGCAAATACATCCCTATAATTCTTTGCCAGGTTCTTTATTGCTTCTTCTTCCTCTATGGTCATATCATCAGCTATTACAATATGTCTTTCCTCTCCTTCTTCCTGAGTAATCATGATCTTTTTAGTTTGTTCTTCATTATCATAAGCTTCTCCTTTCCTTTTTTCTCTCTTGGGTTTCATTTTTAGAAGTAATCTGTCTTCCACTTCATAGGTTTTAAAATTTGCTGGTACATCAAAGTGTTGATCTTTGTTTGTTCCCTTCTCTCTCTTCTCAATTTCTTGTTCCTTTTCCATTTCTATGTGTTTATGCTCCTTGTATTTGCCTGAGATTTTATCTTTGATTGCATCTTCAGCTTTTACTATTTCCAAATATTTTGTTTTTCCTTTTTCTAATACCATTTCTGAATCTTGATCCTCCTCTGTTTTTGATATACTTATCATGTTTATACTAATGTGAAAAATATCAAACCCTTCTTCATTCTGAAATTCCACTCCTACATACTCCTCACTGGCTATGTCCATGGTAGCCAAAATTTGGTTCCAGCCGTAGGGTTCAAACTCTTCATCCTTAAATTGTTGTGGCACATAGCTTTCATCTTGTACCTTTCTTCCTTCCACACAATCTTCTCTTTTCAGTCTCCTTTTTCTATTGGTGAGATTTCTTATTATGTTGCACTTCCATATTGCTGATTCACTCTCTTCCTGATCCTCCAACTCTGATTCCTCACTTTCTTCTTGATTTTGATGTATTTTGTACCATTCTTGAGGAGATATATCACAGTAGTGCCCATTTCTTAAGTTCACTCTTGTTATTCTTCCTTTGCTTTGGAGATATAAACAATCATTACCCCAATCCTGCACAATTTGCATTTGTCTCATAAAAGGCCTTCCTAGGATGATTTCATATGAAGTGGATTGTGGAAATTCTACTATGGCAAAAGTATGTTCTATTTCTGTTCCACATATGTCCACAATTACTTTTTCCCAAATACCTAGGGGTTTTTCTATATGCCCATCTGCAAGTTGCAATCTCATCTTAGTGGGTAGTAATTCATTGCTTCCCCATTTCTCCCAAGTTTGTTTAGTCATTATGGCCACTCCTGATCCACTATCCAAAATGGCTTTAGCAAAGTTTTTTCCATATTGTATCTTTAGGGTTGAATTTCCTTCTTCCCCTTCACAATACCCTCCTATTTTATCAATAGGAATGTACCATAATTCCTCTAATTCTTGTAATGGTAAATGAATGTTTTCAGGTATTGTTTCCCCTTTATTCAGTTTGTTTTCTAAGTGAGGATTTTGTTTCAACAGTTCTTCCCATGTTGTGTGACATGTAATACTACATTGTTCATCTATAATCATCTGCAATGTTATTTGTGTCTTTTCTTTTGTGTCAGCATTTTCCCTTGTTTTTGTTTTCTCAAGTTGTTCAATTGTTCTCTGCGAGCTACTTCCTTCCCCCATTCTGAGCTGTACTTCCGGAATGATTTGTTTGCATTTTTGCATCCTTTCATGCTCTAACTCTGGTATGGGATAGGCCACTGCATGATCTGTAGGACTTGGTCCTTCTTGAATTCTACCCTTATATGCTTTGATTAGGGTGTCTAAACTCAGAGAACTTCCTATTTCCGACTGATTTGATGTCTTCTTAGGAGAAGTACTTTTTGACTGATCCTGATTGTCTTCTTCTAAATTTTTGCCCATCCTTTTCTTCTTTTCCCATTTCCCTTTTTGCCTATTTCTCTTCACCTTTGAGGCTGAACTTTCATTTTGTTCCTTAATTGTTCCTTGTTGTTTGGCTTGTGCCCTTGTTATCATATTCATTTCTACTTGGTCATTTTCACTCAATTCTTCCTGCTCCATAATGTTAACTGTTTTTAAGGGTATGTTATTAGGTGTGTTCTGTTGTTTTTGGGGATTCTTTGGGCAATCTTTTATCAAATGTTCTCTGCCACAATCCTTACAGTAGGCTCCCTCTATTCTCAATGTAGGAGGTTGCGGACAATCTCTAATGAAATGCTCTCCCCCACACCTATAACAAGTTATCTTTGGTCCCCCTTTGAATTGAGGTTTTTGGTTGGACATGTAATTGTTGGTAATATACATAAATGTTGCTGTGTCCATTTCAATTTTCCCATTTCCCAAGTCTAGTGCTTTTAACTCAGGTTCTCTTATTTCATATTCTCCCCAATCTTCTTGGTATCCCTCACTCCATTGATATTCTTCCTTATATGGTGATCTTAGTCTTGAATTCCCCTCCTCTATTGGTGTATACTTGATTGGTACCACATTAGTTGGTATAGGAGGTTGTTGTCCAAGCACCGGTCTTGGTTGTTCAGTATAGCCTGATTCTCTTTGAGCCATGTAATCTCTTTCCTTAATGGGTTGTTTGTTATAGAAGCATTCCTCCCTGGTATGGTTTGTCCATTTTCTCTCTAATGTACAGTACTTAAGTGTCTTCCTATCTTGTAAGTGTGGTGGCTTCTGATATGGGCATTGTTGTGCCAGATGATTTTCTCCACAAATGTAACATTTTTTATTTGTGTTTATCCTAGAGTTTATCAGATTAGTTTTAGTGCTTACCTCTAGGGCTTTAGCAATAGCCTGAGCCAACTCTTCTGCTGGAGGAATTTTGTCTTCATATGATCTAGGTTGATCAAATGCTAACAGATCTTGACCTCTGTTGTCCTCCAAATCTATTGCTTCCTTTACACAAGCTGCTAAATCAGAACATCTTCTATAATACACTAGGGTTCTTAGTTGGGCACTTCTCAAACCCTCAATGAATAAGGACACTTGTTTTGCCATGGAAGGTACTTCCTCTCTTGGGCATCTATCAATGTATTGTTTAAATCTTCTGGCTGCTTCTCTAACATTTTCATCCTTTTGTTGTTTGAAACTATGTATCAATGTGGCTGTACTATGTTTTATCCCGGTCTTAGAGAATTCCCCAATGAAGGCTTCTAAGAAAGATTCAATATCCTGGTACATTTCCTTTCTCAAAGGAATGAACCAAGATAAGGCTGGTCCTGTTAGGGTTAAGCCAAATGCCTCAAATTGTACTTTGTAATCTTCTACTTCTTCAGCTCTAATCAATTGCCTAAATTCTGCAGCATGAGCATGAGGATCTGAATAACCCTCATATTGGTTCTTCATACATTTGGCAACTTGATATGGTCTAAGCATTCTACCCTGAGGCTGCCAATGGAATCTTCTTCTGAGTGGGAAATCATTATATCCTTCTGGTTCCTTGTCAAAGGGATTAGGGGAAATCTGTGTTCTCCTCCCATGTTGTTGTTCATTACCAGTATAGTTCTCATTTGGCCTAGGTAAATTTGTTTGCTCCATGTTATGTTCCCAAGGTCCTTTGTCAGTACATTGCCCTAGATCATTTGAATTTTCTGGGTCTTGAGAGAATATGTACACACATCCTTGCCTATCTTCATATCTCCCATCTTTAAATTGAGCTACAGGAGTTATATTCAGGGGAACTTCTAAATTCCTCAATCTAATGAGAAATTTATGCATTCCATCCTGATATACATAGGTTCCAAACCTATTTGTATACATGTACTTGAGGATATTTCTAAAATCCCCAGTTTCCATAGGCTCAATTGTTTCATTTATGTTTTCCATGTTGTTTTCTTGCCCTAAACTTCTTTCTTGCCCTTTGCCTTTTACTGTTTCTGTCTCCTTTCTTGTTAGATCTCGTTTAGAAAGTTTGTTTCCAGATCTAAGTATCATTCAATTGATTTTCTCAATCTCAAACTCAACAGAGTGTTTGTCACAGTTTCTTAATTAAGGTATTATTTTTTTCACAATTTTTCTGATTATTTTTGTATTTTTCACGATTTTCTGACTATTTTTGTGTTTTTCACGATTTTCTTTGAAGATTGTGTTTTTTTTCACAATTTTCTGATTATTTTTGTATTTTTCATGATTTTCTGACTATTTTTGTGTTTTTCATGATTTTCTTTGAAAATCGTGTTTTTTCACGATTTTCTGTAAAGATTGTGTTTTTTCACAATTTTCTGATTATTTTTGTATTTTTCACGATTTTCTAATTAAAATCGTGTTTTTCCACGATGTTGTGTGAAAGTTGTGTTTTTTCACGATGTTGTGTGAAAATCGTTTTTTTTTTTCACGACTTTGTGTGAAAATCGTGTTTTTTCACGATTTTCAGTGAAAGTCGTGTTTTTTCACGACTTTGTGTGAAAATCGTGTTTTTTCACGATTTTCAATGAAAGTCATGTTTTTTCACGATTTTCAGTGAAAGTCGTGTTTTTTCACGACTTTGTGTGAAAATCGTGTTTTTTCACGATTCTGTGTGAGAATCGTGTTTTTTCACGATTCTGTGTGAGAATCGTGTTTTTTCACGATTCTGTGTGAAAATCGTGTTTTTTCACGATTTTCAGTGAAAGTTGTGTTTTTTCACGACTTTGTGTGAAAATCGTGTTTTTTCACGATTTTCAGTGAAAGTCGTGTTTTTTCACGACTTTGTGTGAAAATCGTGTTTTTTCACGATTTTCAGTGAAAGTCGTGTTTTTTCACGACTTTGTGTGAAAATCGTGTTTTTTCACGATTCTGTGTGAGAATCGTGTTTTTTCACGATTTTCAGTGAAAGTCGTGTTTTTTTCACGACTTTGTGTGAAAATCGTGTTTTTTCACGATTCTGTGTGAGAATCGTGTTTTTTCACGATTCTGTGTGAGAATCGTGTTTTTTCACGATTTTCAGTGAAAGTCGTGTTTTTTCACGACTTTGTGTGAAAATCGTGTTTTTTCACGATTTTTAGTGAAAGTCGTGTTTTTTCACGACTTTGTGTGAAAATCGTGTTTTTTCACGATTTTTAGTGAAAATCGTGATTTTTCACGATTTTGATCCCCAGACAATCGTGATTGCTCACAGATTGTAAAAACACGATTTTCTTTAAGAAAATCGCGTTCTGGGAATCGCGATGTTGTCTCTTAATCGTTCAAAATCGCGATTTTGTGTGTTTTTTACAGAATCGCGATTCTGAGTGATTTTTTGATTTTTTCAAGTTTTGGTTTTTCAAAATTTTCTTTCTCTACTAGAATCGCCTTACTGAAATTTTGACATGCAATGAAACATTTAAATGCAAATTTAAAGTTTTCCTAGAAAAAACTCAAAAAACAAAAAATCGCGATTCCGTGATTTTTATTTATTTTCTCATTTCTAGGTTCTATTGATCACTTAATGCAAAAATGTGTATTGCAAATTAATAACAAAGTCTTTACCTTGCTTGCTTGGTCCAAAAAATCTGTCCAGTACTTGATTTGCAGAAGGTCGCGATTTTTTGACTCTGTCTCTCTCACTCACTCTCACTGAAATGAATTTTTCTTAAATTTTCAGGTTTTTATAGTGTCCAGAAAATCGCGTTTTTGTGTGATTTCCAATTTTTCACCCTCTTTTACTTGTTTAATTTCACTCACTCAATCTTCATGATCTCCCCTACACTTTCTTATCTCCAAGTACCCAAATATGCAAAAAATTTCCTAAAATTTTCCTTTACAGGAAATCGCGATTTTGTGTAGAGAATCGTGTTTTTTGCATACTTTTGATTTTATGCCAATTGGAGTAATCTCTTCTTCTTAATTCCCTTCAATACCTTTTATTAACTTCAATTCAACAACCACCTGCAATGTTGCTCCAGAATCAACACTTTTTTCAGAAAATCGTGATTCTGTGCAGAGAATTGTGTTTTCTAATTTTCTGGTTTTTTGACCATTTTTTGTTTTCTTTTCCACTTTTTCACAATCACCCTTATCCACAACAATTCACTTCAACTTCCTAACCAGAAAAGAAATTTGTTTGATTATTTTTGAGGAATTTTATGAATTTGTTTGGTATTTTTGCCCTAAAAATAAAGGTGAACACTTTACTTAGGGTTTCTGGTTTTGGTGATCCACTGATCCCATGTTTCTTGATTGGTTATGAGTTTCTAAGTCTTTAGCTATCACTAAAGTGCAACAGAAAATTTCTCAAATGAAAATGTGTTATGGAAGGCAACCAATTTTTGCAAAGATAAACTCAATCACATCTTTCTTTTCAAAATGCAGAACAACTCAAGATTGATGCTTAGATTTGGTCAACAACTGAATCCTTTATACTTACTTCTAGCTACTTTAACTGTCCTTTCCTTAGTATCACCATGTTATCTTCCCAAGATCTCCCATGGTGCCTAGTACTTGGGCAAAAAGAAATCTAGAAATGCAAGAATAGACTCAAGTTACCTCATCTTCAGCTTTCTTGGCTCAAAATCTTCCATACACCTGCACTTTTACTTCAACAATATGATGAGCAACTATCAATTTACAAAGATTTCAGCACTTCCAATTCTCCAAGATATCAATTGCTTTCTTTTTTCCCCAAAGACAAACAATGAAATCTACCTATTCATGTGTACATTCCTTGATTGATGAGTTTTACCTTTTTTCTTGTGTTGGTTACCATCATCAACAGAAGATCCAGCAAAGGTCCAACTTCAATGAAGTTCTTGGAATTTTCCCCGGCAACGGCGCCAAAAAATGTTTGTTATTGACTTTGGAGTTGTCCTCTCCAATCATGAAGTACAAAAGAATCAACAAATCATCTTTATTTTGTCAATCCTGGGAATATCCATAAGACCACAGCCCCTTCTAGATGATAGATTCATAGAAATAAGAGATTGATGGCTGGAATTCTGAGAAAATGAAAATGAAGAGGAAATATCTAGGGTTTACCTTATCTAGAGCAAATCTTCATCATTTTCTATGATCTTTGTGTCTAATTCATGTTATTTTCTCATCAGAATACAAATATGAAATTAGAATTGGAAAATATCACATGTATCACAGAGATGAGATAATCGCGATTCTGTACCAACAGACGATTTTCACATTTCTGCCACATTCTTCAATTCTCCTTCACTCAATACATCAGTAATCATCTCTCTTCATACATCTTATTCAGTATTACACAAATGAAACTCACAAATCTCCATGATTAAGCAAGAAACAAGCTCTCACATCAAAGGAAACACACACAACAAGAGAAAACACGATTTTCTGTAGAAACTCTCTCTTCTCTATTGATAGCATGTACAAATGATTAACCAACCTCTCCAAAATAGAGAAAATTGACTTATATACATTTTCAAGTGTCCTCTTTCACACTTGAATTTTGGTCCTTTCCTCTATTATTCTAAAAATATGCTATCTAAGAGTTTCCAAAAATTCTATAAAAAATACATAAGATTCTATCCTTCATAAGGAAGACTCTTCCTTATTTTTACAACATTTGCATAAATATTTCTACAAATTTTTATCATTTTACAATATTTTTCCTTCAAAAAAGGTTCCAAAAATGCTTCTTCCAACAGTGGGCATTACCAAAGACTGTTCCCTCTGCCAAAAAATGCCTCTCCTTGTAGAAACTTCCTAGAGGCTAGGGATCATTATAGCAATCATTTTCCAAAGAACTAGGCGTCTACATCTGGGCCTCACATACAAATGATCTCATGAACAAAGATAAAGTTGTAGAAAACAAGTCAATGTGCCATCACCATTTATCGGAGTAGTACAGTTAGAAGAAATTCACTCTTTTGCAATGCAAACAAGAATCAAGGGGAAGGCTCAAATAGACATAGGCCAAGACTCAAGTACTATTGTACTAAACAAGGACAAAGGGACACATGAGGACACAACCATTACATGTGAAGATACAAGACAAAGATAAGAGCTCACATGTATTAGTGATGTCATTGGGCATGTATTCAATAGGGCTCATGAGGGGTTTGAGTAGTCAAATAGATCCCATGCTGTTCAAGAATCTGAGACTTCAAGAATACTCAAATCAATTAAAAATATGGTTAGTATTTTTGGTTTAATAAATATGGATGTGAAAATCAGATTAGAGGTCTTAAAGATCATTGATCAGGCCTCTGCAACCAATTTAGTGGCAAAGAATGCTACTATGCATAAAGATAAATTTGTAGGGGAAGCCCCCATTATAGATTATAAGAGCCCACATCTAACAGTCACTATCAGAGGATATTAGTTACAAGGGGTTATTGTGGATGGTGGTTCAGGCATAAACTTGATGCCTCAATATAGCATGAAAAAGCGTGGACTACAACCTTCAAATCCTACCAACTTCACTATAACATTGGCAAATCAAAGATAGTAAGACCAATGGGAGTGATCCTTGGAGTCTTGGTTGAGATACAAGGTAACATCTTCAATTTGGATTTTGCCTTAAGGTTGACACAGGTAGATGGAAGTTTTCCCCTATTGATTGGGAGACCTTGGTTAAGGCATGCCAATGTGCTTCATGCCTGGGGCAAAGACACTATGTGGGTAAAGCAAGAGGCAAAAGAGCCTCAACATGTGTTTTTAGAAGAAGGATGAAACAACCAAAGATGTACCAGCATGATGCAAACAACTGGTATTTGTATTAAAAAAGATATGTTGGACAACCTAGAGGTGGATCTATATGAAGAAGAGAACATGTTGGCTTGGCTACAAGGAGAAGAATCATCTTCTTGCTATGGGATTTTTTTGAACAATTCAAGGAGAGGGGAAGTCTATGAAGGAAAAGAGGATATCATTTAGGTTACTGATTCGGGTGAACTAGTCACATGCCATAGAAGAAAGAAGAAAAGAAATACCCTTAAGTGCGACATTGATGAAGCTACTTCAAATCCTATATCAATTGCCACTTTGTTTTGTACAAAGTTATGGATATCATCTATTATGATAATTTTTATGGTAGTAAGTGCAGAGCATTACAAGAAGGTGGAACAAGTAACTGTATGTCTTTGGAAACATAGAATTCCACTAGCTAAAGAGGTTGGAAAAGTAAAAGTGAAATGTTATGAATTAAATAAAAAAGTAGCTAAAAAAGAGATAAAAAAGATGGAGTATGTTGGAAATCTTACTCCAATGGAGAATTCAGGGTGGCCCTATCCCATGGTCAATGTGTCCAGAAGGAAAACAACCAAAAGAGAGTGCGGTACACTTAGAGATTGTGGAGGGCAAAGAGCTTCCATTAGTCATTATATCCAATATCAATGCCTATCATCAACAAAAGTAAAGCTTTCTAGATCACCTCGCACTTGCAAAATCTATCTAGCTTGTACATAGCCTTCTTGTACCATTTCTTTTTTTGCTTACTTTGATCAATTTTCATAATTATTAAGATTTTTTTAGCTTTTTCATGCAAATTGGAAGTCATTTCATAGTCCATTTCATGAAAACCTTGTTGGAAATTTTTAGGAATTATTTTAGGAATTTTTAGATTTTTTTTAGAATGTTTTAGATTTTTTTAGATTTTCTTTATCGTTTTTTAATGTTATTTTTCTTGATAAAATAGAAGAAAAAAGGAGGTGCTCTATGGTCTTGAGTATGATAAGTTTTTTAAAAATTCAAATAATTTTTTGAGATTTTTTTATTTTTTACGAGTTTTTTTGGATTTTATTTGGACTTTTTACCTATTTTATAGTCATTTTCCCAAAAAAACGGCCCTCCTTGGCTATTATTTTTATTAAAAAACCTCCTCTCTCTATCTCTCTATCTTCTCTCTCTACCTCTCTCTATCTCTCTCTATCTCTCTCTATCTCTCTCTACCTTTCTCTTCTCCTCTCTCTACCCTCTCTACCCTCTCTCTAACCTCTCTCTACCCTCTACTCTCTCTAGCCTCTCTCTAGCCTCTCTCTAGCCCCCCTTCCCCCTCCCCCTGTGACGATCCAACTCCAAGGGGGTTTTCTCTTGAGCCCACAAGGAGACGGACGACCACCAGTTAAAGGGGCAATCCCCTTAAGTAATCGGCAAGCCGAAGCGGGACAAGGTGTTGGGTGGCTCGGAGGCCCATTGCATAGCGAAAGTGGGATGTAACCCGAAAGATAGGAGGGATGGTTGCCGAAGGTGGGCCGGCTTGATGGGCTTGTATATATGCTTATAGCCCTAACGGGTTACTTATCTTTGTACATTCTAGTGGTAATACATTCAGTCTTGTGTGTTGTGCTTCAAGCTTCTTCTTCTTGCTTGTGTTGTTCGGGTGCTTCCATAGAGATCTAACTCCAACAAGATACATTCAAGATCTAGTTATTAAGTTCAAAATGGAGGACACTAAACCTACAGGTACACCTTTGGAGATGAATCATAAACTTAGTGTTTATGAAGGTGAGAAAATTGAAGACATTTAATAGTATCAAAGCTTGGTTGGTAGCTTGATATATGCTACTCATAAAAGGGTCGACATCTCCTATAGTGTGGGAGTGCTTAGCCATTTTATGCACTCACCAAAAAGGCCACACATGGATGCAGCTAAGAGAGCACTTAAGTAGCTAAAATATACAATCAATAAAGGTATATTCTATCCTTACTCTTCAGATTTGGATATCAAAATCTATTCAGATGCACATTGGGTAGGAGCTAAGGATGATAGAAGAAGTACCTCTAGTTACTTAGCATTTGGAAGTTCAAAGCTAGTATCATGGAGTTCGAAGAAGCAACCAAAAGTTGCTTTATCCTCAATTGAAGTAGAGTACAGAGGTTTGACCATAGCAACTCAAGCGGCAATACGGTTAAAAGCATTGTATACAGATTTGGGACTTGTGAGTTCCAAACCTTATATATTTGGAGATAATGTAAGTTCCATGCATCTACCAGGAAACCCTATTTTCCATGCAAAAACCAAACACATAGAGGTTCATTACCACTTCATTAGGGAGAAGCTCATGGCAAAGGAGATTGACATTTCTTTTGTTCCAATTGAAAAGCAGTTAGTAGATATGATGACAAAGGCACTTGAAGGAATAAAGCTTTGTAGATTCAAAGCTATGGCAGGTATTCAACCTATTAGAGAATGAAGACTCAAGCATACTTTAGCTTGCGAGCGAGTTGTTGGAACATCAAGCTTACATTATGCTTGAGGTGGATTTGATTTACATCAAAAGCTATCGCTTGGATTGCATTGAAATAATATCCATTAAAGTGTTCTTTTTACTTATGCTCATTTATTGTATGTTTTTAAAAGATTTTTTATGGATCTTTTACCATTCTAAAACCCTGGATCTTTACACATGTAAAAGGATAAAACGAGAGCCAAATTCCATGAATTTATGGTGGTTGAGTTGCAATCAATCAATCAATTACCTAAAAGTAGATCAAACTAGATCTTCACTTTTCCTAGATTGTAGGAAAGTGAATTGATTCCCTCCAACTACCTTTATCGCCTTCATTTGAATTCAAAATCCACTTTTAGAAGTCGTGGGGCTCTTCAAAAGTCTATACAAAGACTTCAAATCACTTGTACTTTACACATACACTTGTGGACATCATTGTCTTGTTCCTTCACTTTTGTGCATCATCTTCTTTAACAATAGTAAGCTTGCGAAGGGTGTTGCTCTCTCTACAAAGCTCCAAATTGGATGCGAGAGGACTTATTGGAAAGGTATTAGTCTATTTTATGGCTATAAATTTGCAAAGAATTTGGTTTAGTATATTGAGAGAAATTTGAGTTTTTCTATCTTGGGGTCAATCTATATGTATTCCTGAAAAATAGGAGGTACCACTATTGAGTGTTTGGTTCATTCGAAAAGCATATTTTACTTATTTATTGTACTCTTGTGCATTATATACACTCACCTCTATGTGTATCACTCCCATAAAAGGGTTTTTTCTAATTGTAATCATGTTGGTGGCTATGAGCATTTGAAGTTCATTGTCTCATCCAAAGATAGTAAGTTTTTGAGCTAGTTGATGTGCAAATCTATCTATTTTGTATTGACTCTTTCTCCTTGATGCACCAAAGTAAATAGTGCATTTTATTGCAATTATTCCATGCCTATAAGGTCTATTTGAGTCTCCATAAGTTTAAGGGCTGGTCTTGTGCCGGTTGGCTGGACCAAATTTCGTTGCTTTGCAACTCACTTTTCTACCTCCTACAAACTTCTCCAAGTTCTTTCATAATATTGGCAGATCAAAACATAGTAAGGACTATGGGAGTGGTCCCTAGAATCCCAATTAAGATACAAGGTAACATCTTCACCTTGGATTTTGTTGTCTTAAGGATTCCACATGTAGATGGAAGTTTCCCATTGTTGATTGGGAGACCTTGCTTAAGGCATGCTAATGTGCTACATGATTGGGGTAAGGAAATTATGTGGGTAAATCAAGAAGGAAATGAGATACAACATATATTTTTAGAAGAAGGACCAGGCAACCAAAGACATACAAGCATGATGCAAAAAATTGGTATTTTTATGGAAAACGATATGTTGGACAACCTAGATATCGATTTATATGAAGAAGAGAACATGTTGGCTTGAATACAAGGAGAAGACTCGTCCTCTTGATATGGAATTTTTCCAAGCAAATCAAGTAGAGAGGAATTCTATGAAGGACAAAAGAAGATCATTCATGTTGCTGATTTGGGTGAACCAGTCACAGGCCAAAAAACACAGAAGAAAAGACATACCCTTAAGTGCAACATTGATGAAGCTTATTGAAATCCTATATCAATAGCCACTTGGATATGGATACTGGTATAGATATCATCTTTTATGATAATTTTTATGGCAATAAGTGTTGATATATTTAGGTAGTGATGTGCGTGAACACACTAGGATCACCGGGGCACTTTTTCCCCTCTTTAGGAGGTTTTCCCCCGGCTTGTATATATGCCAATTGCCCTAATGGGTTACTTATCTTTGTACATTCTAGTGGTAATACATTCAGTATTGTGTGTTGTGCTCCAAGCTTCTCCTTCTTCCTTGTGTTGTTCACGTGCTTCTGCAAACGTCTAACTCCAACAATTGGTATCAGAGCAGGTCATCGCTTCATCTAGGGCATCATCGAGACTCCTGCGGTTAGAGTCTCAAAATCGCATGAAATTTGGTGAGCATACTCACGGTGATTAGGAGATCAAAACATCTTTCCTTTGTGGTGTTGAAATCATGATCTGGGCTTGTTTCAACCTTTGAATGCACTATTGTTGTGCTTGTGCAGGCTATTTCTTCTTTTTGTGCCAAAGATATATATAGGTTTCGGTTTACGAGCGTAAGCATCTAGAAGTCTGCTACAAGTCTAGCAGAACTCGTTAGGATAGTTGTGTTCAATTTTTTTAGATACAATCATTTTTCTACATCAAGGTATTTTAGTCAGTGGCCATGGCTGAAAGTTGTATTCCATATGTTGGTTATTGAGGATAATTTGGATGGTACCAATTAGCCATTATGGGCTTATATGATGCGACATGTATTGGTTGCAAAAGGACTATGGAACATTGTGCAGGGTGTTGAAAAACCTCTTATTACACCTTCAAATACAGGTCTTGAAGCTGGTGTAGATGGCATTGAAGATGCTGATATTCTTCAAACTCCTGTTCGTGCTACGATTTCTACTACACCTACTAGAGAGTTAATTTGTTGGGATGGAAAAGATTCTTAGGCACATGCATTGATAGCCTTGTCTATCAAACGTGCCATTATTCCTTACATTCACTCTTGTAGAATAGCTAAGGATGCTTGGGATACACTTACCACATTGTATCAGTCTAGAAATGAGGCTCATGTTGCTTACCTCCGAAAATAGTTGGAGAGGGAGCACATGAATGAAGGTGATTCTATGGACATTTTTGTGACAAAGACCAAGGATTTGAAGGAACAATTGATTTTTGCTAATGAACTCCTTCCTGATAGTTCACTTGTGCAAACTGCTCTGAATGGTCTTCCCGACTCATATCAAAGTTTGCTTCTACTCCTTGTTTGATGATGAAAGGCAATCCAAATGCCTTAATATTTTAAGAGTTAGTTTATGTTATGTTGCAGGAAGATCAATCTAGGCAGAACATGATTATTATGCATGTTGCAAATCAAGCTTTCCTAGCTAGTCAGAAGGGCAATGGAAAATGGAGCTCATCTACTGGTAACCAAAAATCTGCAAATGTTACACATTCGAAGAAGGAAGAAAAAGAGAGAAGAAATCAGAAAAGCAGAAATTGTTTTGCAAATATTGTAAAGCAAATGATCATGCCATTAAGGGTTGTCCAAAAGTGGTTGCCAAAGAGGTAAAGAAAAAAGAGGCTTGAATGGTTGTTGTAGAGGCCTCTACACCAAAAACAGAGTCTACTAATCTTGTGTAAGATGAAGAATGGGTGTTTACTACTGTTTGCAGTTTTGACCCATCTTCTCCAGAATAGTGTATGTCTGAAGTAGATTCAGATGTTTGGTACTTTGATAGTGGGGCAACCAAACATAGTACCTTGCAGCATAGTTTCTTCACTTCACTCGAGCCTGCCCCTATAGGGAATACTATCACATGCACCAACAACTCCTCTTATCCTGTCATGGGAGTTGTTAAGATCATTCTGACTACTGCTGATCGTAGTTCTTTCACTTTGTCAGATGCTTTATTTGTGCCAGGGATCAAGAAGATTCTGTTATCAGTTTCTGCTTTAGCCAAGATTAGCTTGGTTATGAAATTTTTTGATCATAGATGTACAGTTCATGATCTGTCAAATGGCGATATGATTATTGCTTATAGCATTTTTATGTTGTGGGTTGTATAAGCTCATGGAGTATGAAAAATTTATGAATGATTCAGCATGTTTCGTACATGATTCTGAGGCAACGTTATCAGAGAGATTCTCTCCCCTCAACGGGAGTGGATTCTATGACTGAGGAATCTTCATGGGACTAGAATATGGAAGACTAGTGTCAGGGGAGCACTAGATTGTGCTCTCTGACTACAATAGACAAGATTTTTGAAATATACTTCTGACGTCCAGGATACAAGACTAGACAGGACTGGAACAAGGAACAAGACAAGAACAGGAACTGGAACTTGGAGATTACTTACTTGGTGGTCACGACTTCTTGAGCTCCTCTACTACTTCAGCTACTACTGGTCTGTTCTTCCGAAGTACTGGAATTCCATGTTTCTTAACGAGTCCTTCATCAATGAAACATGAGGACGCTCCTGAATCTATGAGAGCTATAAGGGAAAGGGTCTTCTTAGACATGATTAACTTGATAGGAGCAATACATGTTTCTACGGGTGTGGATGGAATTATGAGATCCTTTCTTATATCATGATCCGACTGTATGGTATGATCTTTTACAACTGGACTTCCTTGTTTCCCTGCTCTATAAGGGTGGTTGTGACGTTGGAGTTTGTTCTCTTGTTGGGACAATTAACTGCAATGTATCCAGGGTTTCCACAATATAGACATAGCTTTTTATCCCTCCTTCTTTGTTTCTCTTGTGGTGTTAGAGGCTGGAACCTAGTTACATCTATCTGCTAGGTTCGGGCATAGACTCATCTCTAGGAGTAGGCTGGAAAGGTTTCCATTGGCGAGGTCTTCCTTCTACTTGTTTTTCTTGTTTCCTTTCAAAAAGGCGGATATCACATTGAATGGCTTGGTTGATGTATTCATTCAATATCTTCACCTCTGGCATCATGAGTAGAAGGTCCTTCACATCATCCCTCAAGCCCCATCTAAATTGACTTATGAAATAATCTTCGTGCCAAGTGAGGTCACATATCAACTGCCTAAATTCTGATGCGTAGGTAGAGGCAGGGCGGTTACCTTGACGTAGCTTTCGAAGTTTAATTTCTGCCACTCGACTCGTGTCTGCATTTCCAAATGTGGTGATGAGCTCTCTAAGAAACCCTCATAGGCATGAAGTATGGCCATATCCTTGTCCAAGATTGGGGCAAACCATGATAATGCTTGACCGTAGAGCAAGGTTCCAATGCATCATTAGGGTATCTATCAGGCTGCATACGGATGTACAATTTTCACTATCGAACTTTTCTGGCATATAGATCTTAGGTTCCCTTATGAAGGATGTACTAGGTCGTTGATTTACTTGCATACTCCCTTGATTTGTCTGAAGACTCCCGATTCGTTCTTGTAATTCTTGGAGGAGTGCACCTACATGCCCTGGATGTCCCATCTCGATTTGTGTCTGTCCATGAATAAGGTCTTCGACTTGTTGTTGGAGACTCTGTAGTGATGCTACAATCTGTTCATAAGCATTCTCCATGATGACTGGTCTTGGATGAAAGTTAGTCTTGCCAAAATGTCAGGGGAGCACTAGATTGTGCTCTCTGACTACAATAGATAACTAGATTTCTGAAATATACTTCTGATTACAAGAATATCCACGTAGGGAAAATAGCACAGGAATATGTAGCGGATACGAGAAGTCCCACAACTCGGGACCATAGGCGTAGATAACTCAGCTAGAGATGATACAGGAGATCCCACAACTCGGGATCGTAAGTATGGAACAAGATCTCTCGATTACAAGAACTCCCCTCTGGGAGATGGACTAGATACAAGAAAGAACTCGACAAGATCTCGTACTACGAGATTACAAGAGGACAAGACTAGATGTCCAGGATACAAGACTAGAGAGGACTGGAACAAGGAACAAGACAAGAACAGGAACTGGAACTTGGAGAGTACTTACTTGGTGGTCACGACTCCTTGAGCTCCCAAGACTGGTATTGGCAAGACTGATTATGAATGTGGCCAACCCCTTCTTATATAGGTTTTCAAGGGCGGTTCATGAAAGGCGGTTACGAATAGATGATGTCATCGATGATGTCATCAATTCAAAACATGAGCTCTGGATATCCGAATCAGGCAAGTAGACAATCGATCTTAGGGTTTTTGCACGTTCCGGACGCAATGGAAGCATTGGTTTCTCCTAATTCTGAATCAATCATGAGATACAGGGTTCACATGGAATCTAAGGTTCAGGATGGTTTCCTTTGTCCATGACAACTAGCATTCAAGCTACCATGCCGTGTTTCCAAGAGTCTGGAGACTTTATGATGGAGATCCGGATCCAAAACTTACAATATTATGAAAGAGGAGTACATTATTCGAACTTCAACAAGAATTGAGACTATTTGTATCATTTTCTTTTGTACTTTGGATCTCCCTTGCCCATTTAGTTATTGGTGTGTCTATGGCATTCGATGACGGAACTCTCATTCAACTGGCTTGGTTTTTTTAGTTCTATGACTTCTAATACTGCATTCACATGAAGTGTTTGCATTAACCTCTCTGCTTATATTTCAATTATAGCTCTGTTCTTTTGCATTCCACCTGTTGTGCCAATGGAGGATCTAAGATGTCATTGATTGAAGATCAAATATCCGATGTCTCGAACATGGACAGTTAAATGCTGCATTTGTATTTGACAATGCAAAAGCTAAATACACAAATAAAAGGGAACTGCTAGTATCATAAGAGCCTCCCTTGCGTGTCATTATTATCAGAATCGAGAAGAAAATGGGAGCCGAGTTGCATGTAAATCTGGTGATTCACAGATGATTTAAGGAAAAAACCGGAGCCATAATTTTAGAAAGCACTAATCGTGCGTGACATGCAGAGGAAGGGAATTGCGGCGGCACTGAAGGAGGGTAAGAAGTGAAGCTTCCTGAATAACAGGGCCATGACACGATTGAGTAAGGAAAAATATAGGACAGTACCTTCCCAAGAAATGGCAGTCATTGCAGACAAAGATCGGGAGCAGGTTCGGTCACAAAGAGAGAGGACGCTTCCTTCATCTGGGAGAACAACGATAGAAGAGGTAGCGTACACATTGGGGGGGGGAGGGGGGGGTCATGCCAAGAAAGAGGAAGTGCTTCATCTGGGAGAACAACGATAGAAGAGGTAGCGTACACATGGGGGGGGGGGAAGAACCCATCCTCTCTCTGCGAATCCATCAAGATAATGCTGTCGCTACAATCAATGTCACCTCAATAGTGATGCATGTTCTCAGGAGAAGAGTGCTACGCACAAGAAACTTCCAGCAGGGCGGAATGGCAGAATGAATAGGTGGGGAAGAACCCATCCTCTCTCTGCGAAGAACCCATTTCAGGAAGAACCCATCCTCTCTCTGCGAATCCATCAAGATAATGCTGTCGCTACAATCAATGTCACCTCAATAGTGATGCATGTTCTCAGGAGAAGAGTGCTACGCACAAGAAACTTCCAGCAGGGCGGAATGGCAGAATGAATAGGTGGGGAAAATGAAGCTGAAAGGCAACGATCAACAAGGGGAAGAAAAGCACTAACTTAGGTAGACTTTGGAGGAGCCCATCAATCCTGGCAGCTGTGTTCGTTCGATCGGAGAACGATAATGAATCAACAACTCTTCTAGCAATGAATGGAGGCTACATCATAGTATCTGCTGGCACTTCACGGCTGCAATCATCAGATTAAGGAACGAATTAACACACGAGAATCGGAGATGACAACACTAACGGGCTATGGCGGCAATTCTTCCAACAGTACCTGCGCAATCTTCCGAAGAACCCGCTATAGCTACTGGAATTCTGATTATGTTCAGACAGTGCGATGAATCGTTATGCACCCACAGTATTTGTATTATTGAGTCAAGGTTTTATATATGTCATCTTTTACAATTTTGGATTCTCTGTCAATTTTGACTGTGTGTTGCGCTCTGTGATTGATTACCTTTGATCGATTCTACTGTTTGTTTTTCCCTACCACGCTACGCACAAGGAGAGAACCAATGCTATCTTCAAATGGTAGATTTTCACAGTATCGATTTCAATGAAGACATCACCGACAGCAAGTTTGTTTTCGTCGAAGTAGAGCTCTGAGACTGATGACGACAACAGCCACCTGTTAGCGACTCAATGACAAAAGAAAATTACGCCTGTTGAGCACGGTTTCGGACATCTTTTTTTTTTTTTGAGAGAACAATGAATTGGAAATACAAGCTCTTAAGGTAGAGGCACCCCTCATGAAAGACTCATGGACGTGTCCAGCAAGGATTTGAACTCAGGTCATCGTCCTACAGCTTCAAGACATCAGCCACTAGGCTACGCAGGCTCCGACTTTTCGGACATCTGTTCAAGGCCTTTGATGCTAGAAATTATCCACATTTTATAACAAAGCCACTCCTTTCTTCATTCAGTTTCTCTCGCACCCAACGATTCCTACAGTTATATGAACAGTCAATGATTGAGTGAGTTATATATTCTTGTTGTCTGCGACATCGTGTTTAGGCTGTCCTCTTGGAGTATATCTTTAGATGAAGCACTTCATTCATAATCCTGCTAATCACTTCAACATTTTCTGCAACGGAAATTTGATTTGTGTAAAAAAACTATTAATGGTTACATTTCACAAGCATTGATGGACATACTTCCGTTGCATGTTATGAAGTGGAAAATTATTAATTCGAACTTGAATCTTTTACAATGTTTGAATGAATGATGTCCAATTACGATGAAATTCGTTTGCAATTAAATTGACATTTGTGTCACAACATGAGGGCGTTAATTTAAGAATGCCGCGACATTGAAAGGCTCATATGATGCTTTGCTTGTTTCTCCACAAACACATGTGCCTGAGCCAATGATTGAACTCATCCTAAAATTGATTGGTTTAATTTTGACACAGTTTATATGCACAAAGGTTCTAATCAGTTTTTTTTTTTTTTTTAGTTTAATCTTCTCCTTCACTCTGTCTCGTACATGAGCTTGCAACAAACACCTTGCATGAACCATTGAACTATGCTCAATTGATGTGCTCCACAGTACCTGAGTTTGCTCCAAGCACCTAGCATGCGCCGTAATTCCAGCAGTTGGCTTGATCCACCAGCCATTACTTTTGCGCCTACGTCAGATGCAAAGCTTTGGCATGCACACTTTGGTCATCTGAATATTGCTAGTTTGCTACACTTGTAGAAATCTGAAATCATCTCCTCTTTACCCAAACTTGAGGCACTTGGAAAACATGTTTGTGAAGCCTTTATTTTGGGCAAAATGCAGCGTTCCTCTTTTCCAAAAGATGGTTCAGTTTGAGCTACTCATATATTGCATCTTATTCATAGTGACGTTTGTGGTCCTATGTAGATACTCTCTTTTGGAAACTATCTTTACTTTGTGACTTTCATCAATGATTTTTCCAGGCATGCATGGATATATCCATTGAAGGCAAAGTCCAAAGTGTTTATGTGCTTCAAACAGATTTTGGTTTTGCCTAAAAATATATCAGCATGTAAAATGGGCACCCACCCTCCATTCTGATGGAGGGGGGGAATATCTGTCTTCTGACTTTAATGCATTTCTTCCTAAACATGAGATAAAACATCAATGTATAGTGTTGTATACACCTCAACAGAATGGAGTTGCTAAACGAAAGAACAAATCACTCATGGAGATTGCAAAGTATATGGTCAAGAGTCAGGCTTTACCACATAGCTTTTGGCTTGAGGCTATTATGTGTGGAGCATATGTACTTAACAACTGTCCCACTAAAGCACTACAATCTATCACTCCATATGAGGCTTGGCATGGTCGCAAGCCATCTGTTGCTCATTTGCATGTTTTTGGTTGTCTGGCATATGCATTAGTTCCTAAACAACCTTTCAGGAAATTAGATGATAAAGCAGTAAGATGTATTTTTGTTGGGTACATTTTCTGAAAGCAAAGGGTATCATCTCTATCATCCACATACTAAATGCATTTTGGTTGGCCGTGATATTTTTGTGGAATATGCTATTCAACCATTACTTTCATGTACTAAGAAGACATTTGTTAGCGACATGTATGATACTTTGCTTCCTCTTTTCATAGGTGGATAGTCTAGTGTTGATCCTAATGAGGCAACTTCATACCCTTTGCAAGTTTCATGTGATGATGCAGATCATTCCATTTCTGATGCAGATTTACATGATGCACTTGTTGATGAGATAGCTGATATTGAGAAGGCAAAGATTATGCCAAAATGGTTGGTGCAGACTTTGCGTGATAGTAAATTAGATGCACCTCTGTCATATCGTACTAGTTGAGGCTCTGATAGTCCGTTCTTTGCATTAGATTCATATGCTATGGCTACCTCTAGACTTTTTGGTAAGACTGAGCTTGTTTTGTTTGATGAACCACAGAAGTTTGAACATTGGATGGCTGCAATGCAATCTGAATATGATGCTATCCTGAAAAATGGTACCTAGTTTTTATATGACTTGCCTCCTAGTAAGAAGGCCATTGGAGTAGTTGACATGTTTAAGGCTAGGCTTGTTGCAAAGGGTTATGCAGAAGAAAGAGGCATTGATTTTGATGGGACCTTTGCACCTACATGCCGATTGACCACTGTTCATAGCATTTGTGCACATGCAGCTCATCATGGTTGGAATGTACATCAGTTGGATATTAAAATAGCATTTCTGAATGGTGACTTGCATGACAAAGTGTATGTTTTTCAACCCCATGGCTTTGTGCAGAAAGGGCATGAAAACCTGGTGTGCAAGTTAAAGAAGGCATTATATGGTATAAGTCAAGCACCACGTGTTTGGTATGAAAAGATACATGCCTATCTGATTGCACATGGTTCTAAGAACAGTCAAACTAAAATCACCTTATATTTCAAGCATGCTAATGATGTGCTTCTGATCATTGTTGTGTATGTTGATGACATGCTGCTCACTGATCCTCATGAGAAGCACATTTTTTATTTCAAGGCTGATTTGCGTACCTCATTTGAAATGTCTAATTTGGGGCATTTGCATCATTATTTGATCGTTCATTTCATGCACATTGATGATGGAATTATTTTGTGTCAAACAAAATATATTGACACATTATTGCAGCTTTTTGGCCCTGAAGACTGTAAACCTATGGACACTCTTATGGAGACATGTTTATGATTGAGCCTTCATGATGTTGGAGATGCATTTGATGATGTTCTCTATCAGCACGCTGTTGGATGCTTGATTTACTTATGCATTACTTGCCCAAATATTCAATTTGCTATCTCACAGATGAGCAAGTTTATGCATTGCTCATGTGTCAAGCATTGGTAGGCAGTTAAGTGCATCTTTTGTTATTTGAGTGGTACCCGGCTACTTGGATTGTTTTATCCCAAGGGGGTGATCACTATCATCAAATTTGCATGCTTTTTTTTGACTTTGCCTAAGCTGGTTGCTATGACACAAGTGTGTCCACTAGTGGCTTTTGCTTCATGCTTGGTAGCTCATGTATATCTTGGTTGAGCGAGAAGCAGCCTACTATTGCCACTTCTATTGTGAGGCTGAGCATAGGGCATCTTTCATAGCGACTGTTGAGTGTGTGTGGCTTAGATGCCTTATGGTTGATTTGGGTATTGGTCAGTCTTCTGCCACCACCATCTTCACTGACACTCAGAGCACATTGGTAGTCGCAAGGAACCCTATGTTCCATGCTTGCACTAAGCACATGGAGGTGCATTATCATTATGTGAGGGAGAGGTTCTTTGCTGGAGAGATCAGCTTGGCATATATGCCCATGCAGGAGAACATTGCACACCTTTTCAGGAAGGCTCTACCTAGGGAGAAGTTTTGAAGCTTTCCACAAAGCTTTGAGCTTACTTCCTTTTGTGGATTTTGTTGCAGAGTAAAGAAGCACAAAAGCGGAGCCTCAAAAATTTTTATATTATGGGTACCATTTTTCTTCTTCAAATTCTTATGAAAATCCCTTGAAGCCATGTAAATGCACTAAAGAAATCCTCTAGACGCATAAACCTCAATCATTGTAACATATTCCTTGTAATATATTAAAAAATTAGAGTTATCCAATAAAAGTGCCAGTCTCTTGTGTGAAACGACCAATTTTAGGGCACATGTATATAAGTCACTTTGTGACTCTTGTAAAGAACTTTTTGCCATTGTGAGAAGTGAAGCAAAATTTTTGAATTTGCCTCTTTCCTACTGATTTTCTTCTTCTCCAAAAGCTTTTGTGTATGTGTAATGCTTGAAATGTATGTGTAGGACTGTTCTCTACCCCTTCCCATTGCTTTTGAGCTATTGTAGTGTGTGTGTGAGCCATAATGAGTTGTTGAGTAGGTGTTGGTATTTCTTGCCATTCACTATTTTTTTTCATAACTTAAAGTACATTTATTAGATTTGAGTGAAAATAAACCATTAGACATGTCTCTTTGAGAGCTTCGAAATGAACCCAATATTGAGCATATTCGGAGTTTGGAGCTGAGAGAAAATTTTGAATTTGTGGTACTGCTATAAATGGTATCGCACAATGCATTTTCAGAGAGGTAATTGAGACAAGTCACATGCATTGTAGCATTGATACTTCACTTATCATCATGTGTGCACATGTCTTCATACACTTGGTACGTCTAATTCCTCGGATTGATAATTAAACATGTATCTACCAGTATATGCACTTGTGGGGTGATTGAGGTGTAGTTTCATCGACACAAGTCCCTAAGACTTAACGACTTAGGTACACACATTTTTGGCATCGTTGCTGATGAAAGCCCAACCAAGGTGCCTTCGTGATGTTTATAGCTATGGAGTGAATGAATTATACTTGTAGAGGTGAATTCAGTCAATGACAAGTTATTAAGTGTTTCAATAGTTGTTACTTCACACTTTATGAGTGTGTGTAATGAGCTTTTAGGTTTAGATTTAGGAGTCACGAAGTGAGGAAAGAGTTAGGGTTAGGGAAAAGAGAGGAATAAGGATAAGAGAAGTAGGAAACCTCAAGAAATTTCCCAAAAATTATCTAGTTTAGTTCAGTTCAAGCACTTGGCTAACCAAGGCCATAAAACCCAAACAATAGTCATTTTCCAATCACTTTTTTGAACAAGTATCATGGAGAGCAGCGACAGGTATCGCGAGAGTCGTATTGTGGTAAGCAGGGGCATAACAAACATTATGAGCACAAAGCTTAGGCAAAATATTCCTGAAGTTGAGTTCTTTAACCCTATTGTCACGAGGAAGGAGATAATGAAGAGATCTCACACGCATACACTCTCACAATCAAAGAGAAGCACACACTCAGATTGAGGCAAGGAAGAATGATCTTCTTCTTCTTCTATTACATAAAAAGGAATGTACAAGAATGAACTAAAAACAAGAATACAACAAGTGCAACATATCAAGACCAGTACATAAGGAAAAACCTAATGCCCGCAAATGAGTGAGCTAGCAAGAAGAAAATGTGCCATCACTCTCAATAGATAAATCTAGTACAACTCAATGAAGTATCACTAACATATACAGGTGTGACCACTATACATGTCAGAGAAACAAAAAACTGATGCGTGTCATCCTGGATCATCACATATTGAGCTTGATATCTCAACACTCCCCCTCATGCTCAACGTCATGTCCTGTAATCCAAGCATCTTCCGAAACTTCTTGAGCTTCTCTGTTTCAAGTGCTTTAGTGAAAATACCAGCAACCTACTCATCTATTCTCACATAAACAAGATCAATATCACCTGCTAATACCTTCTCTCTAATGAAGTGATAATGTAACTCGATATGCGTTGTTCTGGGTTCCGTGCTAACTATATATTGCTAAGATTATCACAATAGATAGTGATAGGCTTTTGCACTTCCACACCTAAATATGCAAGTAGCATCTCCAGCCATGATGCCTCACATGCTTCCATTGTAGCACCTCTATACTCAGCCTCTATACTCAACAAAGCAACAGGGGGTAGCTTCTTGCTGCTTCATGTAATAGCTGCACTCCCAAGTGAGAATAGAAATCCACTAGTAGATCTTCTATCTGGAATGCTACCAGCCCAATCTCCATCGGTGTATCCATGAACATGCAAATCTACACCAGCTTCATAAAACAATGCATAATCCAAAGTAGCACTCACATAACATAGAGTGCAGCTCAGAGAATCCAAATGTAGCTTCTCAGGAACCTGCATAAATTGACTTTCAAGTCCAACAATGTAGCTAAGATCAGGCCTCGTAATTGTGAGATATATCAAACTTCCCACAATTTTCCTATACATAGTAGCATTTTCCAATGCTTCACCTGATGTAGTATCTAACTTCAAATTATGATCTAATGGCATAGAAATTGGCTTACAATCATCCATACCATACTTTTGTAGCATAGTCAAGGCATATTGCCTTTGTGACATCCATATACCCGTTTCTGTATGTATAAACTCAATGCCCAAGAAATAGCGCGACACACCAAGATCTTTCATGTCAAATTCCTACATAAGAAGTTGCTTTACCTCTTTGAAGCTTTCTTCATTATCACCACCTACAATCAAGCCATCAACATAAATAGCCACAATTGTGATGCCATCATCACCCTTCCTTGCATATAGTTAATGATCTGCATCACACATAGAAAACCCAATGGTGATTAAGTAATCCGCAATCCTTGCATGCCATGCACGAGGAGCTTGCTTCAGCCCATACAAAGCCTTTTGCAACCTGCAAAACATATTATAGATGCTTTGAATCTTCATATCCTTGTGGCTAGTCCATGTATACTTCTTCCTGTAACTCACCATGTAAGAAAGCATTCTTCACATCCATATGATGCAAAGTCTATCTTTTTGCTATAGCTGATGCAACAAGTGTTCTGACGTGTAGAAATTTTAGCTACAGGGCTAAATGTTTCCTCATAATCAATGCCATAAGTTTGTGCATATCCTTTTGCTACTCTACTTACGCTACCATCAACATTGTGCTTTACCTTGTAAACCCACTTGCAGCCTATGGGTTTCTTTCCTTGTGGCAATGTAACCAACTTCCATGTATCGTTTCCATAAAGTGCAGCCATCTCTTCATCCATAGCTTTTTCCCAATCTGCATTTCCAATTGCATCTTCAAAACAAGAAGGTTCAACATCTTGTATTACCTTTGTCATGTAGGCACAATGCCTAGCCATGTAACTATCATATGTCAATCGGTGCACTAAATTTCATATCCTCCTAGATCTTATTGGTCCTAGGTCACTTCTCCGTGTATCATTTGCATGTGCCTTTCTTACTCCTGGAGTCTTCACAGAGGGCATTCCAAGTTCCTCATCAAGACTCTTTTCTAAACCGCTTGAATCTCCATCAACATCTTCAAAACTTGCACATGTTTTACAACCAACAGAAAGCTTTTCTTTACCTTTCTTGGATGTATTTGATGAATTTGCTGGACAAAAATTTTCATGCAATCTTCTACTCCATGGATTTGAGTTGGAACTATTGCTTGGTGACGCATCTGGTCCACTCAAAGCTTGAGATTCTGCACTTGATTTTTCACCATTCTCTTTGTCATTTGGTTCAAGATTCACTCCTTCTTTGGCATCTGCATAGAAGACTGACATTTCATCAAATACCACATCTCTGCTCACATTCACATGTCGTGTGAGTGGGTTATAACATTTATATCCCTTTTGCTCAAGGGAGTATCCAATGAAGACACATTTTCCTGCTTTTGGATCAAGCTTCATCTTGAACTCATCTAGAACATGTACATATGCAATACAAGCAAAAATTTTCATATGTGATAAGTTTGGATTGTTACCTGTGAACTTCTCTTCAAGTGTAACTTGATGTACAACAACAGTTGGAGTTCTTTTCATGATGTATACAACCGTATGCACAACTTCTACCCAATAACAATGAGGCATATTCTTCTCAGCCATCAAGGCTCTTGCCATTTCTGCAATATGTCTATTTTTGCACTTAGCAACACCATTCTGTTGTGGTGCGTACTTGCATGAAAACTGACGTCAAATTCCATGAATTTTTAGAAAATTTCTTAACTTATTTGACATGTATTCACCTCCTCCATCAGATCTTAATCTCTGAATATACTTCCCGGTCTACTTTCCACCATAAATTTAAAATTTTGAAAGTGAGTGAATACCTTACTCTTCTCTTTCATGAAATAGACCCATAGTTTCCATGTATGGACATCAATGAAAGTAACAAACACTAGCATGCTTGTCTTGCAAAAATGATAATCTTGACTCTTTACCAAATTGACATGCTGCATATACCTTGAAATTTGGTAGTCCATGGACAATCTCCTTTGACTGCATCAATTTTAGCCTTTGCAAGTTTGCTTGTCTAACCTTGTGCATCTCTGCAACCTTGAAATTTGGTAGTCCATGGACAATCTCCTTTGACTGCATCAATTTTAGCCTTTGCAAGTTTGCTTGTCCAATCTGTTTATACCAGATCTCTATATCAGCAATAACTCCTGCACCTTTTGCAAACATGGCTGCATTCATTTCAGGAATTTTCACATTTAAGGTGAACATCCTACCCAGTTTGTTTCCTTTGGCAATCAATCTTCCATCTCATTTGTATTCTTCTACATATAACCCATCAGCATTAAACTTGACTTGTAATCCCTTGTCAACCATTTGTCCAACAGAAACCAGATTCTTTCTTATATTTGGAACATGTAGCACATCAGCAAGGTGTTCTACCTTCCCATCCTCCATAGACAGTGCTATATTTCATGTATGCTCGATAGGGTGTGATGTGTCATCACCTGTTTCAACATATCCAGGAACTAATAATTTTTGCAAAGTACTAAACCATTCCGCATGACTGGTCATGTGATTTGAAGCACCTGAATCAACTTACCAAACATTATCATTCAATTTTGAAACACCAAAAGACATCATATTCATCATGTGATGTTGATCCATGAATAGCTTCTCAGAATCATCTACACTTGTGGATGCATAGTTGTTTTGCTGCCTTTTGTTATTTTGATTCTTCAACCTGTAATCACGTTCAAAGTGTCCAGGATTACCACAATTCTAGCATCCTTTACTATCATTACCTGAATCATTTCTTTGGAAATTTTTGTGGCCTCTTTGGCTTCCCCTGCCTCAAAATTGTCCTCTTCCTCTTGCATGATTCTGTTGTTGACTTTGGTCTTGGTTATTGTTTCCTCTTCCACTTCTGAAACCTCTACCTCTGCCTCTTCCTCTACCAGAGTAGAATAATTGCTTAGAACTAGATTTTCTTTGGGAGTTTGAATCCTCACCAAGATTCTTTTCTGCAATAGTTAGCATAGATACCAGATCAGCAAAATTCGGAATATTTTCCCTGGTCTGTATAGAAGTTTTGAACTCCTTATATGCAGCTCCTAAACCACGAAGGTGCACTTCCACCTTATCATTATCATCTACACTCACGTCAATAGATGCAAGTGACTCACATATGCTTCTGATTTTCAAAGTGTAGTCACTTACCAACATGCTTTTTTTCTCCAATGTATGCAACTCGTTCTTAAGTTGCAATTTCCGTGCCTTTGTATTGGTCTCGTACAATGTGACCAAACTATTCTAAGCCTCTTTCAGAGTCTTAGCATCTTGTATGTGCCCAAGTGTGCTATCATGTATGCTAACAGATAGCCAATACATTACCTTTTGTGCTCCTTGATTCCATTTGTCATATACTCTTAATTGTTCTGCAATCCGATTCCTCTCTGGTAACTGTGGAGCATTTTCGTTCTCTCCTTCGGTTTACTTCTAGTAGCCTTTTCCCATCAAGAAATTCATCATTCTGAATCTCCAAGCATGGAAGCTGTTCTTGTCTAGCTTATCGCTCATAAGTTGACTCATTCCATCTGTGTTTGCCATTTTTGCAGCAATTCACAACACTGCAAAACACTACAAGCAGCACTTTTGCTTGAACGTTGTTGCACTATGACGTGACAGTTTGGTCTTAGAAAAACACAATTTTCGTGTATCAACAGTACACAAAATTGCTTGAAATTCTGGATCTAGAATATATGAGTGGTGCTGAACATGACGCAAGTTACAATTTTTGAAATTGACCTGGTTTTTCTATGAGTCCCACCTTGCGCACTTGAAATGGAGGTCGAGATGGCTCTGAAACTTTGATCTAACAAAAACAAGTGACCCTAAAGGGATAACTCAAGAAAGTATTTTGAGATCTTCTACCTTCATGCCGATTTTTGTAGCAAATAGAGGTCGTTTGTGAATCTCATTTTCTCCACGCCTTGCTACATACTCTTCACTGTTGCCTTCTCCACGAGCTCTCTATAGCCACACTGGCTCTGATACCATGTCAAGAGGAAGGAGATAAGGAAGAGACCTCACACACACACTCTCACAATCAAAGAGAAGCACACACTCAGATTGAGGCAAGGAAGAATGATCTTCTTCTTCTTCTTCTATTACATAAAAAGGAATGTACAAGAATGACCTAAAAACAAGAATACAACAAGTGGGAATATAAAAGACCAGTACATAAGGAAAAACCTAATGTCCAAAAATGAGTGAGCTGGCAAGAAACAAATGTGCCATCACTCTTGGTAGATAAATCTAGTACAGCTCAATGAAGTATCCTTGACATATATCAGTGTGACCACTATAGATGTTAAAGAAACAAAAAACTGATACGTGTCATCCTAGATCATCACATGTTGAGCTTGATATCTCAACACCTAGAACCTCAAAAAATACAAAGAACACTCAGACTTGATCAAACTCACATGCAGTATCGCAAGGGGAGACATGAGGTTTTGAATGAGTTTTTGAGTAGCACAGGGGCTTAGAGTGAAGGGGAGAGAGAAACACACACCTTGCACTAAAAATTTTTTAGTTTTAATCACTTTTGGCTATAGTATCGCGATCAATTGAGGTTTGGTATCGCAATACCAAAATTTCCTAGTATCGCGATACTCGCCTAATAGTGTATCGTGCATACGAACTTGAGGTATCACGATACGTCAAGGTATCGTGTATTGCCAAGTGTTGGTATCACGATCGCGATCCTTTGGTGGTATCGTATCGTGGTCCACCAGGTATCATATCATCCCACTCTTGGTATCGTATCTTGAGTGTAACGGGTATCATATCATGCTTATCTTAAGTATCGTATCCCCATCATTTTGGTGGTATCGTACCATCTAGGTCAAGGTATCGTATCGTTGATCGAGTGGTGTCGTATCGTTCACATAGTGGTATCATATCGTCCTAACTACCGGTATCATATCGTGAGCTAGCCTAGTATCGTATCATGAGATTGGTATCATATCGTGACTAACAGAGGTATCATATCGAGTGCAAACCAAGTATCGTATCATCTTGTTTAATAGTATTCTCTCATGCCAATAAGTGCTATCATATCGTGTCAAGTTCTTGGTATCGTATAGTGTCAAGTGTGGTATCGTATCACCAGTGAGGTATCACATGGAGCAGTATCATCTTGAATAACCTAGAGAGATGAAAAGTAAATTTTGAGTGATTGAAGGTATAACTAAGGGAAAGAGGAGAGAAGATATAGACCTAGAGGGTGAATGAACTTAAGAGCAACACAGGTGCTAAGTAGCCAAAAAAGTGTCATCTCATCTGTAGGAAGTGTAGCCCAAGCGAGCCATCACTCAATCTACTCAAACACATCTAGTGACTCAGAGGAGGAACTAGCCATGGCCTCAGAGGACATGTATGGTTCATTTCAGAGAGATAATTTTATGTTACCATAGAGGGGGAATACCGGACCTCTCTGTAGTATGTATCCACTAATTGACAAGGAATACACTATTTACCTTGATGGCATAAATAGGTCGGTAGCAAGGATGGTAAACTCTACATATTCAGCAATAGTTCCAAGACCCACAGTCAAGTACGAAGGAGGAGTTTACATGGAAAAGTTAGGTTAAATATATGTAGTGACTAAAAACCCTGATCATATCAATGAGAGAGGGGAACTAGAAGGACAAGGAGCTTTTGGAAGATCTAATAATGAAGACATGGTGACTACCCGAAGGGGCAAGTCTATGGTAACTCAAGTCTTGAGAGGGGATTTGATACCTCAAGATGATAACCTATTGGACGTATACCTGATCCATGGGTCAGACCTCCTTTTACAAACCGATTCACCCACACGAAGACAGGAAGTAAGTCCAGTGACTATCTATGAGTTGAAGGATCGCGAAGATGAGGCTAGAGTTACATATCTAGAACAAAACCAAAGGAGGTATTGGCTAGTAGATGAAGTTGATAGGTCTCAATTGAAATACATGGGGTTGCATGTATTCCCTCCTCGAGAGCAGGCAACTACCTTGCACAACCCTTTTGGATCCCACCAAGGAATGGAGAATACAATGTTAGGACAAACAAGTCAACAAAGCATCCCCACCCAAACATGTGTGCAATTCACAATGCCAAGAATAGATTCACACAACCAAACCAACCCAGGGATAGGAAACATGAATCGACCACTTGTTAGACCAAGGCCACAACCAGCAGTGCAACCAAGAATGCATCCAATTAGACTAGCAAATCCTGTAATGCTCAGACCCCTTGAACCAATAAGAAGGCTGAGACCAATTCAAGTTTCTAAATGCATGCGAAATCACTATGATGGCATCGGAGAGCCTTATGACCATATAGCAGAATTCAAGCAAGTGTTACGAGTAGAACAAGTGGATGAATTCTTTGTGCAATATGAGTCCTTTGAACTAACCCTCATGAGAATAACCTTGAAAACCATTGGATCCAAATCATTTTGGAAATCTTGAACAATCTTTCCAAGAGTTTGTTGGGAAATTTACCAAGCGAGGGATTAAACACAACTCGTCATCCTTAATTCATAGTTTCAAACAAAACCCAAATGAAACCGTAAAAATAGCTGTTCGAAGATTTAACCAATATGTGGACAGATGCCCAATAACAGATAGATCCTCCTAGCAAAAGATGATATCGCTATTCTTAGATGGATTGACTAATGGAATGCTGAGAACCTTAGTTTATGTGAAACGGCTTGAGACATTGTGTGAGTGCCTCCAAGAATGCATTGACTTAGAAGACAACCTGGCTGATGACCTCAAAAATACACAAAGCTCCACTAAATCAGAGGACACTAAGAGCACGGTGACAACTAGTTCTAGTAATGTGGAGGAATTAGCAGAATTGGTAGCTAAGAAATTAGGAGTGCATGGACAGAGAAATTATCAGAACCCACCAATGAGAATGCCAATGCTAAGGAGATGCAGCTTGTGTGGTGGAGATCATCCATCCCATACTTGTACAAGAGGGGTTTTAGGCATACAACAACCTTAGCCATATAATAGGGAGCCATCCCAAGGACCCAACCTGTATTGTCATATTGAGCAAAAATATACCAACCATACTACCGAAAATTGCCCATTTAACATGCAACCAAGACCAATGACTCAACCCTAGTACAGATCTTATGGATACCCACCCAGAGAGCAAGGTAGAGAGATGCCTAGATAGAACCCTTATTCGGGCCCACAAGGAGCCCTCAGACCTTACGATCAAGGAGGATATATACAACCATAGCCAGTGTTAGGACAATAACCACCTCATCCACAGAATGTAGTGCTAGTCAAATACACTCAACCAGAGGAGAACATGGAAAGAGCCATAGTACCAGCTACACCTTTAGCTAGTGCAAAAACAACAAATCAGGGGTATGAGTAGACGTAGGGAGAATACTACCCCTATGACACCAGTCTAGTGGAGTATGACCAAACCCATGACCAACCATGTTATGGTTATGAAGGATATGACAATTCTTATGGACCTGAATACGCGAACCTAATGTACACTACACCTAAAGCACCAGTCCCGATGAGGCCACCTATTAGACCACCTATGTCGAGAGGACCATGATATAGATGCGGAGGAGATCATTTCATAAGGGAATGCACATTACCATACAACCCTCCACCTCCTAGAACATGGGAAGGGTACTGCAATGAGTGTGGAAAGGAACACCTATTTAGAGATTGCCCAAGAAATCCCAATAAGACTCATAACACTACTCAGATCAATGTGATAGAAGTGATTGAATCATCGAGAAGTGATAAAGAATACACAGTACCATTAAAAGCCATTACTCGGGCCCAAGCCAAAGGACAAGGGATGAAAGAATTAGATTTGGAAAAGGAAAGGGATTAGATCCTAGAGCAAAAGATATAGATAGTAGAAGATTATGAAGACCCACGAGAGGGAACCAAATGAAGAAAACACAAATTTGGAAGACTAGATATGGAAAAACTTAGGAATAAATGGCTCAAGAAGGAAAATAAAGAGGAAGAGAAAGATGTAAAAGCAAGTAGGAAACCTTGGGAACAAGGAGTGCAAGATAACATGCCACTTAAGTTCCAAACCCAGAAGCTAGACAAACTAGCATCCATTCTAGCAGATTTAGTACCAGAAGACCTGGATATGTGGTTGAAGGCCTACCAATCTAGAATCACGACCAGACAAAATATAGAACAACATGAGAAACTCTACCCACAAGGAGAGCTAGAAAAGGAGAGATTGGCGATATGTAGAAAGCTCATAGAGATAGCTCAAACCACTCAAGAAAAGACTATCCCAGTCCTCCCGAAGACCAGAATATCTGTGAGCCAATTCAATGTGGGGATCAAAAAACAACAAGAATGCCTGAAGAGAAAGATAATGAAGAAGAACAATAGAGTAACCAGACCAAATAGACTTCAACAATTCCAGAACTAGAAGCCAATTGGCCACAAGACTTGTGGGCCAAGATCTAAGAAGAACGATGGAAAAAGAATGAAAAAGTTCAACACCACCCTTTGAAGAACTAGAATTTGGGGAAACCCAACCATTACCAAATTTAGAAGAAGTGTACAAAGAAGTTTCCATGTTAGACCGAAATAGAGAAGAATCAAACAACATTTCCACATTACCAAATTATATGGGAGAATACGAGAAAGGGTCTATAGTTTTTCATGCTCCCACAATTCGAGGCAAAGAAGATGGTTCTTCAGATAGGACATCACACAACCTAGCAAAGCTCAAGAAGACCAAGGTACAATGCCTTTTGACCGTGGAAGAATTACTATGAGCCAAACCACAATCATGGAAGCAATTAACGAGACATATGAGAATAGAATCTGAAGAGCCTACAAAGGAAAGAAGAGAAACAAAATTTCCATCTACCATACAAATTCCTATTGATAAAGTTGGAGAATTTAGTGAAGGAGATGAAGGAAATATATGCTTACCTATCATATTTAAAGGATATATGAATAAGGCCATCTTAGACACTGGAGCGAGTGTAGGCATAGCCACCAAAGAGATTTGGGAAAAATGGGGAAAACCAGCCCTACGATCAACATGTATGAAGCTTCAACTAGCAGATAGCCACATGGAAAGACCCCAAGGAATATTGGAGAAGATTAAGTTGACTACCCGTGGAGTAGAATTTGAACACACTCTGGCTATATGTCAATTTGGAAAGGACAACAATTACGAAATGATATTAAGATGACCTTTTATGAGACAAGTCAGGGTAGTACAAGACTAGGGAAGAGACGCTTTATACCTACAACATCACGGGACCACTACCAAGATAAATTTACATACATTTTCATATAGGGATGTGCCCCCACTACAATGGAATCCCATACATAAGGAGGAAGATGATCTGTCTATTCACAATGCAAGATCAAGTGACCAATCATGGATGCACAAAGATGCTCAATTATGGATGTGCAAAGAGGTAAAACGAGAAGAAAATAAAACTTAATTATGGCCAATCAGACATCAAAATTATCGATCCATAGATGATCCCATGTATATGCCTCAAATTTTCCCAGATGAAGCATTCAAATCGCACAGATGGATGGAGATTCTAGCCACCTTAGATGTGCGCATAAATGAGGAAGTATGAACCATGAATGGATGTGTGGATGAAGATGGTTATGATGTACATTTTTACATGGTAATCCTTCAAGAAGTGGATGCAAGGGAATTGTTAGAAAAGGAATGGAGGGAGGAGTACAAAAGCATAGAGATGGAACCGGAATTCGATTCAGAGGAATGATATTTAGAAGCAATCCAAGCCGAGAACGAAGAAGAAACACTCAAGGTATTGGCGATACAAGCACCTCAGACAAGACCGGACAATGAGGAAACAATAGAGAAAGTAGAACAACCCCCAGATCTTTTTGAAGTCTCAGAGCACTTCATGTGATATGAAGTAGAAGAGAGGAAGATAGCTATTCAAATGCCCAAAAGGGAAGCTAGAGAAGGTGGAGCTTACAATAACAAGGAACAAACTAAGAAAGTGATAGTGACCATGGAAGAAGGAGAAGAGAGATGTATGTATATTGGAAAAGACGTGTCACCTGAAGAGGAAGAAGAATTGATAGCCCTAATTAGAGAATATCGGGATGTATTTGCATGGACCTACAAGGACCTCAAGGGTGTAGACCCATCCATTTGCTCCCATAGAATCCCAATGGCACCTGATTGGAAACCCTCAAAGCAACACCCTTACACATATAATGATGTCTATTCAACAAAAATTAAGGAGGAGTTAGACAAACTGTTAGCAGCCGAATTCATATATGAAATAGAGCACACAGAATGGGTGTCACCATCAGTGGTAGTGCCAAAGAATAATGGAAAATTAAGAGTGTGTATTAACATAAAGAAAGTGAATGTAGCCACTATTTGTGATAGCTACCCATTACCAATCACTGATCATCTCTTGGAAAGGGTTGTAGGCAAGGAAGTATATAGTTTCTTAGATGGATTCTCCGGGTATAACCAAGTAGCCATTGCAACTGAGGATCAACATAAAACATCTTTCGCAATTGAGTGGGGAGTTTATGCTTTTAGAGTGATGCCATTCGGGCTCACTAATGCCCCCTACCTTCCAAAGGTTGATGTGTCATGTGTTTAAGGAATTCCTAAGGAAGAGTATGGAAGTATACGGAGATGATCTATGCACCTATAAAACCAGAGAACTGAACACATTCTTGAATTACGAAGGATATTTGGAAAATGTCAAAAATATCGAATGTGCCTGAATCCTTAAAAATGCATCTTTATAATGAGACAAGGAAAGATCCTAGGACACATTGTATCCAAGAATGGAATTTCCGTGGACGAGGATAAGATTAAGGTAATCCTAGAGTTACCTAGAGTGAAAAATGCAAAGGACGTACAAGCCTTTATGGTTCATTGTGGATAATATCGTAGATTTATCCACATGTATGTCATAATCGCTAAGCCACTATATAGATTATTAACTCAATTCACTTGGATGGATGAGTGCGAAAAAGCATTAAATGAATTGAAACAAAGATTAAGAAAATCACCTATATTGAAGATACCCAATTGGAATAAACCATTCCATATCCATGTAGATGCGTCTAATTATGCGATAGGATGCATATTAGCTCAACTTGTAGATGAAGGAAAATTAGACCACCCTATTGCATATGCAAGTAGAAACTCAACCAAGCAGAAAGAAAGTATACCACCACGGAACGAGAAGGCTTAGAAATGGTGTATGCAATCAAGAAATTTAGACACTACCTCCTACCTAACAAATTCAAGTTCTTTATCGACCATCAGCCCTTATTATACCTAGTCAATAAGCCCTGAAATGCGAGAAGCCTACTGAGATGGTTTCTATTGCTGATGGAATTTGATTTTGAAGTAGTGGTCAAAAAAGGAAATACTCATGTGAGAGTTGATCATCTGTCTAGGTTAACACATGGAGAATCACTCAACGGACATGGCAGATGACCTACCTGACACATATTTATTCAACCTAGAAGTATGTCCAAAGTGGGCAGAAAAGTTGATTCCGATACTCACACATGGACCACATGATAGAATCAACAAGGGTACCAGGAAATATTTTTTTCACTCACATAATTTACACATTGTGGCAAGAAGTGTGTACTATAAAGAACCAAATGGTCTATTGTTGAGATGTGTAGAAGAGGCTGAACAAAAGAACTTAATCGAGCAAGCTCATGTAAATCAATGGAAAATGCATAAAGGAGCCCATGGAACACTAAAGGAATTAAAAATATTGGGATTGTACTAGTCAGATATGCCAAAAGATGTACATAGATACATTGACATTTGCCAAGAATGCCAAGAAAATACTCGAGAGGACCATACAACATTACAATTCTCTACAATAGCACCAGACCTGAGTAGGGCATTGGTTAAGTTCTTGAAAACATGCAAGCATGAGGAGGGAACGAGTCTAGCAAGGAAGCAATCCTTGGAAGAAATGAGCATGGACTATACTATAATGGGAAGGCAATTATTTTAAAGAGGAAAAGACAATCAGCTACAACTATGCATCCACAAAGGAGAATATTTACCTATTTTAGAGATGGCACATGTAGGTTCTATGGGAGGATATTTTTCAGCCAGAAGAACTGTAAAAGTGATTCTCTTTGCAGGTTTGTTGTGGCCAACTCTACATATGGATGCAGACACTTATGTACGAAGTTGTGAGGTGTGCGAGAGAGCCAAGTATCATATTAGGAGAGATGATATGCCTCTAAGACCCATGATTTATGCAAGATCCTTTTCAAAATGTTGCATTGAATTCATAGGACCAATTAATCCCCAAGCTAAAGGATCACATGTTGAATACATAATAGTAGCAACGGATTATTTAACGAAATGGGTAGAAGCAAAAGCGACAAGAAAGAATGATGCGCAGACTACAGCGAAATTTACCTATAGAGATAGTGAGCAATAGGGGAATGCACTTCATCAACGAAGTAATATAATCATTGATGAACGAATTCCTAGTAATTCATAAAAAATCAGCCCCCTATCACCCTCAAGCTAATGGTCAGGCAGAGAGTTCCAATAAAGTGCTATGTATCGTGTTGACAAAGATAGTCAACAACAGGAGGTCAGTTTGGGACAAACAATTGCATCATGCAATTTGGGCCTTCCGAGTGGCTTACAAGACAGCCATTGGAACTACTCTTTTTAACTTAGTTACAAGCGAAATGTGATCTTAACAATTGATTTTTTAGTACCTACTCTACATGTAGCACAACAGTATGAATGCAAGCCATGAACTATCCAAGCAATTAGACCAAATTGAGAAACTACATGAAACAAGACTGAAAGCAGTTACGGGAATTTATGCTACTTAATGGAGGCACAAAGCATATTATGATGCACATATCAAAGACAAAGGCTTAAAGGAAGGAGATTTGGTCTTAGTATATACACTGAAGCAACATGCCAAGAAACTGCAGCAATGCAGATATGTTCCGTTATTGATAAATTGAATCTCAACAAGCGGAGCAGTGAACCTAGCTACATTAGACGGAGATGTAGTTCCCAACTACATCAGTGGATGTAGAGTGAAACAATATATGGAACCATTGACAGATCAAATGTTAGCACGACTCGTCAGAGCACGAAATCAAAAGAAGGAATAAGAGAGGATTAGAGAAGAAGCACACCAAGAATCCTTAGAGTGTATCAAGAGATGAAAAAAGTGGATATGGCAAAGGGATGAATGATATCTACAGGGAGAGGAACCTATACCCATGCCCAACTACCAAGTCAATAGTACTAGCAATACAAGCTATAGCATCCCACAACCATACTTAAACCTAGGAATCGAAAACACGGAATACTAGTGGATGCTTTGATTGACTCAGGAGCAGCTCTAAGCTGTATACGAGTGTCGTTAACCACTCATCTCCAAATGACCATAAGTCCCAGTAAGGCATGTATGATAGGAATTGGAGGCCAAATCATAGAACGTGTCGGAGAATCCCTAATGTCCCTTCACTTAGGCAATTCCATTATGGAGAAAAAAGTTTTGGTATGCAAAGATGAAGACCTTATCGAAAATCTGATCCTAGGACAAGATTGGATTATTGAAAATGAAGTGATCATACATCTTGCACAAGGGTACATATCATCAAAAATAGAGCATAAAGAAGTCTTTAGTTTGCTAACTGAAAGGTCATCACAAATCCATAATTTCATCAAACCGAAGGAAGAGAACTTAAAGGAGGAGAAGGAAAATGAATCAATAAAGAGTATATCCCAAGAATGCCTTAATCTAGAATTGCTTGCAAATAGGGAAGTGTTGCATGATTGTGTGATCGCCTCACCCTTGAGACATGAGCCTAAGAGAGATTGTGAGGAAATTACTTCTCAACCTATCCACACTATAAGAAGAAAACCTACATGGATATCGTCTGTCGGAACATCACATCCATATAATACTCATCTACAATGGGTACAAAAGGATCGAATGACTCAGCCAATCAACCCAACACAGAAGCAGATCATCCATTTCGTAGAAACACAAAGAAACAACCCCCATTCACAATCACAATTGGATAAACCAAGACTTCTTCATGTATGGCTTCCAAATTCATTACTAGAAGCCGCGAAATCATAGCAACAAATATGGATCTAGAAAACAATCTAACAAACTGCAAATCAAGAAGTATGAAAGCTCAATGAGATATCATACCTATAGCATGAAGCAAAGAAGCCCATAAAGACTCACCAAGGATATGAAAGGACCATGACATATAAAACTCAAAACACAAACACGAAGGAGCTAATGACCATATATCGAGGAACTCAACAGAAGCAAATGCCTCAAGCACAAACTACCAAGTGGATATGGAGACCTAAAACGCAACAAGGAACTGAAGAATAGAGTCAACAAGATTCTACTCTCACTCATGAAGAATTCATTGCATCCAAAGTATGCATGATAGAGCCACATTATAAGGCCATGCATTTGGCACATTGGCTCTTCAACAAAAGTAGTGGTGCACATTTCCACAAGTGGAATAGGATTTAACTTCTACTATCATAGGAATGACCATAAATTGTACATAAATAAATGCTTCAGCTATTACTAATCTCTTGTTTTCTTTCAAGATTTAAAGTGTAGTAAGAGACATTACTTACTTATGCAAAGGGGAACGGAGTGACAAAAAACAAAATATCATTGAAGCACACATAAACACACGAATTGCTTTCCTCTATAAATTGATTCTTTCTTTATTACAAGTGCAGATGGCTTCTGAAGCTTGTGAGGCAACAATTCAAGAGGAGGTACTAGAATTTCCACTGCAAAGTGTAACCAAAGCCAAGGGCCATTGGTTTAGAGAAGACCAACCCATAGGAGAGCATTTTTTCTTGGTGATCATAAAGATCATGGACACTGATCATCAGTTCCCTATGATGTCCCAAGACTTTAAAGTCCTACATGAACTCCCATTGACCATGGATGCATTGACAAAGGCACAAATTCATAAGTACTTCAAGCTACCAATTTATAAGCCAGATTTTCAATGGTGTACTCAGGTTATGAACACTGTACCAGAAGCAAAAGTTCTCGATGTGGAAAGAGAATGGGTGATTATTTAGTTCATGCATGAATTGATTAAAGAAGCATTTGGATGAGAGAAAGATGGGAACACTGACCTAAAGGATGAAATCCATGGAACAAATGCCCCCACCTTCGTGGACATCAACCGTGTGGATATTGAAGAGGAGGCCAGGCTCATACATGAACATTTCTGGTTTTCCAACATGCACCGATACACAACACCATAAAAGATTGTAGTACAATTACTATCTCATGCCACCAAACATATTGGCAATCAAGTGAATTTGAGACCCTTGTCCAAGAACGCTTACTCGAAGCTAAAAGGAAATGGGTCAAAAAAAGTTCCTGAATGGAAGTGTGGATTTGACAATCTTGATCTATCATGCATTAGTCATTAGGGAGTGCCTTCATCAATTGAAATGGCAAAGTATGCAAAGCCAGCCACCATTCCTAGGAAGAAGAAAGGAGTGAAGGTGATCGACGAGGTAGGAACAAGCTCTCAACCCAGAATGAGAGGTGCAAAGAGATTGAGAGAAGTATTGAAGGTAGAAGAAGCACTCCCTTCATCGAAAAGAATACATACACTCCTAAGAGCCAAAATTGAAAAAGGCCAAGCCCATCACTGAAGAAGATTTAAAAGAAGCCATGGAAGATACTCATAAATTCATGGAAGGACGAGTAAACTTGCCAGTACAAGGGCATCAATATCATCAAGATCATGCAAAGACCGTGCAAGGCAGCCGACTAATGAAATTCCATAGATACAGAGAACTGGGATTGGTGAACTCTAGTTCATCTTCTGAGGTCCAGGAAGATCATGTACCATCCCCCATGAATGTGGATATCAAAAGTGAATCAAATGACAATGGTAAATGGGACGAGATAAATCAAGTAAAGGATTCCTTTGAAGTGGAAGGCACAAAAATGGATAAAACGCCATTCAAATCACGGAGACCCACTTGGACAATGAAGCTACGATAAAGATGCCAAAGGAAGAAAAAGATCATGAAGATGTGGAAGAGCAGGAACCGTTTATGCCCATAAGGATTGTAGCAGAGCCCTCCCCACTGGAGGTAACATTTCAAGGAAGTGCTACAAAGCCTACACTACATGGAGAAAAAGAGAATCAGATCCACCTTCAAATTAGACATCCATATAATGAAATGATACATGTGGACAAGGGAAAAGATGTCCTCATGGGTGAAGCACCAATCATTCCAAAGACATGGCTGAATGTAGATGTGGCTCAACTCAAACCCGTAGTAAAGCAAATGATACAAACATCCATGGATACTTAGCAACAACTCATAGAAGCAGACAACGATTATGACAAGGCCTTAGTGGAATGCAATCAATTCAAAGCATTGAGTGAGAAGCTATCTGCACAAGTATTACAAGTTCAAAAGGCATTTACAACTAAGGAAAATGAGGAAAATGAAGCTATGGAAAAGTGCAATGCACTTGCTACCGAGAATCAAAAAATGCAAGATCAGCTCAAAGAGCTTCAAAGTAAGTATGAAGCAGGTGAAGTAGAGAAGCCATGATTAATTACCAAAAGAAAACTCCTAGAGGCACAAATCAAAGTATACATGGATGAAGAAGATAACCTCAGAAATAGAAAAAAAGAACCGATGACTACCATTTTGTGCAATCAATGGGTAGAGGTACAAGAAATTACACCTAATAACATTCAGAACGAAGAATTTTGTGATAGGAAAATGATATTGGAAGTACATCAAAGGAGAGAATGAAAATGCTCTGTAGTTACTAGAGAGGAATCGAACTGCAGACCAGTTAAGAGCATATGAGGAATGGAATTAACGAACATGAAAGGTAATAAATTGGCTATCTATTAGCATACAAGATAGCATGATTGGGCACATAAAAGATGCCAAGACTTTGAAAGAGGCATGGAGCAGTTTGTTCATATTGTATGAGACCAATACAAAGGCATGGAAATCGCAACTCAAGAATGAGCAGCATACACTAGAGAAAAAGGGCATGCCAGTAAGTGACTACACCCTGAAAATCAAAAGCATATGTGAGTCATTTGCATCTATTGGTTTAAGAGCTGCATATAAGCAATTTACAACTTCTATACAGACTAGGGGAAATATTTCGAGTTTTGCTTATTTGCTATCCATGTTGATTACTGAAGCAAACAATATTGGCGAGGAATCAAAATCCCAAGGGAAACCTAGTTCTCAGTAGGTATTCTACTCTGGTAGAGGAAGAGGCAGATGTGGAGGCTTTAGAAGTCCAAGAGGAAATAGTAACCGAGACCAAGGTCAACATCAAAATCATGGAGGAGGTAGAGGACAGTTTCGAGCCAGGGGGATCCAAAGCAGCCACATAAATTTCCAAAGAAATGATTAAGGTAATGATAGTAAAGGATTTTAAAAATGTGGTAAACTTGGACACTTTGAACATGTCCACATGTTGAAGAATCAAAATAACAAAAGGTAGCAAAACAACTATGCATCTAGAAGTGGAGATGATTCTAAGAAGTTGTTCATGGTTCAACATCATATGATGAATATGATGTCCACTGATGTTTCAGAATGGAATGATAATGTCTAATATGTTGATTCAAGTGCTTCAAATCACATGATTAGTCATGTAGAATGGTTTAGTAGTTTGCATGAATTACCAATTCCTGGATACGTTGAAACAAGTGATGACACATCACATCCTATTGAGCATATAAGAAATATAGCATTGTCTATGGAGGAGGGGAAGGTAAAACATCTTGTTGATGTGTTGCATGTTCCATATGTAACAAAGAATCTAGTTTTTGTTGAAAAAATGGTTGACCAGGGATTACAAGTTAGGTTCAATGCTGATGGGTTGTATGTAGAAGAGTACAAATAGGATGGACGAATCATTGCCAAAGGAAAAGTGGGTAGCATGTTCACCTTAAATGTGAAAATTCCCAAAATTAATGCACCCATGTTTGCAAAAGGTGCAGGAGTTATGCTGATATAGAGATATGGCACAAAAGAATTGGACATGCAAACGTGTAGAGGCTAAAATTGATGCAGTCAAAGGATATTGTCAATGGACTACCAAATTTCAAAGTTGTAGAAAGGCAAAAGGTATGTGCAGCATGTCAATTTGGTGAACAGTCAACAACATCATTTCTGCATGACAAGTAGGTTAGTGAGAATGTGCTAGAAATAGTACATATAGATGTTTGGGGCCCTGCAAAGACCACATCTATGGCTGGTTGTAGGTTTTATGTTACTTTCATTGATGATCATACACAAAAAGTATGGGTATATTTCATTAAAGAGAAGAGTGAGGTTCATTCACTTCTAGAATTTTAAAGCTATGGTGGAAAAGCAGATAGGGAAGTATATGTTGATGTATGAAACATCACAAGAAATGAATTAATGTGACACTAGACAACCTCTATGGTCACCATTAACTCATTTTCACTCCAAACTTTGAGAAATGATAGCCAAAACCAAGAACTTTACTTCTTCAGAACTTTCTAGTCACTGAAATGACATACCTTCAGTATTTTGCTAATTTCTCTTACGTCAAATACTATGTCTCCAATATATTTTTCTGGATGCAAGTAGAAGAGTAGAGCTTTCTAACAAGCTATTATTTTCAAGAAACGGATCTCTAGAACTCAAGATATAGCCTTCACAAGATGACCCTGTATGACTTCCAAAAGTGGAAATTTTGCCTGTTTTAGTAAAGATCACTGTCTAAAAATGAAAATTTGATGCCTAGCATTGACTTGCAACCAAAAGTCAATGCCAGCCATCGACTTTGAGCTTTTTTAGCCACTTTTTTAGTGGCAAAATTACCCCCTTGAACACAGACATGAACAAGACCACTTTTATGTGGGAAGTCGATGCCATACATCGACTTTATGCTGAAACTCGATGCCAGGCATCGAGTTGCTCCACAAGCCTCATGTTTTTAAGAAGTTCTAGCAGTACATAACACTCAGAGAATAAAACATGGACTTATCAACACCAACTCGATGCCAGGCATCGAGTTGCTTGGGAAACTTGAACTTTTGAAATCATTTCACACAAAACAAACTCTAGAGATGGAAGAAGAAGACTTATACATAGAACTTTAACTAGTTCTTATCATAGCTATGAAAACTCAAAAGTTTACAGATACTTTCTCACTCAGAGAAGCCCGACTATACTCAGTCATACAAAATGAACTCCTTCTCACATTCTATCACTCTCTTCCAGTTCTTCTCTCATCACGTTAGTTAATACAAACTAACTTATATAGATTTTCTCATTCTCGTGATTTTAAAAAAACTTCTAGAACTAAAGTGAACTAACTTTACAAATATAATACACTTGTGAATTTTTCCCTTCACATAGGCATGTATTTTCTTCTAAAGCTTTGAGCTTCAAATATATGTCCAATTAGTGAGTGTTTCTCCAACAGCTCCCCCTCAATCACTAATTGACATTCTTTGTTTCTTCATATCATCTTCTTTCTTTTACTCCTGCCATGCTTTTGAATTTGCTGGTCTTCACACCATCCAAGCTCTTTGTCATTATGTCTGCTATCTGATCTTTTGTAGAAATGTACAATTTCTGTTGGAAAACAATGTGCAATTGGTCCATTTTGTCCAAGACCTTATAGATAGAAGCATAAGTTGCTATTCTTATAGCACTATCCACCCCAAAGGAGCCCGTCCGCAACGCGTTACAGCATCTGTAGATGTCCTGTTTGTTCCTCTTGTAACAAAGGACGATGGGCGCAGTGGATAAGGCATCGTCCTCTCATATAACCCACCAGGGTTCGAATCCCCGAAGCGGCAGCGCGTTCCCAATTGTTTTTAATTTGAAAGCTTTTCTCACTAAAGCTACATGATGCGCAACGCCCGATTTTTGGATGCGTCTTTTTTCGCGATTACGGACAGCGATCGTTGTGCGTTTAGCTTTATTATGGCTTTTGGAGGACAATCAAATACTATATAACAAGAGCTTGTATCATTATCTTTCATCCTTCACCTAGGATCAACACAAGATTTGGAGCTTGGACCTCAGTAGAGGTGGTGTTTCTTCTAGCACATGGGGCAGCCATGGTGCTAACTTGAAGCATGTTGAGGAGCAGCTATGGAGTTCTTCTTGGTGATTCTTCTTGGAGAAGATGAAGGGTGTGCTCACACTCTAGCTCATGGAGAGGAGGTCATCTCTTGTTCATGGCAGGAAGACTTGATTATTAGCAGCTTGATGGTGAGGATCGCTCATCTACATGATGTATTTGAAGATCATCTTCTACAAGAAGATGTTAGGTTGAAGATTATCTTCTACAAGAAGATGTCTAGCTACTTCAAAGACATTGGATGGGACCATCTACATGATTTTGAAGATTATCTTCTACAGGAAGATAATAGGTTGAAGATTGTCTTCTACAAAAAGATATCTGGCTACTTCAAAGACATTAGATGGAGTTTAACATAAGATTCACATCTTATGTTAAAGTATTCAGGTACATATTCTCTTTATGCACACAGGTACTACTTGAAGTTTATGGAGGCTGTGGCGTTCATATCAGGAGGAGTCCTATTCGGCATAGGTACAAGAGAAACAGTACGTATATGCTTTATGCATATTTTATGAGGTGTTTGAGAAGGTGTGTTCACATGAGTTTGAGGATTTCCGTTCACACTGATCCTTCCTCTTTCAGTCACTCATATTCACTCTTCTATAACCTATAAGGTCACACATCTCATGTATATTCAGATTATTGCCCATACATCTGAATATGTTTGTTACATTGTACATTCACTCATGCATCTATTTCTCATCACATAGAGTGGTTGAGAGTTATGCTCCCACATTGTACATTGAACATTGGTATATATGATACTATGAGTAAGCGATGGCTTACGTAACACCTTACACATGTTGTCTATTCTTTCTCTATCTTTGTCTCATCATCTGTATGATTAAGTTGTGCTATGTTCATGTTTTGTCAATATGGAAGATTGCTGGAATTAATGTTGTACATGATTGGAACTATGGAACCGTGGACCTGTGACATGAGCCTAAGGGCCTACCTCATATCCAACAATTTCTTTCTCCATTACCTTTTCTCTCAGGAAATGATAATGCATCTCTATATGTTTTGTTCTTGCATGAAATACTGGATTTGCTGCAAGATAAAGTGAACTCATATTATCTCCATGTATTGTAGGTATACCTTGATCAATGCCCAAGCTTTTGAATAGTGTTTGCATCCATATGACCTCCTTAGCCGCTTCCACAAGTCCTTTGTACTCAGCTTCAGATGATGATAATGCTACTATATATTGTTTCTTTGAACACCAACTTATAAGCTTATCACCAATGTATATCATGTAGCCATGAGTTGATCTTCTGTCATCCTAGTTACCTGCCCAGTTTGAGTCACTATAGGCTCTCAACTTCAAATCTGATGTAAAAGGATAATATAATCCTTCCTTTATAGTTCCTTTGATATATCTGAGAACTCTTTGACCTGCAATCCAATGTGGGTCCTTTGGACAATGCATGAATTGTGACAAAACTCCCACTGCATAACTAAGATCAGGTCTTGTTAGTGTAGCATAAATCAAACTACCCACAAGATATTGATACTTCCTCATATCTTTGTATTCTGCACCATCATATTTATTGAGCTTGTGATTAACTTCAAGTGGAGTTGAAGCTTCTCTGCAATTTTCCATATCAAACTTCTTCAATAGATTCAAAAGATACCTTTCTTGTGATACATATATTCCATGATCTGTATAAGTGACTTCCATTCCAAGAAAGTATGATAGCTTTCCTAGATCACTGATCTTGAATTCTTTTTCAAGTAATCTCTTCACCTCCTTGATTCCTTCATCTGAAGTACCTGTGATTATAATGTCATCTACATAAATACAAATGTAGATTGTACCTTCCTCTGCTCTTTTGATGAGTATACTTGGATCTGCTTTTGAACTTCCATCTGAAGTACCTGTGATTATAATGTCATCTACATAAATACAAATGTAGATTGTACCTTCCTCTACTCTTTTGATGAGTAGACTTGGATCTGCTTTTGAACTTTGATATCCAAGTTCATTTAGATACTTCACCAGTCTATAGTTCCATGCTCTTGGATCTTGCTTCAATCCATAGAGTGCTCTTCTCAGCCTGCAAACAAAATTTGGATACCTAGAATCTATAAACCCTTGAGGTTGTTCCATGTATACATCATCTGATATGTATCCATTCAAGAATCCATTCTTTATATCCAATTGACTTAGGATCCGTCCTTTTGAAGCTTCAATAGCAATGATTGTCCTTATAGTTGACATCTTAGCTACAGGAGTGAATGTCTCATCATAATCTATGTCATAGGTTTGGGCATAGCCTTTCACCACTAGTCTAGTTTTGTATCTGGCTATACTTCCATCTGCAAGCTTCTTCACTTTATAAACCCATTTATTTCCAATAACCTTCTTACCATTTGGTTTAGGAACAAGTTCCCATGTCTTGTTCTCCTCTAGTGCATTGAATTCTTCATTCATTGCTTCTTCCCATTGTTTCTTACCTTTAGCTTCATCATAGTTCTAAGGTTCTTCATCATCTTTGACCATGTAAGCATAATTCTTCTAAGTTATGTAAGAAGTATCATAAGAATACCTTTCTGGTTGTCTTCTAGTCCTGCTTGACCTTCTTGGTTCACATTCTTCATAAGTGTCTGGATACACCTCTTCATCAAATATAGGAGCTTCTTCATTCCTTCTTGTTAATCCACTTCTGGATTTACTTGCTTGCATATAGTCTTCATCTCTATTTACCTGCATAATTGATTTTCCTTTCTCACATCTTCTTACCTCTTCTTCAAATTCTTCAGCTGTATGACTTTGATCTGCATACCAACTTTTCTGTTCATCAAATGTAACATCTCTAGAAATAAGAAATTGTTTGGTTAGAGGATTCCACAACCTATAACCCATCTGCTTTTCATCATAACCAATGAACACATATTTTTTTGCCTTTGGTTCGAGTTTATGCCTAAGCTGTTATGGCACATAAGCATATGCAATTGATCCAAACACTTTACAATGATCTAGTGTTGGTTTCTTACCCCACCAAGCTTCATATGGAGTCATTCCATTTAGAGGTGCACATGGTAATCTATTCACAAGATATGTAGCTATATTTACAACCTGAGACCAAAGATAATTTGGACAATTCTTCTCCTTCAGCATAGCTCTAGCAAACTCAACTAAAGTCCTGTTCCTTCTTTCTGCTACACCATTTTGTTGTGGTGTATACCTGCAAGTTATTTCTCTCTTAATACCTGCATTCTAAAGATAATCATTGAACTCTTGGGAGAAGTATTCTCCCCCTCCAACAGACCTCAGTCTTTTAAGCTTTTGACCTGCGACTCTCTCTGCATATGCATGAAAATGCTTGAAAGCTCCAAACACTTCTGATCTCTCCTTCAAAACATATAATGTTATCCTTCTTGTAGCATCATCAATGAAAAGAACATAATACCTTGAGCCACTGATAGATCCTTCTTTTGTTGGTCCCCATACATCTGTATGAATGAGCTCAAGTAGTCTGTCATGTTTGAATCCTTTCTTCTAAAATAGTAACTGATTTGCTTTACCCATTTGACATGCTTCACATTTATAAACCATATGTTGACTTTGCACATTTGGTAATCCTAGTACAGACTGATTTTCAACCATAGCTTTAATTCCTCTTTAATTGAAATGACCTAATCTCTTATGCCAGAGATCAAGTTCTGTAATCACTCCTTCACCATGTGTGAGCAAAGCTTGACCAATGTTCCCTTGTACTCTTAAAGTAAAGAGTCTACCTTCTTTCTTATAAGAGACAATCGGATTATATCCATGCTCTGGATCTTCAACAAATACTCCTTCATTTGTAAACTTGACTTGAAAAGCTTTTTCAACTATCTGCCCCACACTAATCAAGTTTTTAGGTATTGTGGGAACATACAAAACATTGGTTAGCAAATCTGCTCCATTCTTGCATTTCACTTTTCCAATTGAATGTACACTATGTCTTGTATTGTCACCTGTTTGAATTGTATGACTAGAAATACCTTTTTCCAATTCTGACATCAATTCTATGTTTCCTGACAAATGATTAGAACATCCAGAGTCAATGTAAAATACCTTTAGATCTTCTTTATCTGATGTGCTGATTGAGTTCATCATCAATGATGTATGACTTTCATTCTGTGTGTCATTTGCATAGTTGTAGTAGGTGGTGTTGTAGGATTGATTATGTCCCCAACTTCTTCCTCCACCTCTACCATAGCCTCCTCTTTGACTTTGTCTACCTCTTTGAAAATTGCTTTGATATCTTCCACCTCTGCCTTTGCTTTTGTTATTCTGATTTTGATTTAATCCTTGTTGATTATGCCAGCAATCTTTAGCCAAATGATTACTCAATCCACAGATCTAGCAAGCCTTCTTGTTGTTATTCTGATTACCTCTTCCTCTTCCAAAACCTCTTGCTCTTCCTCTACCAGTGTCTTTACCTCTTGCATAATAAACTCGAGAAGTTGACTCTTCTTCATCCTTTGCTTTACCTTTATCTCCTTTCTTCTTGTTCTTCATGTACATTGCAGAACTTTGTCCTTTATCTCCATCTCCCTTCAAGTCTTTCTCAAATGTGAGCACCAAACCAAGCAACTGGTTCAAATCTGGAACATAATTATTTAATGAAATTTCTATTGATAAGACAAAAGGTTTCCAACTTTCATCCCCTCTCAAACCTGTAAGTAATTGAGCAATCAACTTGTGATCCTCAATATCTTCATCTATGGATCCAAGACTATCTGCTAGTGACCCAAGGCCAAGAAGATCTGGGAGGATGTGGAATCCAGTGCAACAATTGACATATGATAGTTACATGGTTTCTTATTGTGACTACATGACAAAGGTAATACAAGATGTTGAACCCTCTTTTTTTGAAGATGCAATTGGAAATGTAGATAGGAAAAAAGCTATGGATGAGGAGATGGCTGCATTTTATGGAAATGATACATGGAAGCTAGTTTCATTGCCATAGGGAAATAAACCCATAGGCTACAAGTGGGTTTACAAGGTAAAGCACAATGTTGATTGTAGCATAAATAGGTACAAATCACGATTGGTAGCAAAAGGATATGCACAAACATATGGCATTCATTATGAGGAAACATTTAGCCCTCTAGCTAGAATGTCTTCTATCAAGACACTTGTTGTAGTAACTATAGCAAAAGCATGGACTTTGCATCATATGCTTGTGAAGAATGCTTTCCTACATGGTGAGTTACAAGAAGAAGTATACATGGACCAACCACAAGGATATGGGGATTCAAAGCACCCAAAATATGTTTGCAGGTTGCAAAAGGCTTTGTATGGACTTAAGTAAGCCCCTCTTGCTTGACATACAAGGATTGTTCACTACTTACCCACCATTGGATTTTTTGTATTTGATGTAGATCATTCATTATATGCAAGGAAGGGTGATGATAGCATCACCATTGTGGCTACTTATGTTGATGATTTGATTATAGGTGGTGATAATGAAGAAAACATTAAAGAGGTAAAGCAACTCCTCATGCAAGAATTTGATGTGAAAGATCTTGCTATTCCTTAGGCATTGAGTTTATACATACAAAAAAAGTTGTACGGATGTCACAAAGGCAATATGCCTTATGCTGCAAAAGTATCGTATGGTAGATTGTAAGCCTATTTCTATGCCATTAGATCAGAATTTGAAGTTGGATACTACATCAAGTGAAGCATTGGAAAATGCTACTATGTACACAAAAATTGTGGAAAGTCTGATATATCTCACAATTACAAGGCATGATCTAAGCTACACTCTTGGACTTGAAAGTCAATTTATGCATGTCTGCAGAAAGCCGCATTTAGATGCTCTAAGGCACACTCTATGTTATGTGAGTGCTACTTTGGATTATGCATTGTTTTATGAAGCTAGTGTAGATTTGTAGGTTCATGGATACACTGATGCAGATTGGGCTGGTGGTATTCCAGATAGAAGAGCTACTAGTGGCTTTCTATTCTCACTTGGAAGTGGAGATATTACATGGAGCAGCAAGAAGCAACCTAGTGTTGCTTTGTCAAGTATAGAGTCTGAGTATAGAGGTGCTACAATGGTAGCATGTGAAGCATCTTGGTTAGAGATGCTAATTGTAGATTTAGGTGTGGAAGTGCAAAAGCCTATCACCATCTATTTTGATAATCTTAGCAACATAGAGTTAGCATCGAGCCTTGATTTTCATGCTAGAACGAAGCATATTGAGGTACATTATCATTTCATTAGGAGAAAGGTATTAACAAGGGATATTGACCTTGTTTATGTGAGGAGAGATTGGCAGGTTGCTGATATTTTCACTAAAGCACTTGGAGCTGAGAAGTTGAAGAAGTTTTGGAATATGCTTGGATTATAGGACATGACGTTGAGCTTGAGGGGGAGTGTTGAGATATCAAGCTCACATGTGATGATCTAGGATGACACATATCACTTTTTCATTTCTCTGACATGTATAGTGGTCATGCCAATATATGTCAGGGATACTTCATTGAGCTTTACTAGATTTATCTACGAAGAGTGATGGTACATTTGTTTCTTGTTAGCTCACTCAATCACGGACATAAGGATTCTCCTTATGTATTGTTGTTTATATATTGCACTTGGTGTTTTGTTGTTTTAGGTTATTCTTGTACATTCCTTTTATGTAATAGAAGAAGAAGAAGATCATTCTTCCTTGCCTCAATTTGTGTGTGTGTGCTCCTCTTATATTGTGAGAGTGTGTGTGTGTGTGTGAGCTCTCTTCCTTATCCTCGTCCTCCTGATAGGACCTACCGTAGATGAACCTTCTGCTTGGATTATGAACTTGTGTTTTACAAGGATGTGCTACAAAAGGATAACACATTAGTATGCAAACAACTGTCGAACTCGATATGGAGAGACCACAATCCCTTTCCAATTTTGATATGCATCCCATGTAGCCCTATGACGTGGAGTGATATTAGTGATGTCATTGTGTTTGATGCAAGTCTCTAAACTTCCTATATGCATACTCTGGATAGTGCATGATCTCATATGCATGATTGGTGTCATCATTTTTAATACAAGTGTGGGGAGGTTGATCATTACAGGGTTGGCTCATTAAGACAGGTGTCCTTATAGACTTTACAAAAAGGGGTTAGTGAATGATTTATTTGCTTATGAATGAGTAGGTGGAGGTGGTCTTAGGGTAGTTTAGGAAGCCATTTCCAAAATGTGCAAGGGACTATTTTACAAGGGCAGTGAGATACAATGGCCCTTTGCTTAGGTAGAGGGTGAGTGGAACACTAAATCTTTGGAGGGAATGAGAGTATAAGAAGGTGATTTTGAGCTGCTAAGCAGGCCTTAGGCACTGAGATGCTTGATGTGTTTGGATTATCCATCATAGATTTCTTACGTACTTAAATGTGTCCCACTTTTTGTTGTTGGTCTTGTTCTAGCCTCTATGATTGAAGCATTGGATTCCTCCTCTGTTGCTTTATTAGTGACTCAAGTGGTGAATGAGTCATTGGTGGCTCACCCTTTTGGATCCATATTTGCCATAATATGCATGGAGTGAAGGAATATCCACCCCACTTTCAAGGTGTGGTAGGGGTTGATCTTCGACTTTTATGCTTCTTTTGAAGTTGAATATTTTGTGGTAGTGGGGGAGAGGTTGGTTGGACACTGTGCTTTGGAAAAGAAGGGAGATCCAACAATTGCATGACTTTCCCAATAAGAAGTGAGAGATTCTAGACAACAGATCTAGGTGTGCATGCGTGAAGTGTTGATAGGGAGTTAGAGAAGTTTATAGACTCCATCTATCCAGAGAATGAAGTGGAGAAGTTGATAGTCTCCATCTATCTAGGAATGGCCCCCATCTATCCAAGGATTGTCCCCATCTAACCATGGATGGGGTTGCTAACGTTCTTCTCCCTAACATGAGGATTGAAAATCTTGTTCCGTGAGTGGTAATTACTAGTAACCTAACTATCTAGCTCTATCGTAAGGTGTTGTTTAGCCACCTTGAACTAGAGAAGGCATTTTCTAAGATTTAAATACACTAAGTGATTGAATATCCAGTCTTGGCCTAGAATCAGTGGTTCTATAAGATCTTCATAATGGTAGCCTAAGAGTGTTATTATCAAAGCAACATCTTGTATGAGGATAGGAATTTCCACCTCACCCATGCAAGGGTTTTCCATGCCTCCTAATCTAATGAGGTATGCCTCAATCGGATTGATTTTCAAATCTATGTCTTGACAGTAGGAATGCCTAAGCACACTAGTTGCTTCCCCTGAATGAATTAGTGCTTTGACTATCTTGAGTGTAGTGCCATGCCCTAATTCGACTGCAATGAATGTTCATCTGTCAACTATGCTAGGGGAATCATTCAACTTGTCCTGGCACATAGCCATGTGATATTTGGGGGCCTCTAGGTGGGGAATGAGATGGACTAGATGAAAGTTCCTCTACTCTAGTAGTTAATCCTTCTCATGTTGACTTCATGCGTTTAGTGCACTCTATGGATTCAACTTGAGATCCCTCTCGAATTCTTTTCTCTTCCTCCTTATGCTTCATAGCGAAGGCATGTCATCTAAGCTTTTGTTCTATCAAGGGTTCTTGATAGAGCTTGATTCTACAACCAGTAATGTAATTTGACATTACATCTCCTTTCAAAGTGGCTAACTACACTCCTCCACTCATTGAAAGTCTATTGATAATCATAGGTCCATAACGGCATTTCTCTAACTTACGAGTGTGTTGCTTCAATGTATAGACCAATACTAAATTGCCAACTTTCAAGCACTTTGTTTTACATGTGCATCAAAGTAAGCCTTTTGCCTCTTCTTGGTTGCATATATTCCTATTGCTACCCTTGGCCTTATTTCTCCTAAGGGCTCTAAATTCATAATTCTAGATGATAGCTCATGGCGTGTCCATTGATGCTCTTGTGCAACTTTGAGAGTGGGTATCAAGAAGTCCAACAGAAGCATTGCATTCTCGCCAAAAACCATATGAAAGGGAGTTGCATTGAGTATCGTCTTGTAGGCCACTTTGTATGGTCAAACCACATGGTGTAGATGTTTGTCCCAATCGGAGTGTTTGTTGTCTACAAGCTTAGTTAGCACATTGCATAGGATCTTGTTAGTGCTCTCTACCCATCCATTGGCATGTGGATGATCTATTGATGAATTCTTGTGAATCATCATAAAATCCTGCAATAGATATTTAATTACTTCATTCAAGAAATGAGTTCCTTGGTCATTCAACAACTCTATAGGCAAACCATATCCTGTAAAGATATTTTCAAACAACAATTTTCTCATCGTTTGTGAATCATTCTTTCTGGTGGCATTGACTTCTACCCACTTGGTGAAATAATACATGGCTACTATTTCAGCATGAGATCCCCTAGTAGGGGGATTGATGAGTCTTGCAAAATATATGCCCCACTTAGAGAATGCACATCCTCCCATCATGGATCTTAGTGCAATTTCAACTCTAGACATTGGATATTGCAATCCTTGACATGTGTCACATATCTTCACATAGCTATGAACATCCATATGAAGTGTGGGCCACCGTAATCTTGAAAATAATATGGATTTGATCACTATTTGATGCCACCTCCTGCAACACCTTGGTGTGCAGTTTCTAAAATTTTATGTTTTCCCTATCATGGACACGCATCCTCAGATATCCATCTCCTCCTTGTTTTTAGAGATTATCACCAATGAGTGTATAGTCTTGAGCCTCCTTCTCTAAACTTCCTCGTCTTGCTAATGTCATTTCTGGTTGGAATGTTTTCATTCTTAGGGATTTGACTATAGGACTGCTCCAATCAAGCACTAAAGCCAGATGGTATAATGTGACATGCTGAATCGGAGGTCTACTCATGCAGATTTGACGTTCCTTGACCCATCTATGGACATCTACTTCCATTTTTGGCCAATACATGTCATGGAAAAAAAGAAAACCATCATGAACCTTAGATTCCATGTGACTTTCTATATCTCATGCTTGGTTAAAAATTTAGAGAATCTAATGATTCCATCATGCCTGTAACATGCCAAAAACCCAATATCAATTGTCTTTTTACTGGATTTTGACATCGGAAGGCCTTATTTCAAATTGGTGATATCATCCATTTATAACTCCCATTGAACACCTATATACGGAGGGCTTCACCACATATATCCACATTCTTATGGATGCCAATCTCGGGAGCTCAAGGATTCATGATCACCAAGTAAGTACTTTCTTTCTCGAGTTCAAATCTTGTCCTTTCTTTTGGTCTTGTATCCTAGACATTTTGTCTTGTCCTATTGTAGTCTCGTAGTACAAGATCCTATTCAGTAATTTCTTGTATCTAGTTCATGTCCTGTAAGGGAGTTCTTGTACTTCACATGTCGTGTTTCATACCTAGAGTCGAAGGTTATGGGATCTCTTGTATTTTATCTAGTCTAGTTATCATTCTCCCTATATGGATGATCTTGTAATCCAAAGTATATTTGTGAAATCTTGCCTAGTCTAGCTAGAGGGTGCAAACTAGTGCTCTTGTGACATTTTGGCAAGAGTACCACATCAAGTTCATGTCAAGAATGATGGGTGCAATATCCACAGTAAAAAATATTGAATTTATGTTGAATGATATATATAGAAAACTCCAAGATTTTGAAATGAGGTTATGATAAGGTGATCGCTTAGTTGCAGAATTTGCATCCAACTTCATAAATGTATTTCAAGGATCCACATATCAACAAAAATATATAGCTAATCAATTTCAAAGTGGTCTCAGAGATGAAATAAAGGATTGTTTACCCTCTAAATCTTAGGTAAGTACTTTAGATGAGGCTATTAATTAAGGAGTTCAGTGTGAAAATCAATTGTTCAAAGAAAGCCCAGTCTACGAACTAGAAGTGTTTAATAATCAAGACACTATTCTTGAAGAATCCAAATCAAGAATGTTTGAAGCCCAAGAATTCATAAAAAATGATATGGAGCATACACATTATGAAGTTGACAAGAAGGTAAAGGACAAGGAGTAGTTCATGTACAATCAATGAATTGTTCTTACTCAAGGCTCTCCATCAAAGATCTTTGAAACACCACAACATACCAGTCGAAGCTCAAAGGATCTACTGCATGAAGAAACCAAGGAAGCTCAAGAAAGACCCAATCCTTCACCACCTATCAAGACTCAGGATAATGAAGAATTTGAGGTTGAGCATGTCTTAGACTCAAGAATCTCTTGAGGAAGCTTGGATTAACTTATTCATTGGAAAGGGTATGACACCAATTCTCATAATTGGGAAGCTACAAACTATTCTCAAAGAGCAACAATCAAGGTTTGTGAATTCCATAGTAATAATTTGATGAAACGCAATCTAGAGAACATGGCCGCTCCTCGTTGAACTCGTCACTTGAGAGGGAGGTGATGTGATGTCATGGACACAAAGAAAACCATCATGAAACTTACATTCCATGTAACTTTCTATATCTCATTCTTGGTTTAGAATTTAGAGAATCTAATGCATCCATCACGTCTAGAACATGCCAAAATCCCAAGATCCATTATCTACTTGCTAAATCCCAACATCTAGAGGCCTTGTTTCAAATTGATGACATCATCAATTCATAACTACCCCTGAACACCTATATAAGGAGGGATTCACCACATATATCCTCAGTCTTGTGGATGTCAATCTTGGGAGCTCAAGGAATCATGATCACCAAGTAAGTACTTCCCAAGTTCTAGCTCGAGTTCTAGTCTTGTGTAGCCTTATATCTTGGAAATTTTATCTTGTCCCATATTAATCTCGTAGTACTAGATCCAATTCAATTAATTATTGTATCTAGTCCATACCCTTAAGGGATTCTTGTAATTCAGATATCGTGTCTCATAGATACGATCCCGGTTTGTGAGATCTCTTATATTCTATCTAGTCTAGTTATGCACACCTATCACTCCCAGGTTGTGTGACTTCTTGTGTCAATTACATATTACTATATCATTTTCCCTGTGGGTGATCTTGTAATCCAAAGTATATTTTGGAAATCTTGCCTAGTCTAGTCAAAGGTCACAATCTAGTGCTCCCTTGACAATACACACCTAATCGATTCAGTGGTTTTAAGGTTCTATGCTTCGTATGATATTGCCCTCATGCACCTATATGTGTGAATTGGAACCATTTATCATGCTCATGTTCTTCTACACAACAAGCTAGGATTCCTTGATCACTCTATTTGTAAATGCTTCCTACAAGTGTCTAATAGTTCTCTGATTTGACTATTTCATTCTCCTTAGTCTAAAGCATTGAATTTTTAGGACCATACATGAGAATAGTTACACATCATTTAGCCCAGTCTAGCACTACTTCTAGATTGAACATATAAGAATCAAGGAGTTTGTGTAACACTCCTTGGGGGGATTCTCTGGACGTTAGTCATGAAAGGTGATCCACCTGAAGGTGAGTCCTTCCTTTCCTAACTACCACTTCACATTCATATTCCATCAGTAAGAGAAACCATCTTACTAATATGGCATTATTACAAGACTTGTTCACTAAGTAGAGCAATTCTTGATGGTTTGTAAAAATTCAAACTTGCTTGCAAGATTTCTAAACTCTTTGAGTGCTTAGACCATGCCTTCTCTCTTGGAAGTAGTGTAATTCCTTTCTACATCATTTAATTGCCTACTTGCATATGCTATTGGGAGATCCATGTTCCCTTCCTCACTTTTTTCTGCTAGCACACACCCAATTGCATAATTGGAAGTGTCGACATGAACATGGAATGGTTTATTCTAGTGAAGTGTCGTCAAAATAGGGTCTGCAAATCAGCATCATTTTATCTCATTAAAAGAAGTCTCACATTCTTCAGTCCATTCAAAGTTAGTCAAGAGGTTGTACAAAGGTTTCGGAATGATTTCATACAAGTGGATAAAACATTAGTAGTACCCACAATGTCCCATAAAAGCGTGTACTTTCATGATTGTCCTAGGTCTTGGTAACTCAGTTATATCCCATACTTTATCCTCATCTATTGTTATACTATTCTTTGACACAATATGGCTTAAAATTTTACCTTGTTAGACCATGAAGACACATTTTTCTAGGTTCAGGCACACCTGATACTCTCTACAATTGTCAAAACTCTACCTAAGCTTGGGGAGGTGTGTTTGTCTTATGTGGGAATGGGCACACAAATTTTCCACATAGACCTCTAAATTCTTCCTCAAGAAATTCTTAAACACATGACACATTAATCGTTGAAAGGTAGCAGGTGCATTGGTAAGCCCAAATGGCATGATGCAGAATGCAAAGATACCCCACTCAATGGTGAAAGCCATCTTATGTTGGTGCTCAGGGGCAAGGGCTACTTGATTGTATCCCAAAAAACCATAAAGGAAGCTATAAACCTCCTTGCCTACTATAGGTTCCAACAACTTTCATCTTAGTGACATAATCACTAATACTTTGACTTGGCTTCTTCTTGAATGTCGTAAACTCTGACCATAGACTTGCTTTCCTTGCTTTGGTAGTACTTTGGAAATGATATTCCAATGCATTCCATATATCTTCAGATGATTCCAATCCTCTGATGTGTGGTAGCAAATGATCTGAGATTGTATTGTAGATTTAAGCTTTGGCACTTGCATCCTTCTTCTGCCAATGCTTTAAAGCATCAAGTTCTTCTTTCTTTGGTCGGCTTTCATCTTCAAATACTAGCTTCTCTTCTTCACCTGTTACATATATCATGAGATCCTTACTCATAAGTAAGTCTTCCATTCTCATTACCCATGCGGGATAATTATCTCTATCTAGTTTGTCAATGGAGATATGATCTGCCATAGTCCTTTCCTTTTGCTACAACCTGTGAGCTTAAAGGATAAAGGATAATACCTTTTGGAGTTCTTTGTGTATGAAGATACTTTTGAAGTAACCTTTTGATGCCTTGTGTCTTCAAATGCTTCACCTTTCAAACTTTAATGAAAAACTTTTCAAAACTTCTCCTACCTTTGCCGCCTTCTGTTCTTTAGGATCTTTCTGCTCTGATACCACTTGTTGATGTATGAAACATCACAAGAAATGAATTAATGTGACACTAGACAACCTCTATGGTCACCATTAACTCATTGTCACTCCAAACTTTGAGAAATGATAGCCAAAACCAAGAACTTTACTTCTTTAGAACTTTCTAGGCACTAAAATGACATACCTTCAGTATTTTGCTAATTTCTCTTAGCTCAAATATTATTTCTCCAAGATCTTTTAGTCGATGAAAGTAAAAAGAGTAGAGTTTTTCAATAAACTATTATTTGCAAGAAATAGATCTCTAAAACTCAAGATATAGCCTTCACGGGATGACCCTGTATGACTTCCAAAAGTGGAAACTTTGCCTGTTTTAGTAAAGATCACTGTCTAAAAATGAAAATTTGATGCCTAGCATCAACTTGCAACCAAAAGTCGATGCCAGGCATCAACTTTGAGCTTTTTTTGCCACTTTTTAAGTGCCAGAATTACCCCCTTGAACAGAGACATGAACAAGACCACTTTTATGTCGGAAGTCGATGCCAGGCATCGACTTTATGCTGAAACGCGATGCCAGACATTGAGTTGCTCCACAAACCTCATGTTTTTAAGAAGTTCTAGCAGTACATAGCACTCAGAGAATAAAACATAGACTTATCAACACCAACTCGATGCCAAGCATCGAAATGCTTGGAAAACTTGAACTTTTGAAATCATTTCACACAAAACAAACTCTGGAGATGGAAGAAGAAGACTTATACACAGAAATTTAACTAATTCTTATCGTAGCTATGAAAACTCAGAAGTCTACAGATGCTTTCTCACTCAGAGAAGCCGCACTATACTCAGTCATACAAAATGAACTCCTTCTCACATTCTATCACTCTCTTCCAGTTCTTCTCTCATCGTGTCAGTTAATACAAACTAACTTATATAGATTTTCTCATTCTCGTGATTTTAAAAAACTTCTAGAACTAAAGTGAACTAACTTTACAAATATAATACACATGAATTTGTCCCTTCACATAGGCATGTGATTTTCTTCTAAAGCTTTGACCTTCAAATATATGTCCAATTAGTGAGTGTTTCTCCAATAGTATACTTAGACATTAATATTTGATGGAGCAGGTGAATATATGTCAAATGAGTTTAGAAACTTTTTAAAAGGTCATGGAATTCGAGGTCACTTTTCATGCAGGTACACACCACAACTGAATGGCATTGCTGAATGCAAAATAGACATATTGCAAAAATAGCAAGAGCCTTGATGGGTGAGAAGAATATGCCTCATTTTTATTGGACAAAAGCTATGCACATTGCTATATACATCATGAATAGAACTTTGACTACTATTGTACATCAAGTTACATCTAAAGAGAAGCTCATACGTAAAAAGCCAAACTTATCACATATGAAAGTTTTTGGTTGTATTGCATATGTACATGTTCCAAATGATTTGAGAATGAATCTTGATCCAAAAGCAGAGAAATTTATCTTCATTGGATACTCCCTTGAGTGAAAGGGATATAAATGTTATAACCCACTCACACGACACGTGAAGATAGTAGAGATGTGGTATTTGATGAAATGTTAAGCTTCTATGCAGATGCCAAAGATGGACTTAATCTTGAACCAAATGACAAAGAAAATGCTGAAAAATGAAGTGAAGAATCTCAAGTTTTGAGTGGTCCGAATGCATCACCAAGCAATAGTTCCAGCTCAAATCCATGGAGACGAAGATTGAGTGGAAATTTCAATCTAGCAAATTTATCAAATACATCCAAGAAAGGTAAAGGAAAGCTTTTAGTTGGTAGTAAGCCATCTACAAGTTTTAAAGACATTGATGGAGATTGAAGCGGATCAGAAAAGAGCCTTGATGAGGAACTTTGTTTGCCCTCTATGAAAACTCGAGGAGTAAGAAAGTTGAGTGATTGGGAGTGAATAGCTATCTTTTATGGTTTCGATGTTAGATTTCTTCAAGTTAATGCACACACATGACTTCCCATTCTTCTTGGGGACCAAGTCTGGGGGACACCCATTCAATATGCTCTATTTTGTAGATAAATCTTGCTTCTATGAATCGATCATTTTCCTCTTTTATTTTAGCTGCATAGTTGTCATTGTAAGTGTAAGGCTTTTGTTTAGTTGGCTTGGCTTCTAGCGTCATGGGGATTCTATGAGAACAAATGTCCAAATCCACTCCTTTTTAATCCTTGTAACTCCAAGCAAGCACATCTCTATATTCCCTTAGCAACTCGATCAGCACTTGTTCCTCTTCTTCACTTCAATCATGCCCTATATACGTGCACCTATCTTCTCCTTCTTCAACTATCACTATAATTCTCACATTCTGTTCTCTATTATCATAAGCTTCTCCAATGAGAGCTTCTCTTTTAGTAATTTTTATCATTATTTTCCTATCCTTAACTTCATATTTTTTGAATCTTTTTATCTTCTTCTTTTTTGGGAGGTTTTCTTCTTTCCTTCTTCTTCTCAAGCTTGGTCTCTATTGGCTTGGTCAACATCTCTTTTTGATTACACTCAACTTGGTTCATGAGTTTTAGCTTTCATCAAGTATAATTATTCATCCTCCGAAGAGCAAAAGGGTTCCATGATGATGGATTCTATGTCCATGGTGGCTAATATCTCTACCCAACATAAGGCCCAAACTCTTCATCTGGGAAAATTATAGATGCATAGGCTGGGTCTTGTATGGCTCTAGGGTGTTGTGTAGCACCTACATTTTTGGCTTCTAGCCTCTTCTCCTCTTCTGTTGCAACTTTTCACATCCATAAATGTGTGTCCTTGTGCATACATGAACAAATAGATCCTATGGATTGCACTCACTCCATCTCCTTAGGCGTTCTATGGATGATATTCCATTGCAAAGGAGGCACATCTTTATAGGAATAATCCTCGAGATTGACTTTGGTGGTTAACCATAAGTGTTGTACGAGGAGTTGGTTCCCCAATCCTACACTATTTGCAAATATCTCATGAATGGCCATCCCAAGATCATCTCATAGATGTGCTTCTTTTCAAACCCAATGATGGAAAAGGTGTGCTCAAAATCTGCACCACAAGTGGGGAGAGTAATTCCTTCCAATAAACCCAAATGCCTTTCTATATGTCTAACCACTATTGGCAACTTCATTCTAGTAGGTCTTAGAGGTGGCTTAAACCATCTTTCCATAAGGAAGTGGTAGAAATGGCCACTCCTACTCCTAATTCTAAAATTGCATTTCTCGTATATCCTTGGTAGGTGATAGGGAGATAGGTATTCCATTCCTCCCCTTTGCTCATATCTCCTATCCCATTGGGAATTAGCAACATATGGCAATTGGTTTGCTACATGCTTTCACAACTCAGGTATGATTTTCAACAACTCTTCTAAAGTGAGATGACATTGAACTTTAGTGTTCTTTACTACTTTCATGTTCCTAGGAAGATCTGAATCATCATTTCTAATCAAGACGATAGGAGCTCTCATACGAAAGAACTTTGATTCCCATGGGCCTATGAAATGAGGCAATTCCTATGGGGAATTAGATTCAAAATCCAATCGCTTGCTTGATTGCACCTCTTTGTGCCCCCTATATATCGAAGGGATATCTTGAGGGAATTCATAATGAAAATCATTTATCTCTTGGATAGGTAGTGGAGCTCCTTGCTCTAACCTCCATTATGAATCTTGAATTCCTCTCAAAAATCCTTGTGAATACTTTTGGATTGAGGGACCGATTCCACCTTCTGTAGAATTAGGAACTTGTGATATTAATGGTGAGAATTCTCTTGGTGTGCTCTTGATGGAAGGAGCCTTTTTAGGCACTAAATGATTTGATCTAGATGCTAGTCATTCTAATCTCTTTAGCAGTCCCTTGAAGTGGAACTAGCTTAACTAGATTACTCCGGTTAACATATTGGGTTGCTTCGAAAATAGTCTAAGCTAGTTCAACCATTCTCATACAAAGCTTGGTCATTTCCATTTCTAGGTCTACTCTTGGATAACTCTTGTCGAGCTCTATGGCATTGGCTCCTTGTCTCAATTGTTCTTGATAGGTTTTGAACATCATATCCAAATCCTTTGGGATAGGTTCCATTAAGACTGACCTTGGCTTTGGTAATGAGGGAATTTCTAGTGATTCTTGTGAGGTTCATTCTAGGATTTTTGCCTTGGTTTCCTTTAAATTCCCTTCAAGTTCAACTAGTTTTCTATTCCACTTTCTGTTAACTCTTTCCCGCAAATCATTCAAGGAATTGGTTTTCTTTCTACTCGATTCCTCAGTTTTAGTATGTTCTAAGGTTTTCCCCTACTCAACATGTTGGGTTTGTTGTCATGCCTAGGCTCTGGCCATTGCATGAATAGGCATGAAGGGTAGTGAAGATACATTATGTGTGCATAGTGCCTATCATGATGATGGGAGTTATCTTAGAGGCATTGGTTGGGTTTTTGGGGCACTCTTGTATGCCATGATCTTTAGCACATTCATAGCAATATCCTTGAATTGTGAAATAATGTGGCTACCCTGTTGATGGAGGATGGGGGAATTCCCTTATGAAGTGATCTCCTTGGCACCTAAAATAGGGTCCTCTAGGGGCTTGTGGTCTCATTTGTCACATCGGGGGTCTGGGGTTGGTATACATCGCATTGGCATATTCAAGTTCCCAATTGGGTTCTAGGATGGGTGCTTTGTATGGGCAGGCTTCAAGGTGTTATGGAGATTCTGTGTAATATGTTGGTGGACTATCTCCTTGCATAGAATCAAAGCTATGAGCATTGGGGTCATTTTCTTATTCTCAATGGGGATGTGGGCACTAGTTCCTTATTGAGGTTATCCTCTACTGATGTATATTTCACTGAGATTAGACTAGCAGGGGTGGTGGTTGTTCTCCCAACACTAGTAGGGGTCTAGGTGGTGCTTGATAGTGTGGCTGATAGTTCTATGGGGGTCAATAATAAGGCTTCTTTTTGTTGGAGTTAGAAGTCTGTGGAAGCACACGAACAACACAAGGAAGAAGAAGAAGCTTGGAGCACAACACACAATACTGAATGTATTACTAGAGAATGTACAAAGGATGAGGAGCCCATCAGGTCAATAGGCGTATATACAAGCAGGGGAGAAAACCTCTTAAAGAGGGGAAAAAGTGCCCTGATGGGCCTAGTGTGTTCACACACATCACTACCTAAATATATCAACAAATCCCCCCTCGGAGTGATGCGGTGAACAAGGAGCTAGCACTCATGTATAAGGAAGTGCCAAGCTATGCAGAATCAATCCACAAAAGGAAGTAAGCCCAAAGCTTTGAGGAAAGCTTCAAACTTCTCCCTAGGCAGAGCCTTCGTGAAAAGGTCTGCAGTGTTTTCCTGCGTGGGTACATATGCCAAGCTAATCTCCCTAGTAGAGACCCTCTCCCTGACATAATGATAATGCACCTCCATGTACTTAGTGCGAGCATGGAACACAGGGTTCCTCACAACTGCCAATGCACTCTAACTGTCAGTGAAGATGGTGGTGGCAGAAGACTGACCAACACCCAAATTAGCCATAAGGCGTCTGAGCCACACACACTCAACAACCGGTGTGAAAGCTGCCCTATACTCATCCTCACAATAGGAAGTGTCCACAATAGGCTGCTTCTTGCTCAGCCAAGATATGCATGAGCTACAAAGCATAAAGAGAAAACCACTAGTGGACACATGAGTGTCATAGCAACCAACCCAATCAGAGTCAGAAAAAGCATGCAAATCTTGCAGTAGTGATCCCCCCTTGGGATAAAACAAACCAAGTAGCCGGGTACACTCAAGTAGTGAAAGATGCACTTAACCGTCTACCGATGCTTGACTCCTTGGCAATGCATAAACCTGCTCATCTATGAGACAAAAAACTGAATATCTCGCTGAGTAATGCATAAGTAAATCAAGCACCCAACAACCTGCTAATAGAGAACAACATCAAATACATCTCCAGCATCATTGAGACTCATACGTAAACCTGTTTCCATAGGATTGGCAATAGGTTTACAGTCTTCAAGGCCAAAACACTGCAATAATGTGTCAATATATTTCGTTTAACATAAAGCAATTCCACCATCAATGTGCATAAATTGAATGCCCAAATAGTGATGCAAATACCCCAAATCAGACATCTCAACTGAGGCATGTAAATCAGCCTTAAAATCAGCAATATGCCTCTCATGAGGACCAGTGGGCAGCATGTCATCAACATAAACCACAATGATCATAAGTACATCATTATCACTTTTAACATATAAGGTGCTTTTAGTTGGACTATTCTCAAAACCATGTGCAATCACATAGGCATGTATCTTTTCATACCAAGTAGGTGGTGCTTGCTTTAAACCATATAATGCCTTTTTTAACCTGCATACCTGGTTCTCATGCCCTTTCTGCACAAGGCCACGGGGCTGAAAAACATACACTTCTTTATGCAAGTCACCATTTAGAAATGTTGTTTTGATATCCAACTGATGTACATTCCAACCATGATGAGCTTTAAGTGCACAGATGCTACGAATAGTAGTCATTCAGCAAGTAGGTGCAAAGGTCTCATCAAAATCAATGCCTCTTTCTTGCGCATAACCCTTTGCAACAAGCCTAGCCTTATACCTGTTAATTGTTCCATCAAGTTTACGCTTTAGCTTGTATACCCACTTTGTGCAATGGCCTTCTTGCTAGGAGGCAAGTCACATAAAGACCAAGTACCATTCTTCATTATAGCATCATATTCAGATTGCATTGCAGCCATCCAATGTTAAGAATTTTGTGATTCATCAAACAAAATAGATTCAATCTCATGATAGAGACTAGAGGCAGCGATAGCATAGCAATCTGATCCAAAAGAGGCACTACGAGAGCCTGATTGAGTACAATATGATAGAGGTGCATCTAATTTGTTGTCACGCAAAGTCTACACTAACCATTTTGGCATAGTTTTTGCTTGCTCAATATCAGCTCTCTCATCAACATATTCATCATGTAAATCTTCATCAGAAATGGAATGATCTGCATTATCACATGAAACCTGCAAAGGCTGAGAAGTTGCCTCATTAGGACCAACACTAGACTGTTCACCTGTAAAAAGAGGTAGCAATGTATCATACATGTCTTTGGAGCTAACAGATGTCTCCTTAGTACATGAAAGCAATGGTTGAATAGCATCTTCCACAAAAACAACATCACGGCTAACCAGAATGTGTTTAGTCTGTGGATGATATAGACGATAGCCTTTACTCTCAGAATTGTATCCAACAAAAATACATTTTACTGCTTTATCATCCAATTTTTTGTGATGTTGTTCAGGCACTAATGCATATGCCAGACAACCAAAAACACGTAGATGAGCAATAGATGGCTTGCGATCATGCGAAGCCTCATATGGAGCAATTAGACTGCACTGCTTTAGTGGGACACCTGTTAAGTACATATGCTGCACACATAACAGCCTCAAGCCAAAAACCATGTGGTAAGGTGTAGCTCAAGCGTAAGCACCACCTCCTTTACTTGTCAATCCGCGGAGACGTGAGGACCGGTATGAAGACCACGAGCAAGTGAAGGCACAAATGTGTGAGTGAAAGCACACAAACATGCACACACATACACACACACGCGCACAAAGTAAGATCAAAGAGAGGAACAATGGAAAGCTTAGATTGCAAAAGAGTTCTCTTACACAAGTTCTATTCTCTAACAAGCTAACCTCAAAAATGAGCTCTCTAGCTCTTTTTATAGTTTTTTGACTAGTTTTGGCCCTGTCCAGACCTAGTGTCTGGCCTAGTTAAAAATTAGGTTCCAGGGCTTATTTGAGGGCTCAAACGAAGTCTAAAAATTATGAAAATTGGTACGATGGTACTTCTAATACTCCTCAAGCTCGAGGACTCCTCGGCTTGAACAAAATGGAGTTACTAAAAATAGATAATGGTATTTACAATGGTTTTTAGTGATGAAAATCACTATTTTTGTAGGGGATTCTTCTGAAAATTTGACATACACTTCTTGGAGCTCCCTACTTGCTCCCTTTCCTTGTGTGTCCACCTTTTGATGTGCTTCCATGCTTTGTCCTTGACTTTGAGCTTCAACACTCCCCCCCCTCTCGAGTCTGTCGTCCCTGACAGACCCTTGTTGGAAGGGCTGTTCCATGTAGTGCTTTGAGAGGTGGTGTCCATCCGTCGTATGAGCTGGTTCCTTGGATTCCAGCAAGAATGTGTCGTTGTGAGCGTTCAAAACTGCAAGTTGCTCAAAAGAGGTTGTCAAGAGTGATTTGGAGCAACTACTGGCTTCAATTTGCTTCCGAGATTTGGATGTTGTTCCCATAACGTCCGCTAGCTCTTCCAAGGATGATGTTGAGAGCAGTCATGCCAACTACTCATAACCCATAATGAATGAAGAGTAAGTGTGTTCGTGCCTGGGTTAAAAAAAGTATGTGCCTTGTGCACGGCCTTGTAATGTAGCCCTACACATGCTTACTTGAAAAATGCATTGGAAGAGCATGGTGCAAAAATTGCGGGTCTTGAGCTAAGTGCTCAAGGGTATGCTGAAGAAGAGGTTTCCCAAACTATCATGGTTGTGGTCCAAGTAGAAGATTCTTACCATAAGGAAAGGTCAGTCGATGCGGATCTCTTCGTGTTGTACACCTTTCATCATGATGGACCATTGGTTGGTTTATCATTGTCATTGGATGCCCTGGTTGATGGTCCACCTAAGCATGACTCATTCATGTTCCATAAGCCAAATCTAGGAACAAGCACTCTCTCTCTCTCTCTCTTTTTTTTTTTTTTTTTGCAAAGAATAGCACAAAACAAGAACACAAAAGTTAGTATCAATAGACATATTTGACCTATGTCAATGTGCTCTTGTGCTTGGGATTCTCAAGTGTGTCTATGCACGGCCGTGTAATGTGGCCCTATATTAATGCATACTTTGGAAATGCATGACCTGAATGGTGCAGAAGACAGGGTTGTGCAAGGAGCACATGGTTGTCGCTCGTTCGAGGCTTTCGATGTTATTTGTGGATGTTGATGCCGACCTTGGTGGAGGTATCCATTGAGTCTCGAACTGATGTAATCCTCCTTATTGGAGTCCATTTTAGAACATCATGTGGCACTGTAGAGGTCACTTCAGGCGTCTTTCTCTTTGGATGCTTTCTGAACTGTGGTATCCAGTGTGGTTGATGCTTTGGTTCGGTGGAGGCTACTTGCACTTTTGGCTTCCAAACCCATATCCTTTTTGCATGTCTTCCTACTAAGGTTGAAGAGCTGATTTGATCTTCCTTTGGTCTCTGTACGTGGTTCTTACCCTTTTCTCTTTTTGGCTTCTTCGTTGAAACCTTTTGCATGTGGGAGAACAAAGGTTGTTGTGGATGTAGGAGCTTCTTAGGTACCCACATTTGTAATTGCCCTTGTTGAGCTGCAGCTAACTTCTTAGGCACCCAAACTTGTTGGATACCTTGTGATTGAGCTTGTCTGAGCTGTTTCCTTCGTCTTTTGGCCTGGTTGGTTTGCATGGATGGAATTTGTGGGGGCAAGGTTGGTGGTTGCTCTCCTTTGCGTATCCATATCTGCTTCATGCTCGGAACTGCTTGTTTATCGAGTGGGGTCTTTCTATTTGATGTAGCAGTTGTCGTGAACGGGTGTGTTTGCTTATGTGGTGGATGCACTACGGTGGCTACTTGATTCTTTGGAGAAGAAGAAGGATCCACCCGCCTTCGAACCTGGTCTTCCACGATTGACTCCTTCTGTATCATAGAGCTTCTGACACATACAACATCTTCTTTCGTATGATTAGCCTTGGAAGAACTAAGAGAGTGTGTGGTGCCATGATTTAGGAGCATGCAGTTCTCTAATTCTAATGTAATGCATTGTTCATGTACCCAAACTTGAAGAATTTGACTTCTTAGGTTTAAGTTAACTGCATGGTCATAGATCCAATCTTGACCCAAGACAAGTGGTTCTGTAAGGTTCTCATCTTGACATACTAGCGCTTTGACTTTCATTGGAACATCTTGAAGGTAGATGGGAAGTTCCACCTCGCCCAAACAAGGGGTTTCCACACCTCCCAATCCGATGAGATAAGCTTCTATGGGATTGATGTTCAACCCCAAGTCTTGGCAGTAGGAAAGTCTAACTGCATTACTTGCTGCACCTGAGTCAATCAATGCTTTCACCGTCCTTGCACCCTTCCCTTGTCCTATCTCTATGGTCACAAAGGGTCTTCGGTCAATGACCTGAGAAGTTGCTATGCCTGACTTCCAACACATATCCATGTGATATTTTGTGGCTTTTGAGTTGACCTCTAGGCCTAAACGCCTTAACTTATTTCGCCTAATACGCTCCCTGGCCTCTACCTGTGCTTCTTCTCTCACTCTTAGCTCTTCTTCTTTTCGCTTCTTAGCAGTGTTGAGTCTCATTAGCATATCCTCAGTAAGAGGTTCTTGATATAGCTTTACTCTACAGCCACTAATATAGTTTGGCAAGATATCTCCTTCTAGAGTGGCCAACTGAACTGCACCACTAGTGGAAATTCTATTAATGATCATGGGTCCGTATCCTCTTTTTTCCAACTTACGGGCATGTTGTTTTAGTGTGTATACCAACACTAGATCTCCCTCTTTCAATCCCTTATCCTTGATGTGTGCATCAAAGTAAGCCTTTTGCCTCTTCTTTGCAGCGTAGATGCCTGCTGCCGCTCGTAGCCTCGTCTCACCCAAGCGTTCGAGATCAAAGATCCTAGAGGACAATTCATGCCCATTCCACTCATACTCTTGTGCTACTTTTAAGGCAGGGATTAAGAAATCTAATGGTAGCACAGCGTTCTGTCCGAAGACCATCTGAAATGGGGTGGCGTTGAGTACCGTTTTGTAGGCAACTCGATAAGCCCAAACAGCATGATGAAGTTGTTTGTCCCAATCAGAGCGTTTATTATTTACCAGTTTTGTCAATACGTTACAAAGAATTTTATTGGTACTCTCGGCTTGTCCATTGGCTTGTGGGTGATAGGGGGCAGATTTCTTATGTATCACCAAGAATTCTTGGAGAAGATTTTCAATGACTTCATTCAAGAAGTGTGTGCCTCTATCGCTCACCAACTCTATTGGTAGTCCGTATCTCGTGAACACATTCTCGAATAAGAACTTAGCCGTAGTCTGAGCGTCATTCTTTGTCGTGGCTTTGACTTCTACCCACTTTGTAAGGTAATCTGTGGCTACAATGATGTACTCTGCATGGGAGTTTCTAGCTGGGGGGTTAATAGGACCTATGAAGTCTAAGCCCCACTTCGAAAATGCACGTCCTCCCATCATTGGCCTCAAGGGCATCTCGTCTTTTCTCACTGGATATTGTGCACGTTGGCATGTGTCACATTTCTTCACATAGGTATGTGCGTCCATATGAAGAGTGGGCCACCAAAGTCCTGAGAATAGAATGGTCTTGATCACTCGGTCAGGACCAAAATGTCCACCTGCAACACCGCTGTGTGCAGTCTCTAAGACCTTTAAATAGTCTGATTCATGAACGCATAGTCTTAAGTAACCATCTTTGCCTCTTCGGTATAGGTTGTCCCCTACTAAGGCGTAGCCTTGAGCCTCTTGCTCCATGCTTCGTCTTCTTGCTAGACTAGCCTCTTTGGGTAATCTTCCCGATCTCATAAACTCTACCAATGGAGCACTCCAATCTGGAATTAATGACACTTGATAAAGGGTCGCATGCTCCACTGGGGGTCTCTCTCTGCACCTTGGACAATTCTTAATCCACTCATGTATTTCTTTGTCCATGCTAGGCCAATACACTCCTAAACGCTTTAGATTCTGCAATGTTCGTTGTTTAGAATAGTGATTTCCTAGCATTCCTTCATGGGCTTGTTGCAACCAACTACTATGTTCATCATCCTCCACACAACAAGCTAATACACCCTCAGTATCTTGTTTGTACATGCTTCCTGCTAATATGTGATATTTTTGTGATTTTACAATTTCTTCTTGTGATGTTTTCACATTCTTATTTGCAGGGCCAAAAGTTAGGACTGGTACCAACTTATTTGCCCATTTAGGAACAACTTCTAAATTGAACAGATAAGCATCGGGTAATTCGTCAGACACTCCTTGCGGTGACTCTCCTGAAGTGATGCGAGAAAGGTGATCTGCCCGAAGGTGGGTTCTACCTTTCCTGACAACAACTTCAAAGTCATATTCCATTAGTAAGAGGAACCATCTTACTAAGCGTCCGGTATTGCAAGGTTTATTGACCAAATATAACAAAGCTTGATGATCAGTGAAAAACTTGAACTTGTTGGCCAATAAATAGTGTCTAAACTTCTTCACAGCATATACCATGCCTAAGCCCTCTCGCTCAGTTGTGGTATAGTTCCGTTCAGCTGCAGTGAGCTGTCTACTAGCATATGCTATGGGCAAATCTAAGTTTCCTTCACTTGTGGGTTGTGCTAGCACACATCCTATGGCATGATTGGATGCATCCACATGGACATGGAAGGGCTTATTCCAATCAGGAGTGGTGAGTATTGGTGCCGTGCACAAACGTTTCTTCAGTTCGTTGAAAGAATTCTCGCATTCGTCGTTCCACTCAAAATTAGACAACAAGGCATAAAGGGGTCTAGCTATGATCGCGTACATGTGGATAAACCTACGGTAGTATCCACAATGGCCCATAAAGGCTTGTACCTCTTTAATATTCCTTGGCCTTGGTAGCTCCGCTATGGCTCGTACCTTATCTTCATCTGTTGAGATTCCATTCTTAGAAACAATATGACCTAAGATTTTACCTTGACGCACCATAAACACACACTTTTCTGGGTTCAAACACACCCGATATTCTCTACACTTGTTGAAGATTTGTCGGAGCTCAGGGATGTGAAACCTTCTTTCTTGGGAATGAGCACATAAATCATCCACATACACTTCCAAGCTCTTTCGCAAGAACTCTTTGAAGACATGACACATGAGCCTTTGGAATGTTGCAGGTGCATTGGTGAGCCCAAATGGCATCACACGAAATGCAAAGATTCCCCACTCTGTAGCAAAAGCTGTTTTGTGTTGATCTTCTGGGGCAATGGCTACTTGATTGTAACCTGAAAATCCATCAAGGAAGCTATAAACTTCCTTGCCTGAAACACGCTCCAAAAGGTGTTCTGTGATTGGAAGTGGATAACTATCTCTAATCGTAGCGGCATTAACTTTTTTAAGGTTAATACACACTCGCAACTTCCCGTTCTTCTTGGGTACTACAACAATGGGGGACACCCATTCGGTATGCTCAATCTCATAGATGAATCCAGCTTCAATCAACCTATCAATTTCTTCTTTTATTTTGGCAGCATAGGTATCATTATATGTGTAGGGCTTCTGTTTGGTGGGCTTAGCATCAGCAGTCATGGGGATAGTATGAGAGCAAATTCTTGGATCTACCCCTTTCAAGTCTCGATAGTGCCACGCAAACACATCCCTATATTCCCTTAATAGAGCGACAAGCTCCATTTCTTCTCTTGCACTTAGGTCATCTCCTATATATGTGCATCTCTCTTCATTCTCTTCGATGGTCACTACAATCTTCTTGGTCTTTTCTTTATTATCATATGATTCTCCTATGATGGCCTCTCTCTTAGGCATTCGTACCAAAATTTTGCGGTCGTCAACTTCATATTTCTTGAAGTTTTCTGGTACTTCAAACAATGATTCCTCCTCTTCTTGTTTCACTGCTTTTCTTTTCTTTTTCTTTTGACTACTCTCACTTCCATCCTTTGAGCTTACTGTTTTAATACTTGTGAGAGGTTCTTCTTCTTTCTGGGTGAACACTCCTATATCTTCTAGATAGTGCTGCTCTGAGTTAAAGCAACTATCCATCACAATAGACTCCAGATCATCGTCATTCTCTTCTTCTTCTATGATATCACTAGGGTCACATTCTTCTAGCAAGGGTTGACACATGAACACTGAGATATCATAACCCTCCTCATCACAATGAGGTGTCCACTGTTCCTCATTGACAGCAATGTCCATGGTGGCTAAGATTTCTGGCCAGCCATGAGGCTCAAACTCCTCATCTGGGAAGATCATCGGTGTGTAGGCTGGGTCTCTAACTGGTCTATCTCCTAGCGAAGTTCCTTCTTCTCTTGCCTTTAAACGTTTTTCCTCTTCCTTTGCGACCTTGCACATCCACAAATGAGTATCTTCATGCAACCATGATGGATCAGGTGAACTTTCAGATTGCACAGAGATGGAATCTTCTTTCGCTTTGTGGATAGAATTCCACTGTAGGGGTGGTACATCTCTGAAGGTGTAATCCTTCAAATTGACCTTGGTGGTGACCCCTAAGTGCTGTAAGTACAAGGAGTTAGTTCCCCAATCCTGTACTATTTGCAATTGTCGTAGGAAGGGTCTTCCTAGGATCATCTCATAGACATTATTTTTCTCAAAGTCACATATAGCAAATGTGTGCTCAAACTCTACACCACAAGTGGTTAGAGTGATCCCTTCTAGCAATCCTAGAGGTCTTTCAAAATGACCATCAGCCATTTGAAGCTTCATTCTAGTTGGTCTTAATGTGGGCTTGCCCCATTGCTTCCACAGGGAAGTGGTCGCAATAGCAACACCAGCACCTGAATCTATGATTGCTTTGGTTGTGTACCCTTGGTAGGTGATTGGAAGATAAGTATTACCTTCTTCACCCTCACACATGTCCCCTATTTTGTCTAGAGGTATCTCTGGTACCCTTTGCTTGGAGCCTGCTTTTGGCATGTTGGAATCAAGTTCTGGAACCTGATCCTTCACATGATTCCAAAGCTCAGGTTTTGCTTTGAGCAGCTCTTCTACAGTGAGATGACACTGAACTTTAGTGTTCTTCACGACATCCGTGTTCCTTGGAACCACTGAGTCTTCATTTCTTACTAGTATTGTGGGAGCTCTAATCTGAAGAGATTCAGATTCCCATGGGCCTGGAAATTGAGGCAGTTCTTCTAAGGTATTAGATTCAAAATCTAACCTTTCGTCTTCTTGTTGTTCTGCTTCATCCCCGTAAATAGATGGAATGTCTTGGGGAAATTGATCATGAAGATCATCAATCTCAGGAATAGGAGGGGAATTACCCTTCTCCTTGCCCCATTTCTCTTCTTGTATTTCCCGCAAGAATTCTTGAGAGTACTGTTGAATTGAAGGAGGTATTCCTGGATCTGTGGAATTAGGAACATAAGCTCCCATTGGTGGTGAGCTTCCTCTTTCAATAACTGGTTGAGCCTGTGGAGGTAAAGAAACTTGTGGTTTGTTTACCAACTGCTCTAATCGTTCTAGTAAGTCCTGGAAGTGCAATTCCCCTTTGATAGAGTTTGTCTGATTGAACTTTTGACTAGTCTCAAGTATAGCTTGAGCTTGTTCTACCATTTTCATGCACATTTTCATCCGTTCAATCTCTAAGTCCGCTCTAGGGTAACTCTTGTCTAGGTTTGCAGCTGTAGGCCCTTCTTGAAGTCGAGCCTGGTAGGCCTTGAACATCATGTCCAAGCCTTCTGGGGTTGGATCTGCAAGAACAGACCCTGGTTGTGGTCTATTTACAATGGGTGGTGGGGTGGGATGAGGTGGAGTGGATGGAGTTTCGGCATGCGAGGGGCTTTGTGATGCAATGTCTTCTATTTTTGTTTTTGCTTCTTTTAAGCTTTCTTCTAGTTCCGATAACTTTTTATTCCACTTGCGATTGGCCTTCTCTCTGGTATCCTTCCATGTTCTTGTTTTCCTCTTACTAGGCTCTCCCGATTCACTCGACTCTGATTGTTCTACTGGTTTATCCTGTTTTAAGGCTTGTGCTCTAGTGACAGCTTGTATAGGAGCCACATTGCTACTACTTGAACTTGAATCTGCCACTAAGCCTACCACATTAATGGGTGTAATCTTGGGTGCACTGGAGGGGTTTCTTGGACAATCTCTAGGGAGATGGTCTTTGCCGCAATCAGGACAAAAAGCCTGTATTGTGATAGCCTGTCCTTGACTCGGAGATGGTGGGTGGGGACAGTCACGAATGAAATGATCACCTTGACATCTAAAACAAGATCCTCTAGGGGCTTGTGGTCTCATTTGTCTCAATTGGGGCCTAGGGTTAGGATTTGTGTACATGACATTGGAGTATTCTGGCTCCCAATTTTGCTCCATAGGTGGTGCCTCATATTGATACGAGTAAATCTCACTATGTTCAGGTGACCCTGTGTAATACGCATGTGGACTACCTTCATGGGAGTAGTCTGAACTATGAGTATGAGAGTCATTATCTGGTATCAATGGGGTTAGTGGCGCCAATGCTCTATTTGGATTTTCCTCTCCCACCGCATATTTGACTGGAATCACGTTGGCTGGAGCTGGTGGTTGGTTTCCCAAGACAGGTTGTGGCCTATATGGTACCTGATATTGCTGTTGTGGTCTATAATATGGCTGTTGGTATTGGTTCTGATACCTACCTTGTGGGTAAGGTTGCTGATAATTTTGTCTAACAGCCTGCCTGTTATAGGGACAATCTTGGGTCGTATGATTTGTATACTTCCTCTCAATGGTGCAATATAGAGCATTAGGGTTTCCTTGGGGTTGAGTCGTCAATGGGCAAACATTAGCCATGTGATCTCCTCCACATGTATAACATCGCTTCACTGAAGTGACCCTTGGCATTTGTCTATCTTGAACTCCTAGCTTTTTGGCCACTTGCTCAGCTATCTCATCTATCTCAGTGGCGGTTTTAGAGGTATGACTTGTAGAACTATCAGAGTCCTTATAGAGTTTGGATAGTCCTAACTCCTCACCCAAGTTGTCTTCTATGTCAATGCATATCCGTATACACTCTTCTATGGATCTAGGCTCTTTCAAGTATACATATGACCTTAATTTTGTGCTCACTAGGCCATCTAAAAACAGTGCCACCTGTTTGGCTGATGTGGGTAATTCAGGTACAGGGCATCTTTCCAAGTACTGTCTAAACCTTCTTCCGGCAAGTCGCACTGTTTCTTGGGGTGTCTGCTTGAAGCTGTGGATCAAGGATGATGTGTTATGTCTGATACCACTTTTGGAAAATTCCACAATGAATTCTTCTAGCAGCTGACCTATCTCTCTATAGTTGCGACTGTTTAGAGGTTGAAACCAAGCTAAGGCAGTACCCTTAAGAGTCAAACCAAATGCCTCGAACTGGGTGAATAAGTCTTCAACCTGTTCAGCTCTTAGCACTTGTTTGAACTCCGCCACATGATCATAAGGATCTCCAAATCCATCAAAGTAGTTCTTCATTGTCTTAACCACTTGAGAGGGTCTAAGGGTACTTGAGTGCTCTCGTGGTCTAGGCAATGGGAAATCATGATCATCTCTTTAATGCCTATAAACTCTATGTCTCTCCCTTTCAGGTCTTTCCGTTCCATATCCTGATCTGTCTCTGCCCATAGTGTCTGCAAAGCTTACCTCCGGTCTCTCTCTAGTTCTTTCCCTCGGGGTTTCATGAGCCTTGGACGATCCGACTCCTTGGAGGCCCTGGGAAACATTAGATCTTGGTGGAGGGAAAATTGATTCACCTTGCCAAGTGTAAGCATGTCTGTCATGATCTGATACCAAGAATAATTTTTGAGATGTGTGATCTAGATAGACTACTTTCCCTGGTGTCTCTGGGTCCTTGAATTCATAGATGGTGACCACTGGGCTGGGTTGATCTGGCCTAAATCTCCAAAAGGCTTCCTCCGTTTCTCTATTCACGAACAGTTCTATGCTTTTATTATCTTGAGGAATCCATTCTGGAGTGAGCACTCTAGTCAAGACTGACTTACCTCTAGGGGTCTTGGGTTCTCCTCCTAGGCCTCCTTGCTCTAGGTCTCCTATCTCATTCTCAGGAATGATATTTCCAAACTCATCTGTCCTTTCTGGTAAGTTGGTAACCACATACATGGTTCCTTCTTTATCAATGTAAGCCCCCTCTTCAAACTTGACCACTGGGTGTTCAAGTCCAAAGGGTTGGTCAGGATTCTTGAGTTGAACCACTGATCGTCTTAGACCATCCTCATAGATGCGAGCACCTACTTGGTTGGTCCTGATATACTCCAATTGGGTCTTATAGGGACCTTCTGGTGTCTGTAAATAGGCAGTGCCTGAGCCACGTGTGGGTCTTTCCATGCTAAAAGACATTTCCGAATCACTGGTTTCTGAGCTTCGTGTGTAAGGATGACCACTAAGCTGTTGAGCCCGAGACTTGGCTGTATGGTTGACACTAGCCTCAGATGACCTAATGCTTTGTCTATCCTTTCCTAAGTGTCTGCCAGATCTCAGGTTCATAAGCCTTGGCTTCTAGTCCCAAAGTTCTCTTATATTGCTCAAAATCCTTTGGAACACCTTAGTTTTCTAGTTTTCCTGAGGGTCAACTTCAAAATACCCTATCTAATAATCCTGGTATTAATAATCCTGGTATCGATGTTTTGGTTGTACTCCTCACGAGCTTTCCAACAAAACCAAAATCACAGCAAACGGATTTCGGATGAGAAAGTTATGTCAGTTCAGGGTTTTGGGGTTAAAACAGGGAAACAGGGTCTCTCAGGAAATGCTTCAAATCAGGCGATACACGACATTTGTAGGACACGACACTTGATACTTGAGGAACTCGATACACGATACTTGGCATGTATCGCGATACCTGAAGTAGACGATACACGATCTTCAACAAGTATCGTGAGCAAACTCCACGATACACGATAGTTGAGAAATATCGCGATACTTGATATCCACGATACTCGGCAAAACGATACTTAGCTCAAGACGATACTCGATACTTGGCAGAAAACGATACACGACCTCTGATAAATATCGCGATCTCTGATAAACGATCTTTGGCACCAACGATACTCGATACTTGACTCAAAACGATCGACGATACCTGAACAAAACGATACGCGATCTTTGGTAAGTATCGCGATCTCTGAGAAGCGATACACGATACTTAAGCCAAATGATACATGATCTCTCACAAACGATCGCTGGCAAAACGACACACGATACTTGGAGCAAAACGATACTCGACACAGAGCAAGTATCGCGATCTCTGAAGGCCAAACGATACACGATACTTGACTATCACGATACTTCGGCCAAACGATACTGGGCACAAACGATACACGATCGGCTACAAGTATCGCGATCTTTAGCGAAAACGATACACGATACTTGGATTGAAACGATACACGACACAGATCAAGTATCGCGATCTCTGAAGACCAGGCGATACACGATACTTGGTAGATATCGCGATCTTTGATCAAAACGATACTTCTCAAGTATCGCGATCGGTACGAAACGATACACAATCGGAGGGAAATATCGCGATACTCAACCACAGGAGCAAAACGATACTTGATAAGTATCGCGATACTCGATCGCGGGAGCAAAACGATACTTGACCCTTAGACAAATTTTGAAAGAGATTTTTTGAATTTTGCTTCAATAAACTTGTTGTACTAGCTCTCCTACCCTCTCCTCTCTCTCTGTATCACCCCAAATCACTCCTTTTCACCTCTGTCAGTACCAAACGATACCTGACGCAGATCGTTTCCCTTTCCAAACTCAATTTGCTGAGAAATTATAGATTAAATGGGTGTTTACTCACCTTGAGAGCCTCTCTAACTTCTTTGTCACTTCCCCTTGCACTATGTAACCCCAGTTTGTCCGATTTCTCACTCACGATCTCTGGCGCAGCTTCCGCGATACTTGGCATAGCTCCCACGATACTTGGTGCAGGTTTAGTCTTGTCCGGGGCTATTCACTCAGATTTTTAGTTGTTTTGGTGCTACTTCTTCAGCGCCTCTGTTCTGCACCCTCTCTAAGCTTCTTGCTCACAACCACAAGTAAAAACAAGGTGAATGTACTCTAAAAAATGGAAAAAACTGAGAAGATGAAGGTGGGTGGAGATGGTGATGATGGTGAAGATGAAGAAGAAGGAAAATTCAAAAACTGAACTGAAAATGATGATTTTTTTACCTTCCAACGTCGCTACTCTACGTCTTACCGTCACACGCTCGTCCTCCAAGCTCTCTCCCCGGCAACGGCGCCAAAATTTGGTGTAGCTCAAGCGTAAGCACCACCTCCTTTACTTGTCAATCCGTGGAGACGTGAGGACCGGTATGAAGACCACGAGCAAGTGAAGGCACAAATGTGTGAGTGAAAGCACACAAACATGCACACACATACACACACACGCGCACAAAGTAAGATCAAAGAGAGGAACAATGGAAAGCTTAGATTGCAAAAGAGTTCTCTTACACAAGTTCTATTCTCTAACAAGCTAACCTCAAAAATGAGCTCTCTAGCTCTTTTTATAGTTTTTTGACTAGTTTTGGCCCTGTCCAGACCTAGTGTCCGGCCTAGTTAAAAATTAGGTTCCAGGGCTTATTTGAGGGCTCAAACGAAGTCTAAAAATTATGAAAATTGGTAAGATGGTACTTCTAATACTCCTCAAGCTCGAGGACTCCTCGGCTTGAACAAAATGGAGTTACTAAAAATAGATAATGGTATTTACAATGGTTTTTAGTGATGAAAATCACTATTTTTGTAGGGGATTCTTCTGAAAATTTGACATACACTTCTTGGAGCTCCCTACTTGCTCCCTTTCCTTGTGTGTCCACCTTTTGATGTGCTTCCATGCTTTGTCCTTGACTTTGAGCTTCAACATAAGGTGTTGGCATTATACGGGAAGAAGCAAGTACGAGCAGACATGCAGATTTAGCACTGAGGCATCCCATCAATTTTTTCCAGTCCTGACATCATTTTAAAAGTGATTCTCATCACTAACAACCATTGTAAATACCGTTTCATCTTTTTGTAGCTCCATTTTGTGCAAGCCGAGGAGTCCTCAAGCTTGGGGAGCCTAGAAGTAGTTGCCTGCCAATTTTCATATTTTTTACATCTCGTTTGAGCCCTCAAATAAGCCCTGGAACCTAAATTTTAACTAGGCCGAACACTAGGTTTGGACAGGGCCAAAGCTAGTCAAAAACTATAAATAGAGCTAGAGAGCTCCATTTTGGGCTAGCTTCTTGTAGTTTTGAGCTTGTATGAGAACTTGGTTATAATAGAAGTGATTCCATTGGCTTACTCTCTTTGTTCTTGCCGTGTGTGCGCGTGTGTGTGTATGTGTGTGCATGTTTGTGTGCTTCTCACTCACACATTTGTGCCTTCACTTGCTCGAGGTCTTCATACCATCCTCATGTCTTCCCGCATTGACATTAAAGGAGGTGCTACTCATCACAGAGCTACACCAAATTTTGGCACCGTTGCCGGGGACTCGAGCTTTGAGGACGAGCGTGCGATGGTAAGACATAGAGAGGACGCGTTGGAATGGTAAGTAGTAGGTAAATTTCTTGTTTTTTCTCCATCTACATCTTCATCTCCATCTCCATCTCCATCTCCATCTCCACCTCCATCTCCACTTCATATTCCCTCTTCCGTGTCATTCTCCTCATTTGCTTTGTGCGAGTTTGAGAGAGAGCAAGTGTGCATTGTTGTTTTTGTGTATTTTTGCATGTTTCTTGCAGGTTTCAGCATCATCATCATTTCCAGCAAGCTCTGCAGGTACGGAATCCTTCTGCACAAGCCCGGAGGCGTCGAGCTCGAGCTATCGGGACACACCGAAAAGTTGACCCAATCACAATTCTGAGTGCACCACGACACTGCGCAGGCTGAGAGCTCTTAGAATCACTAGCCTGATCAGGAAAATTCACCATATCCCGACCTATCGCGACACACCGAGGTATTGCGACACTCCCAAGTATCGCGACACACCAAGGTATCGTGACACTCCCAAGTATCGCGACACTTCGACCTATCGCGACACTTCGACCTATCGTGACACTCCCAAGTATGACAACACTTCGACCTATCGCGACACTTCGACCTATCGCGACACTTCCACCTATCGTGACACTCCCAAGTATCGCGACACTCCCAAGTATCGCGACACTTCGACCTATTGCGACACTTCCACCTATCGCGACACTCCCAAGTATCGTGACACACCGACCTATCGCGACACTTCCACCTATTGCTACACTTCCACCTATCACGACACTTCGACCTATCGTGACACTTCCACCTATCGCGACACACCGACCCGACCTATCGCGATACACCGGCTTAACACATGAATTTTTAGGGTGAATTAATTGATTGAATTGAGGTACTTTTGGGATTAATTTTGGACACATTGGGATGATATTAGAGCCTTAGAAGTGGGAAAAATACCTGAAAACCAGGGAGGAATTACCTGAACCCTTAGAGCCTGTTTTGACCCCTAACTGCCTGATTGGTCATAACTTCACCATACGAACTCCGTTGGAGGAGATTTTGGTCTTGTTGGAAAGCTTGTTGAGAATCCTACATGGATCTGAGTAGTTTTGTAAGAATCGTACGTGGAGTTTCAGAACATGTATTCTTAAGTTGACCTTTAGGTGCGACTAGGTGGTCATAAGATTTTGGGGGTACAGTGAGCTACTCCAAGAGGGGCTGACACTTGTTGATGTGTATCTTTCAATCCATTGTAGTAAAGGAGCTATATTAACTTGTGGAGCTTTTGCAGGAACATTGTGTGCAAGCAACGCAACCAAGGCAAGCTAGCAAAGGTGAGTACCAAGCTTGGGAGAAGGCTTCCTAGGCTGGTGTAGCAGTCTGAGCAACCAGAGGATTGAGGTTGGAAGTTCTCTCAACCCTCCTTTGTCAATTCCTAGCTTAGGCTAGTACGACTTAGGTGTGGTGATTAATTAGAGCAACGCTAGGCACGAATCAAGTCCAAGAGAACTAATCAACTAAGTACAAGCATTAAGTAGAGCTTAAGTGCGAAAATTCTAAGGAACAAAAGAAAACTTGAATCGAGCAAATATCAAGTGCGAAAGTCACTTAAGTACTCCTGACGACGTGATTTCAAACAAGATCTTAACACAGTATTCAACTAAAAAGAACAAAGTGATTGGTGTAAATTAACCTGCAACGAGAGTGTACTTGGGACCAAGGGGTAGAGAAACTAGGCATATGAACCTTAGGTCAGGCAGAAACTTAGGCCGAGACCGACAAAGCCTCAGATCTTCTGAAGCTAGTGTCAATCACACTGTTAGGTCTTGGGCCCAGCAGTTGAGTGATTACCCATACACTCCCCGATCAGAAAGAAGTGATTCTGAGATGTCCTATAACATGGAGAGACCAGTAGGTAGTTCAGGGGTAACGTACCTAGAAAAGCCGGAAGGACCTTACAAGACTCAATTGGAATACATCAGGACTAATCGTCTAGGTGCTCCCATCTACGAAGACGGCCTGAGAAGATCGGTGGTCCAGATTAAGTGTGAAGAGATGGATAGGTATGTGTTGAAGATGAAGAGGTGTTGCAAAATCTTTGCTCTACACTAGCCAAATGAACTCCAGGAGTAGATGGTGGGCCCTTTTAGCTTGCCAATGGATGTATTAGACACCCTATGTACCTTGGAAGATCACTCTCAAAAAGATAGATCAAAACAGATAAGTTGGAGTTAGCTCAGAGGTGAAAACTTGCTATTCTTGGTTAATACACCTGTCCAGTGTTTTACATAATTCTCTGAGCACAGCAGCAATTAGATTAATTCCTCTTGGGGAAGGCTAGGCAGCTTAAAGAGCTAACTTTAGAGAGTAATCTCATCAAAAATAACAAACCACACACTGAGAATGACTTTTAACAAGTGATGACATCATCCCGATTTTCACGGGCTGCTACAGAAATAGACCAGTGAGTAGAAAAATTAACATAACTCAAGATGTAAGAATCCAATGATCATGAAAATTTGTATGCTTATACTAGACAGTAAGCTAAATCCAACAAGCTTAAAATCACTGAATTTGGATGCGTAAACACTGAGAAATGACTCTGACAAGATGACTAAAAAAGTCGGGTACCTGACAGAGAAGTGAAGATGAACATACCCTGTTGACTTCAAATGAACATAACTGAAGATTCCAACATCCAAATGACATGAAAATTTGTGAGCATATAGTAGCCTTATAGAGCTAACTTTACCAAGTTAAATCACTGAAAATGATGAACCAAGTGCAGAGAAACAATCTCTGCAAGCTGACTGAGAAAAAACTGAAGTAATGGCAGTGAGTAGTACACATCACAAGAACATGGAAAGATGAACTCAAATAATCATGAAAATGAAAGTATATTGCTTGTACAATACAATGACTTACTGATACATATGTGTGCCTTGTAATCACACCTTGATATGGCATAAAGCTCAGCTCTTGGAGGTCTTCACATAGGTCTCTCTAACCACGACTAAAACTGCCATCTATTTATAGTTGAGTTTGGGAGGCTAACTTCCCTCAATCACTCTCCAATCAATCAATGATTGATTTGATTCTCTACCTACCACAAATCACGAATTCGTGGCTCCTCTTTCCATTCTTGATCAAGTGGACTCAACCACTTAAGATTCTCTTACTTTTACATTAAGTAAACTCTTCAAAAGTTACAAGAGGTAGTTCACAAGTGAACTTTACATAGTCTTCATTTGAAGGCTTTTTCTATGACTTTGTGGGACTCAAGCCAATACTTAGGCTTGTCATAGACTTGCTCCAACAGCTCCCCCTCAAGCCAAGTATGCTTGAGGTCTTCAATCTTCCAAGATTACCTGCAAACCAATCATAGCCTTGAATTTGCAAAGCTTTGTACCATCCAATGCTTTGGTTAGAATATCTGCACATTGTTGATGAGTGGACACATATGATATTTGAATCTCTTTGCTTAGAACCTTCTCTCGTACATAGTGATGATGAACTTCAATATGTTTAGTCCTTGCATGAAAAATAGGATTAGCAGCCAAATGAATAGAACTCATATTGTCACCAAAAATATTTGGAGTTCCAAACTCCAATCCAAGATCTTTGAATAATGTCTTCATCCACATAGCTTCTTGTGTAGCTATAGCAAGACCTCTATATTCAGCTTCAGTAGAAGAGAGAGCAACTGTGGGTTGCTTCTTGGATGACCATGAAATAAGCTTTGAACCTGCAAAGGTAAGATAACCTGAAGTGCTCCTTCTATCTTCCTTGGAGCCAGCCCAATCTGCATCAGAAAATAGCTTCAAACCTAAATCAGATACATAAGGATAGTAAAGTCCTTCATTTATGGTTCCTTTGAGATATTTGAGTATCCTTTTGGCAGCATCCATATGTGGTTTCCTTGGTGTGTGCATAAATTGGCTTAGCACACTCACACTGTAACATATATCTACTCTTGTCAATGTGGCATAGTTGAGACTACCCACTAGACTTTGATATGATGTGATGTCCTCTATGAGTTCACCTTCATGTGAGCTCAATTTGTGATTAACCTCCATTGGAGTACCTGCAATCTTACAATCTTGCATCTTGAATTTTGCCAACATGTCCTTAATGTACTTTCTTTGAGTGAGAAACAAACCATGATCTTTGTAGACAACTTCCAAACCTAGGAAGTAGGTAAGTGAACCCAAATCACTTATCTTGAACTCTTCTCTCATCTGATCTTTGATCTTTTTCATACCATCTGCATCATTTCCTGTCAATATAATATCATCTACATATACACATAGGTAGATGACCTCGGAATTACTCTTTTTAATAAAGAGTGAAGGATCTGCTTTGCTTGGTTGAAAGCCTTTGTCCTGCAAGAATGAAACAAGCCTGAAATTCCAAGCTCTTGGAGCTTGCTTGAGACCATACAATGCTTTGTTAAGTTTACACACATAATGAGGATAAACTTGATTCTCAAAACCAGGTGGTTGTGCCATATATACCTCTTCTGTTATCCAACCATTCAAAAATGCATTCTTTACATCTAGTTGAAGTATCTTCCAATTCTTGGAAGAGGCAATACTAAGCAAAACCCTAATAGTAGGCATCTTTGCCACAGGAGAGAAAGTCTCCTCATAATCAATTCCCTGAGTTTGTGCAAAGCCTTTTGCCACAAGCCTTGCCTTATACCTGTTAATTGAACCATCAGAATTTTTCTTGAGTTTATAGACCCATCTTGAGCCTATTACCTTCATGGATGAAGTCTTGGGCACCAAATCCCAAGTGTTGTTTTCCTCAAGTGCTTCAATCTCTTCCTTCATTGCATGCTTCCATTCTGTTTTTGCTTTGGCCTCTTCAAATGATGATGGCTCCTCTTGGTTTATGTCCTGTGCTATGTAGATAGAATGTTTAGTTACTAATGAGGTGTCAAACCCATACCTTTCTGGTTTTTTCTTTTCCCTCATAGATCTTCTTAGGCCATGATTTGATGATTCTGCCTCATGTCCAAGTTCCTGCAATTTCGCTTTACCTTTAGACTTCCATGCTTTGATCTTTTCCATCTGACATTCTTCATCATCCTCTGAGGTGTCTTGTTCTTCAATCTTTGATTGTTCTCTACCAAGCTTTGGAAAATCTTCTTCAAGATCATATGGTAAATTGACCTTCCTGCATGAATCTTCATACCATGAATTGTTCTCATCAAAAACTACATCTCTGCTTACCAAGAATCCTTTGTTGGTAGGGTTGTATAACCTGTAGCCCTTTTGATTGTTGTCATATCCAATAAATACACACCTTTCTGCTTTTGGATCCATCTTGCCTCTAACCTGTGAAGGAACATGAGCAAAAGCAATACATCCAAAAATTTTACAATGATCTAAACTTGGTCTTCTTCCATTCCAAGCCTCATATGGAGTCATCCCATCAAGGGATTTTGAAGGCAACCTGTTAATCAAGTAAGTGGCTGTAGATACAGCCTCAGCCCATAAGTAATTAGGTAAATGCTTTTCATTTAACATAGACCTTGCAGCTTCAACAATTGTCCTATTCCTCCTTTCTGCCACTCCATTTTGCTCAGGAGTGTACCTTGTAGTTACCTCTCTTTTGATTCCTCTTTCTTGAAGAAAAGAATCAAACTCATGGGAGAAGTATTCTCCCCCTCCATCTGACCTTAGCCTTTTTAGTGATTTACCTGTTTGATTCTCCACAAGAGCCAAATATCTTTTGAAACATGAAAAAACTTCATCTTTGTGTTTCATAAAGAATAGGATAGTCCATCTGCTGCAATCATCAATAAAGGAAACATAATACCTTGATCCTGATATTGAAGCTTCCTTGCTTGGTCCCCATACATCTGTATGAACCAACTCCAAGAGATCTCCATGCATATAACCTTTCTTCATGAATGGTAACCTGTGAGACTTTCCAAATTGACATGCACTGCACTTATAAATCATATGTTGTTTTGACAAATTAGGAAGTCCAAGTACACTTTGGTCCCTGCAGATTTGCTTTAATGACCTTTCACCAATATGTGCTAACCTTTTGTGCCATACTTCCAATTCTGTGAGTGTCTGACTACCATAATTAAAGAGAGCAATGTTTCTAGTGTCCTGTAATTCAAATGTGAACAATCTACCTCTCTTTTCACCTTTTGCAATTCTTCTGAATCCTTGACTTGGATCTTCAACAAATGCTCCTGCTTTTGTGAACCTGACTTGCAACCCTTTCTCTACTATCTGCCCAACACTTATCAAATTCTTTGTTATGGTAGGGACATAGAGTACCTTACTGAGTAGATTGATGTTTCCATCAGGTGCTTTGACATTGCCTATTTTCTCCACAGGATGTTTTGTATCATCTCCTGTTTGTACCTCATGCTTATTCCTTGGATCTTCTAAATCTGATAGGAGTGCCACATTTCCTGCCACATGATTTGAACAACCTGAATCTATGTAGAAAACATGCTCATCAGATTTACCTTGTGGCATAGCCATGTTCATGATCAATAATGAATCCTCTTTGTTTGAGTCTTCTGTGTAGTTATTGTAGTCTCTCCTTCCTTTGTAGCCTCCTTGATAGTTTGAATGATTGTAGTTGTTGTAGTTGCCATGGTAGTTGTTGAACCTTCCTCTTGAGTAGCCATAACTTCCTCTATTGTATCCTCTGCCTCTTTGATTCCTGGAATTCCTAAAGCAATTTTCAGTTGTATGATTAGTTAATCCACAAATAGAACATGAGTTGGAGTCTTGGGATCTCCCCCTGCCTTGTCTACCTCCTCTTCCTCTACCTCTGCCATGTCTTCCTCTACCTGCATAGTTAGCTTGATATGTACCTGCTTCATCATCCACTTTCTTTGCCTTTCCTTTGTTATCTTTAGACTTGCTTTTATCCGTGTATAAAGCTGAAGATTGATTACCTTTAGAGCTTTCTCCATTTTTTATAAGCTTTGCCTCTTGAGTAAGTAATTGTCCAATGAGTGTGTTGAAATCAGGTACATGCATGTCCATGTACAAATCCATAGCTGTGGTGAATGCTTCCCACTTGTCATCTGCCTTCAAGCCATTGATGACCTGCCTTACAATTTGCTCTTCATCTATTACCTCTCCAATGCTTCCCAACTGATCTGCTATGTCCTTGAGCTTTGTGACAAAATCAGTCACATTTTGTTTGGGAGCCTTCTTGAGAGTTGTGAAATCCAGCCATAGTTGATGCTTCCTAGCTTTAGTACTTGAAGCAAAGAAAGCTTCAAGTGCATCCCACACTTCCTGAGATGTCTTACAACTTCTAATGTGAGGCAACAAAAAATCTGAGATAGAGTTGAGGAGATAAGACCTTGCAAGTGCATCCTTGGAGCACCATGTGCTCAATCTTTCTTGCTCTTCTTGTGTTGGTTGACTTTTGTTCCTGAAACTTGGCATAACTTCATCTCCAGCCACATAACCATATAAACTTCTACCTTGGAGATAAGCTTCCATTCTTAATGACCAAGCTGAGTAGTTACCTCTGTCCAATTTGTCAATTGATGAAGGAAATCCATCTGCCATGTTGTCCAACCTTGCTCTGATACCACTGTGAAGAGATGGATAGGTATGTGTTGAAGATGAAGAGGTGTTGCAAAATCTTTGCTCTACACTAGCCAAATGAACTCCAGGAGTAGATGGTGGGCCCTTTTAGCTTGCCAATGGATGTATTAGACACCCTATGTACCTTGGAAGATCACTCTCAAAAAGATAGATCAAAACAGATAAGTTGAAGTTAGCTCAGAGGTGAAAACTTGCTATTCTTGGTTAATAAACCTGTCCAGTGTTTTACATAATTCTCTGAGCACAGCAACAATTAGATTAATTCCTCTTGGGGAAGGCTAGGTAGCTTAAAGAGCTAACTTTAGAGAGTAATCTCATCAAAAATAACAAACCACACACTGAGAATGACTTTTAACAAGTGATGACATCATCCCGATTTTCACGGGCTGCTACAGAAATAGACCAGTGAGTAGAAAAATTAACATAACTCAAGATGTAAGAATCCAATGATCATGAACATTTGTATGCTTATACTAGACAGTAAGCTGAATCCAACAAGCTTAAAATCACTGAATTTGGATGAGTAAACACTGAGAAATGACTCTGACAAGATGACTGAAAAAGTCGGGTACCTGACAGAGAAGTGAAGATGAACATACCCTGTTGACTTCAAATGAACATAACTGAAGATTCCAACATCCAAATGACATGAAAATTTGTGAGCATATAGTAGCCTTATAGAGCTAACTTTACCAAGTTAAATCACTGAAAATGATGAACCAAGTGCAGAGAAACAATCTCTGCAAGCTGACTGAGAAAAAACTGAAGTAATGGCAGTGAGTAGTACACATCACAAGAACATGGAAAGATGAACTCAAATAATCATGAAAATGAAAGTATATTGCTTGTACAATACAATGACTTACTGATACATATGTGTGCCTTGTAATCACACCTTGATATGGCATAAAGCTCAGCTCTTGGAGGTCTTCACATAGGTCTCTCTAACCACGACTAAAACTGCCATCTATTTATAGTTGAGTTTGGGAGGCTAACTTCCCTCAATCACTCTCCAATCAATCAATGATTGATTTGATTCTCTACCTACCACAAATCACGAATTCGTGGCTCCTCTTTCCATTCTTGATCAAGTGGACTCAACCACTTAAGATTCTCTTACTTTTACATTAAGTAAACTCTTCAAAAGTTACAAGAGGTAGTTCACAAGTGAACTTTACATAGTCTTCATTTTAAGGCTTTTTCTATGACTTTGTGGGACTCAAGCCAATACTTAGGCTTGTCATAGACTTGCTCCAACATTAAGAACCCCGATCAACCCCATGGACTAGAACACCCGGTTGTCAAGTTCGAGAATGGAGCATACCTAGATAAAGAAGGGACTATTTATGTAGTCACCACTCTTCCAGATAGAACAGACGAGTTTGGGAATGTGATCGCAGAAACCGACATGGGTGATATAGAGCAAGGGAATTTAGAGAGAGAGCCTAGGACTCCCCATGGTAAATCAGTCTTGACCAGGATCATGACTCCAGAGTGGATTCCCCAGGATAATAAAAGCATAGATTTGCTTTTAAACCAAGAAACCGATGAGGCTTTTTGGAGATACAGCCTGCCCTGCCTCACGAAGTAGGTGCTCTCACAATCTATGAGTAAAGACCCTGATAGCCCAGGCAAAGTAACCTACCTAGACAATACCTCAGAAAGGATCTTTGTGGTCACTGAGCATGGCAGACATGCCTAAACTTGGAAAGGTGAATTTGTTTTTCCCCAACCTCGGTCCCATGTGTCTTACAGCCACCAAGGAGCTGGGACCTCCCAAGCTCATGGAGCTCAAAGGGATAGAAGTAGAGACAGACCTGAGGTAAGCTTTGCCAACCCAATAGGAAGAGAACGAACGCGAGCAGAGACAGATAGAGAAGAAACAGAGAGAACTAGGGTTCCAAGGAACCTAAGAATTGCTGATGATTTTCCTTTGCCAAGGCCTAGGGAACACACCAAGACTTTAAGACCTACACAGCTAGTTAAGTCCATGAAGAATTACTTTGATGGCACTGGAGATCCATACGATCATGTGGCCGAATTTAGACAAGTCTTGAGAGCTGAACAAGTGGAGGACCTATTCATGCAATACAATGCCTTTGGTCTAACCCTTAGGAACATAGCCCTTACGTGGTTTCAACCCTTGAATGAGAGACAGTTCAGGAGCATAGACCAACTTCTAGAGGCATTCATCACTGAATTCTCTAAGAGTTGGCATAAGGCATAATACTTCCTCATTGATCCACAGCTTCAAGCAGACACCTCAAGAGATCGTGAGACTTGCTGGAAGAAGATTTAGGCAATACCTAGAGAGATGCCCTATTCCTTAGTTACCCACACCAGCCAAACAAGTGGCTTTATTCCTAGATGGATTGCTGAGTACAAAGTTGAGATCATATGTGTACTTAAAAGACCCTAGGACCATCGAAGAGTGTGTACGCATGTGCATAGACATCGAGGATAACCTAGGGGAGGAATTAGAACTTTCCAAAATCTACAAAGATTCAGATAGTTCTACTAGCCTCTCTTCCTCGCAATCCACATCCATTGAAGAGCTTGCAAAAAAGGTAGCTCAAAAACTAGGAGTCTCTAGCAAACAAATCCCAAGATTTACCCCAGTTAAGCAGTGCTATACTTGTGGAGGTGACCATATGGCAAGTGTATGTCCCATTATGGCTCAACCCCAAGTGAATCCTAGTAGCCAGTACTGCACAATAGAGCGAAGGTACACCAACCACACCGCACAAGACTGCCCTTATAACAAACAAACTGTCAGGCAAAATTACCCTCTGCCATATCCACAACAGGGTAGATACCAGAATCAGTACCCACCACAACAATACGGTAGACCACAACAACCCTATCAAAACCGACAAAGGCCTCAACCTGTGTTAGTGCAACAACCCTTGCTCCAACCAATGTAATCCCAGTGAAATATGCATCTGCTGAAGAAAATTTGAACAGAGCCATAGTCCCAGTCACACCGTTGCTATCAGACAGTGATCCAAGTAACCATAGTTTTGACTCCACACATATTGACAGCCCACAGGCTTACTACATGCAGTCACCCGAGCATAACGAGTCATACTATTATGAGGACCCAAGTGAAAATAGTGGGGAGCTTGAGTATGCTAATGTCATGTACACAAACCCCAACTCTAGAACTCAACCTAGGCAGGTACGACCGCCATTTCCTAGAGGACCTTGCTTCACATGTCAGGGAGATCATCTCATACGTGATTGTCCACTCTCTGCCCCTACAAAACCCCAACCAGTGACAATTGAGGGCTTTTGTCAAGATTGTGGGAAAGAGCATCTCTTACGAGATTGCCCAAATAACCCCAATAACCTACCAAAAATCACTCCTATCAACGTCATTGGGTTAGTGGTAGACTCTACGGGAAGTATAACTTCCACAGCCCCCGTGCATGTGGTCACTAGAGCTCAAGCCTTGCAGCAAACCCAAGGAGTAGGACAGGAAAAGAGTTCTGAGGTTAGTGAGACAGAGAGTATAACCAAGAAGAGGACAAGAGCATGGAGAGATAGCCGGGAGAGAATGAAAAGACAATGGTCACAGAAAATGAGCGAACTTGAAGAAAGCTTGAGAAAACCAAAGCGAAGATAAGTGAACTTGCATCTCAAAACCACTCTCACACTACCCCACCACCAACCTTTCCATCTCCCTCCAACCCATCACCTTCCATCCCCCAACTTTCTAATCCAACATACATAGCCCACCCACCACCCAGAGTAGGATCAGTCCTAGCCGATCCTACTCGTGAGGATCTAGACATGATGCTTAAAGCATATCACGCCAAAATCCAAGAAGGGCCAAACGTGACAGATCATGACAAATGTTACCCTAGAGTCGATCTAAAGTTAGAGCGAACAAAGCTTTGTACTAAGATGGTAGAATTGGCGCAAGCCATGTTTGAAGCCAGTTGCTTGTTCAATGGCTCTAGCTCCACTAGAACGCCATTCCATTTTGATGGTCTATTAGATAGACTAGAAAGGTTACTAGCAAAGTCTTGGAACGGAGCCACCTACAAGAGATAGAATAAGCATTCCTCCCTAGGAAGCTTATGTGCCTAACTCCACTGAACCTGACACCTCTTCTTCTATGAATAGGTATTCACCAGAGTTCCTGAGAGAGATTCAAGAAGAGAAATGGGCAAAGGAAAGTGAAGTCCCTCCTCCCATTGAACTTGTGGATGATGCACATGATCAATTCCCACAAGACATCCCTTCTATTTATGAAGAGCAGGAGAGCGCCCAATCTCAAGAGAGATTAGACTTCGAGTCTAATTCTTTACAGGAACTACCCCATTTCATAGGCCCATGGGAAACCAAGTCAACTTGCATGAGAGCACCCACATGTTGATATATTTAGGTAGTGATGTGTGTGAACACTCTAGGACCGCCGGGGCACTTTTTTCCCTCTTTAGGAGGTTTTTTTCCCCCGGCTTGTATATACGCCTATTGCCCTAATGGGCTACTTATCTTTGTACATTCTCTAGTAATACATTCAGTCTTGTGTGTTGTGCTCCAAGCTTCTTCTTCTTCCTTGTGGTGTTCACGTGCTTTCGCAGACGTCTAACTCCAACAATTGGTATCAGAGCAGGTTGTCGCTTCTTCTAGGGCGCCGTCGACACTCCTCCGTTTGCAGTCTCAGATTCGCACAAAACTTGGTGAGCATACTCAGGGTGTTTCCGAGATCAAAACAGCTTCGCCTTGTGGTGCCGAAATTGCAATCTGAGCTCGTTTCGGCCTCCGAACGCACTATCGCAGCGCTTGTGCAGGCTATTTCGTCCTTTTGTGCCAAATGTATATACCAGCTTCTGTTCGCCAGTTTAAGCGTCTCGAAGTCTGCTACAGGTCTAGCAGAACTCGTCTGGGCAGTTCCGTTCAACTTTTTGAGATATAGTCAATTTTCTACATCAAGGTATTTTAGTCACCAGCCATGGCTGAAAGCAGTGATGTATTCCGTATGTTGGCTGTTGAGGATAAGTTGGATGGTACCAACTACCCATTATGGGCTTATATGATGCGACATGTATTGGTTGCAAAAGGACTGTGGAACATTGTGCAGGGTGTTGAAAGACGTCCTGTTACACCTGCGACTACAGGTACTACAAATACAGGTGCTGGAGGTGCTGGAGCTGATGAAGATGGTGTCGAAGATGATATTGTGCAGATTCCTGTTCATGCTGCTGTTTCTGTTGCACCTACTGCAGAGTAGATTTGTTGGGATGGCAGAGATGCCCAGGCACATGCATTGATAGCTTTGTCTGTCAAACGTGTCATTATTCCTCACATACGCTCTTGCAGAACAGCTAGGGATGCTTGGGATACACTTACCACATTGTACCAAGCTAGGAATGAGGCTCATGTTGCTTATCTCCGAAAACAGTTAGAGAGTGAGCACATGAATGAAGGTGATTCTATGGACAGTTTCCTAACGAAGATCAAAGATTTGAAGGAACAGTTGATTTTTGCTGATGAGGTTATACCAGATAGCTCACTTGTGCAGACCGTTTTGAATGGTCTTCCCGACTCATATCAGAGTTTTGCTTCTACTCTTCGGTTGATGATGAAAGGCAATCCGAATGCCTTATCATTTGAGGAGTTAGTCTCTGTTCTGTTGTAGGAAGATCAATCCAGGCAGAACAGGTCCATTATGCGAGTTGCAGATCAAGCTTTCCTGGCTAGTCAGAAGGGCAAAGGAAAATGGAGCTCTTCTACTAGTAAGCAGAAATCTGCAAATGTTGCACATTCAAAGAACCAAGACAAAGATGAGAAAAAATCAGAAAAGCAAAAATTGTTTTGTAAGTACTGTAAAGGCAATGATCATATCATAAAGAACTGTCCAAAACTGGCTGCTAAAGAGGCAAAGAAGAAACAGGCTGGAATGATTGTTATAGAGGCCTCTACACCAAAAATAGAGTCTGCAAATCTTGTGCAGGAAGAAGAATGGGCGTTTACTACTGTCTGCAGTTTTGACCCATCTTCTCATGATCAGTGCATGTCTGCAGTAGACTCAGATGTTTGGTACTTTGACAGTGGGGCGACCAAACATATTACCTCGCAGCGCAATTTCTTCTCTTCACTCGAGCCTGCCCCTACAGGGAATACTGTCACATGCGCCAATAACTCCTCTTATCTTGTTATGGGAGTTGGTAAGATCATTCTGACTACTGCTGATGGTAGTTCTTTCACTTTGTCAGATGCTTTATTTGTGCCAGGGATCAAAAAGAATCTGTTATCAGTTTTTGCATTAGCCAAGATTGGCTTGGTTGTGAAATTCGTTGATGACAAGTGTACAGTCCATGATCTCTCAAATGGCGATGAGATTATTGCTTCTGGCATTTTATGTCATGGGCTGTATAAGCTCATAGACTATGAAAGATCTGTGAATGATTGGGCATGTGCAGTTCATGATTCTCAGGCTATGTCAGATGCAAAGCTTTGGCATGCACGCTTTGGTCATCTAAATTTTGCTAGTTTGTTACACTTGCAGAAATCTGAAATGGTGTCCTCTTTGCCCAAACTTGAGGCACCTGGAAAACATGTTTGTGAAGGCTGTATTTTGGGCAAAATGCAGCGTTGTTCCTTTCCAAAAGATGGTTCAGTTCCGGCTATGCAGAAATTGCAGCTTGTACATAGTGATGTCTGTGGTCCTATGCAGACACCCTCTTTTGTAAATTACCTTTACTTCGTGACTTTCATTGATGATTTTTCCAGGCATGCATGGGTATATCCACTCAAAGCAAAGTCCGAAGTGTTCATGTGCTTCAAACAGTTTTTGGTTTTGGCTGAAAATCTGTCAGCATGTAAAATGGGCACCCTCCGTTCTGATCGAGGGGGGGAATATATGTCTTCAGATTTTAATGCATTTCTGGCTGAACGTGGGATAAAACATCAGTGTATAGTGCCGTATACACCTCAACATAATGGAGTTGCTGAACGGAAGAAGAGGTCTCTCATGGAGATGGCGAGGTATATGGTCAAGAGTCAGGCTTTACCTCATAGTTTCTGGCTTGAGGCTGTCATGTGTGCAGCATATGTACTGAACAGGTGTCCCACTAAAGCGTTGCAATCTATCACTCCATATGAGTCTTGGCATGACCGCAAGCCATCTGTTGCTCATCTGCGTGTTTTTGGTTGTTTGGCATATGCATTAGTGCCTGAACAACATCGCAGAAAATTGGATGATAAGGCAGTAAAATGTATCTTTGTTGGGTACAGTTCTGAAAGTAAAGGCTATCGTCTGTATCATCCACAGAATAAATGCATTCTGGTTAGCCGTGATGTTGTCTTTGTGGAAGATGCTATTCAGCCATTGCTTTCATGTACTAAGGAGACATCTGTTAGCTCCAAAGACATGTATGATACTTTGATGCCTCTTTTTACAGGTGGACAGTCTAGTGCTGGTCCTAATGAGGCAACTTCTCAGCCTTTGCAGGTTTCATATGATGATGCAGATCATTCCATTTCTGATGTAGATTTACATGATGCACTTGCTGATGAGAGAGCTGATATTGAGCAGGCAAAAACTATGCCAAAATGGCTGGTGCAGACTTTGCGTGACAACAAATTAGATGCACCTTTGTCATATCATACTCGTTCAGGCTCTCATAGTGCCTCCTTTGCATCAGATTGCTATGCTATGGCTGCATCTACTCTCTGTGATGAGAATGAGCCTATTTCTTTTGATGAAGCACAGAATTCAGAAAATTGGATGGCTGCTATGCAATCTGAATATGATGCTATAATGAAGAATGGTACATGGTCTTTATGTGACTTGCCTCCTGGCAAGAAGGCCATTGGCACTAAGTGGGTATACAAGCTGAAGCGTAAACCTGATGGTACAGTTGACAGGTATAAGGCTAGGCTTGTTGCAAAGGGTTATGCGCAGGAAAGAGGCATTGATTTTGATGAGACCTTTGCACCTACATGCCGTATGACTACTAATCAGAGCATTTGTGCACTTACAGCCCATCATGGTTGGAATGTACATCAGTTGGACATTAAAACAGCATTTCTGAATGGTGATTTGCATGAAGAAGTGTATGTTTTTCAGCCCCGTGGCTTTGTGCAGAAAGGGCATGAAAACCAGGTGTGCAGGTTAAAGAAGACGTTATATGGTTTAAAGCAAGCACCACGTGCTTGGTATGAGAAGATACATGCCTATCTGATTGCACATGGTTTTGAGAACAGTCCAACTGAAAGCACCTTATATGTTAAGCGTGCTAATGATGTGCTTCTGATCATTGTTGTCTATGTAGACGACATGCTGCTCATTGGTCCTATTGAGAAGCATATTGCTGATTTCAAGGCTGATTTGCATGCCTCATTTGAGATGTCGGATTTGGGGCATTTGCATCACTATTTGGGCATTCAGTTTATGCAAGTTGATGGTGGAATGGCTTTGTGTCAAACGAAATATATTGACACATTATTGCAGCGTTTTGGCCTTGAAGACTGTAAGCCTATTGCCACTCCTATGGAGACAGGTTTATGATTGAGTCTTCATGATGCTGAAGATGCATTTGATGCTGTTCTCTATCAGCAGGCTGTTGGATGCTTGATTTACTTATGCATTACTTGGCCAGATATTCAGTTTGCTGTCTCACAGATGAGCAGGTTTATGCATTGCCCAGGAGTCACGCATTGGAAGGCAGTTAAGCACATCTTTCGCTACTTGAGTGGTACTTGGCTACTTGGGTTGTTTTATCCCAAGGGGGGATCACTACCGCCAGATTTGCATGCTTTTTCTGACTCAGATTGGGCTGGTTGCTATGACACTCGTGTGTCCACCAATGGCCTTTGCTTCATGCTTGGTAGCTCATGTATATCTTGGTTGAGCAAGAAGCAGCCTACTGTGGCCACTTCCAGTTGTGAGGCTGAGTATAGGGCAGCTTTCACAACGCCTGTTGAGTGTGTGTGGCTCAGACGCCTTATGGCTGATTTGGGTGTTGGCCAGTCTTCAGCCACCACCATCTTCACTGACAGTCAGAGCGCATTGGCAGTTGCGAGGAACCCTGTGTTCCATGCTCGCACTAAGCACATTGAGGTGCATTATGTCAGGGAGAGGTTCTCTGCTGGGGAGATCAGCTTGGCATATGTGCCCACGCAGGAGAACATTGCAGACCTTTTCACGAAGGCTCTACCTAGGGAGAAGTTTGAAGATTTCCACAAAGCTTTGGGCTTACTTCCTTTTGTGGAGTGATTTCCACATAGCTTGGCACTTCCTTATACATGAGTGCCAACTCCTTGTTCACCGCATCACTCCCAGGGGGGATTTGTTGATATATTTAGGTAGTGTGAACACTCTAGGACCGTCGGGGCACTTTTTTCCCTCTTTAGGAGGTTTTTTTCCCCCGGCTTGTATATACGCCTATTGCCCTAATGGGCTACTTATCTTTGTACATTCTCTAGTAATACATTCAGTCTTGTGTGTTGTGCTCCAAGCTTCTTCTTCTTCCTTGTGCTGTTCGCGTGCTTCCGCAGACGTCTAACTCCAACACCACAGTCATGATAAGAAACGAAGATCCGGTCATACCTAGGAATACGGAGGTAGTAAAGAACACTAAAGTGCAGTGCAATCTCACTTTAGAAGAGCTACTCAAAGTTAAACCAAAAGTGTGGAAACATGTAGCCAAACAAGTGCCAGACATAGCGAAATCGCGTTCCCAGGTAGGATCACATAGAACAGTGCCAGAAATACCATTGGATAAGATAGGCGATATGAGTGAAGGAGAAGAAGGAAATACCTATCTCCCAGTTACCCATCAGGAATACACAACCAAAGCAATTTTGGACTCAGGTGCAGGATTTGCAATTGCTACCACTTCCCTATGGAAGCGTTGGGGCAAGCCAGCACTCAGGCCGATGAGAATGAAATTGTAGATGGCCGATGGTCATATTGAGAGGCCTTTAGGATTGCTAGAAGGAATAACTCTCACTACATGTGGTGTTGAGTTCGAGCATACTTTTGCTATATTCCACTTTAGCAAAAACCAAGCCTACGAGATGATTTTGGGGAGACCATTTATGCAGCAGTTGCAAGTGATACAGGATTGGGGAACCAATTCCTTGTATTTGCAACACTTAGGTGTTACAACCAAAGTCAATCTCAAGGATTACTCTCATAGAGATGTACCCCCTCTCCAATGGAATCCCATCCATAGAGCCAAGGATGACACGGAGTCAGTGCAGTCCATAGGATCAGGATCCTCATGGTTGAATGAAGACAAACACCTATGGATGTGCAAGGTGGCAGTAGAAGAAGAGAAGAGAGAAAAAGCAAGAGAGGTAGGTGCAAAAGAAACCCATAGATCAATTCAAGACCCAGCCTATGCACCTGTAGTTTTCCCTGACGAAGAATTTGAACCTCATGGTTGGGCTGAAATTTTAGCAACAATGGATGTAGCCATCAATGAAGAACAATGGACACCCCACTGTGACGAGGATGGCTATGAAATTTCAGTCTTCTCCATAGAGACAATCATGGGAGACTCAATTTTAGAAGAATGCGAACCTAGCCCTGATGCATTTGAGGATGCAAGTGACTCTGATCTAGAATCAATCATTATGGACCCACAATTTGCATCACATGAAGAATACTTCTATGAAGTAGAAGTTCATCCTCAGAGACACGAAGAGCTTACCAATGATGTGAGATTAACCACACAAGTGGCCACCAAGAGTGAAGGCAAGAAGAGGAAAAAGAAAGAAGTCACACCAGAAGAGGAAGAATCCTTGTTTGAGGTCCCTGAAAACTTTAAAAAATATGAGATAGACGATAGGAGAGTCGTGATAAGAATGCCTAAACGCGAGGAACAATCAGGAGAGGCATATGATAGCAAGGAAACTACCAAGAAAATAGTCGTAGCCATAGAAGAGGGAGAAGAAAGATGCACCGACATAGGGCATGACCTAACAGGAGAAGAAGAGCAAGAGTTGATAGCCCTGCTAAGAGAATACAGAGATGTATTCGCTTGGAGTTATAAGGACTTGAAAGGGGTCGACCCAGACATATGCTCACACACGATTCCCATGACCACAGATGCGAGACCCTCTAAACAAAAGCCATACACATACAATGACAACTATGCTGCCAAGATCAAAGAGGAGATAGATCGCTTGGTTGAAGCTGGATTTATCTATGAAATTGAGCACACTGAATGGGTATCCCCCATTGTAGTGGTGCCCAAAAAGAATGGAAAATTACGTGTATGCATTAACTTGAAGAAGGTTAACGCAGCCACTATTAGAGACAGTTATCTGCTTCCTATCACTGAGCATCTATTAGAAAGGGTAGCAGGCAAGGAAGTGTATAGCTTCCTTGATGGGTTCTCTGGCTACAATCAAGTAGCCATTGCACCAGAAGATTAGCATAAGACAGCTTTTACCACAGAGTGGGGCATATTTGCTTTTCGGGTAATGCCATTCGGGCTTACCAATGCACCTGCAACCTTCTAGAGGCTGATGCGCCACGTGTTTAAAGAGTTCTTGAGGAAAAATTTGGAAGTCTATGTTGATGATCTTTGCGCTCATTCCAACATTAGACAGACCCATATACCTGAACTCAAGAAAATCTTTGACAAATGTAGAGAGTATCAAGTCTGCGTGAACCCAGAAAAGTGTGTTTTCATGGTCAGGCAAGGCAAGATTCTAGGACACATAGTGTCAAAGAATGGCATATCCACGGATGAGGAGAAAGTGAGAGCCATTGCAGAACTACCTAGGCCAAGGAATGTCAAGGAAGTGCAAGCTTTCATGGGGCATTGTGGTTATTACTGACGTTTCATACACATGTATGCCATCATTGCAAAGCCTCTGTACGGACTTTTGACCAACTTTGAGTGGATTGATGAATGTGAGAACTCTTTCAAGGAGCTCAAACAAAGATTATGTTCAACACCAATCTTGACCACACCAAATTGGAACAAGCCATTCCATGTCCATGTGGATGCATCCAATTATGCTATTGGATGCATGCTAGCACAACCTATAGGTGAAGGTAACATGGATCTTCCAATTGCCTATGCCAGTAGACAGTTGAATGCAGCTGAACAAAATTATACCACCACTGAACGAGAAGGGTTAGGCATGGTATATGTAGTTAAAAAGTTTAGACACTATTTGCTTGCAAATAAGTTTAAATTATTTACTGATCATCAAGCTCTGTTGTACTTGGTAAACAAGCCATGCAATACAGGCAGATTGGTAAGATAGTTCCTCTTACTAATGGAATACAACTTTGAGGTTGTGGCGAGGAAAGGCAAGACCCACCTAAGAGCAGATCATCTCTCAAGACTCACATCAAGAGAGGCCCAACAGGGAGTGTCAGATGACCTACCTGATGCTTACTTGTTTAATTTGGAAGTTGTACCGTAGTGGGCTAAGCCATTCGTGCCAGTATTGACATACGGTCTTAATCACCCGGTAATGCACACAAAAGATAGAGAGATAGTAAAAGCTCAAAAGTATCACATCTTGGTAGGAAGTATGTACAAACATACGGAGCAAGGAGTATTAGCCTGTTGTGTGGAAGAGGACAAGTACGCTAAATGGTTGCAATTAGCACATGTAGGTGCATTAGAGCAACACTACTCAAAACAACAAACTTTATAGACACTAAGGAGACTAGGAGTGCACTGGCCAACTATGGAAGCTGATGTCCATAGAATGTGCAAGGAATTCCCAATCTGCTGCACTAAACCACCAGTGGAACATGCCACTCTTTATCGAGTGTCTTTAGTGCCAGAGTGGAGTGAACCATTAGTAGCCTTCTTGAGGACGAAAACATTCCCTCAAGATATGACTTTGGCTAGACAAAGGAGTTTGGAACAAGAAGCCTTAGATTACACAATCATTGGTGATAATTTATACAAACGTGGTAAAGATGGTTACCTACAACTGTGTGTCCATGAGGGCAAATACCTCAAAATATTAGAGACTACTCACCAGGGTGTAGCAGGAGGACACTTTGGTCCAGATCGGGTGATCAAGGCAATACTATTTGCAGGATTTTGGTGGCCCACCCTTCACATGGATGCACATGCCTACGTGAAGAGGTGTGAGGTTTGTCAGCGGACTCAGTATCCAATACGCAAGGATGAGATGCCATTGAAGCCTATGATGGGTGGACGTGCATTCTCTAAGTGGGGAATAGACTTTGTGTTGGTGCATTTTACCCAAGCCTACATGCTTGATATGCTTGATATTATCCTCATTTGTAAGTCACATGTGTAGTCATGTGAACACCTCTTGTAAAAGAGTTCATTTTTATCTCTTGTATTTGGAAAAAGAAAAAAAGAAAAAGAATGGCTTACCTCATGCATGATGTAAAAGCAAACTCATGGCTCCAACTACCAAAATCACGAATTTTTGAGCTGAGGGAATCTCTCCTAACTTTGGGGATCACTTTTAGGTGGAGCCATTTGAATTCGAATTCAAAACTCCCTCCAAGAATAGCTATAAAAGGAGCAAGAAGGAAGAGGCGATTAGCAAGCCTTGTACGTGACCACTTCATGTCATTTTGTAGAGATTGAAGAGCTTACTCCATAGCTCTATCATTCTACTCCCATTGTGCAAAGATTCATTGCCAATGTGGTTGTAATCATATGTGAATCTATACACTTATTATCATCTACTCCTCTGTTTTGTTCTCTGCTATACTCACTCAGAGCAGTAACTTCAGAAGGTCATATCTCGAGTTCTACTGAACCTTTTTCAGTGATTTAACTTGCGTTGGATAGCTTGTACTATCTACTTTGTGATATAAATTTTCAAGGTCATTGGATTAATACTGTTGGAGATATCTGCATTTTACTGCTTACTGGTCTATCTGCCGCGAGAATTATGGGGAGGTTCCAGAAATTGTTGAAACTTGTTCTCAGTGCTCAGTCCATCATTTGAAGTGTTTTAACTTGGATTGGGAAGCTTGCTAAGTCTATTTGCTATGCCCAAAAGGAAGTTCTCTAATTCCTACCAGGTTGAGAGCACTGTTCATTTTTTCCAGCAGGTGTATGTCCAAACATAGCAAGTTTTGGGAGCTAGTCATTTCGCAACTAGTCTGTCTTGACTTAAACTTTTGGGATACATGTTCCAAAGTACTTGGCTGATATTTTGGTGGATTTAGGAAGCTCAAAGGGTCTACTAATCAACTCTTAAGTCTCAGTTGGCTGGTGTGAAGCTGGTTGTAGTGACACCTACTCATCTTTGGATTGCATCCACCATCTCTCTTCACACTTTGTTGGTCCCATTAATCCAACAGCTAAGGGTTCACATGTTGAGTATATCATTGTGGCCATGGACTATCTAACAAAGTGGGTAGAAGTGAAAGCCACAACGAAGAATGATGCTCAAACAACAACAAAGTTCCTATTTGAAAATGTGTTCACTAGATATGGATTGCCAATAGAATTAGTAAGTGATAGAGGCACACACTTCTTGAATGAAGTCATAGAAAATCTTCTTCAAGAATTCTTGGTGGTACATAAGAAATGTGCTCCCTATCACCCACAAGCTAATGGACAAGCTGAAAGCACAAATAAGATTTTGTGCAATGTGCTCACCAAATTAGTGAATAATAAACGCTCTGATTGGGACAAACAGCTACACCACGCTGTTTGGGCATACCAAGTTGCCTGTAAAACGGTACTCCAAGCCACACCCTTTCAGATGGTGTTTGCCCAGAATGCGGTGCTACCACTGGACTTTTTGATCCCTACATTGAAAGTAGCACAAGAGCATGAATGGACAGGCCATGAACTCTCCTCTAGAATCTTTGATCTTGAACGTTTAGGTGAGACACGATTGAGAGCTACAGCAGGAATCTATGCAACCAAGAAGAGGCAAAAGGCATATTTTGATACACATGTGAAGGATAAAGGCTTGAAAGCAGGAGACCTAGTCCTAGTCTACACATTGAAGCAACATGCACGAAAGTTAGAGAAAAGAGGCTATGGACCAATGATCATCAATAGGATCTCCACAAGTGGAGCAGTACAACTAGCCACTCTAGAAGGTGACATACTACCAAGTTACATAAGCGGATGCAGAGTCAAGTTGTATCAAGAACCCCTAATTGAAGAAATGCTCAATCGACTCAATACGGCAAAGAAACGTAAGGAAGAGGAACAACGAATTCGAGAAGAAGCACAGGCCGAAGCTTTAGAACGCATTGGACGAATGAAATTGAGAAGGCAAGGTAGAGATCAACCCATGACTGACGCTCATGAAGCTCTAGGTTATCACATGGCCATGTGCGAGTCTTCAGGTAAACATTCCCATAGGATAGTCGATTGACGACCTTTCGTAACCCTAGAATTAGGACAAGGAGAGAGTACGACAACTGTGAGAGCTTTAATTGATTTAGGTGTAGCCACTAGTGCAGTTCAACCTTCTTACTGCCAACAACTGCAATTGAAGGTACAACCTATAGAGGCATATCTGATAGGATTAGGAGGAGTTGAAACTCCTTGCATGGGAGAGGTGGAACTTCCCCTCTACATTCAAGAGACCCTAATTTTAGCAAAGGTGTTAGTATGTGAAGACGAGGATCTTACCGAACCTCTTGTCTTGGGCCAAGACTGGATCTATGATCATGCAGTCAACCTCAACCTAAGAAGTGGACTTCTTTAGGCTTGGGTAGGCCAAAACCTCCTCACAATTGAATTAGAAAATCAATCACTTAGACCGCTAGAAGAGGCTCCGATTCCTGGTCCTTCCAGGAACCCACATGAAGATAACAATGCTGTTCTTGTCAAGAGTTCTATGGTGCAGAGGATTGTCACTCTCACCGAAGGTACAAAAGTCAATGAGGGATTTCCGTTCGCTCCAAAGAAGATTCTAAAGGGGAAGGCTCAACAACACACGACACTGAGGAGACCGATGATCAAGAAGCATGAGCACCAACCTGGGCATTATGAAGTACCTCGTGGCATGAAGCAGATCTGGATACGCAAGGGGGAAAAAACCACGGCTCCAGAGACAGGTTCTCAAAAAAGCATCAAGCGAGTCACACCATCAAGGACCAAAATGAAGGAGTTCCCTAGGCAACACCCTAGCTATACCATTTCTATTTGGGTCCCTAAGCGGTCAATGAAGGCTAGCCCTAATGCTAGACGGATTTGGGTGCCCAAGGCCTGCTTACAAGCCCAAATAACTTCACCTCCAATCACTAGCGTAAATCAACACTCTCAATTACCCTTGGCAAACAGCTCAGGGCAGATACCTACACCTCACACTGCTACACCTTCGGTCAAACCTAGAAATTTCTAGAAATGGGTACCCAAAAGGTCCCAAATCTAGCACAATCTAGTTCATAAATCTTTCCCTGTCATCAGATCTGAGAGCTACGAATCCTCAATCAAAGTTTGGAGACTTAAACCCTGTATCAAACCCCCTGACCCAATTTTGTAAATCCATCCACTTTGAGGTAGGTGCATTCTGAGAACATTGCATATCCCAAGTATGCATCTAGGATGACATAAACCACTAACCACCACTCAAATCTATCACAAACACTTCACCTCTAACCACTAACCATGTGGATTGTCATGTTAGTATTGTGGAGGGAACACCAATGCATCATGTTTCCTATGCAACACTAATGTGTCTTTCTTATTCTAGCAGATAAGCATCAGAAGTCTCATGGCAGCAGCAGCAGGAACAAGCTCCCAGGCGGGCACTAGTACTCAAAGCAATTGGGATACCATGCCTGTGGAGGCTCCACTAACAGCGAGGCCTAAAGGGTTCCTGAATGTGTGAATAATTCCCATCTCAGATCCATCGAGTGGCCTAACAGAAAGAGTGAAAGGACATTCCCATTGGTTCAATGAGATGCCAGGAGATTTGGGAGATGTAGATCATATATGGGAGTCCAAGTTGGAATTCGGAGGAGTTTGGTGGACCTTTCAGTTCTTCTCATGAGAATTTGAAGCATTAAAAAATGTAGCTCCTCTACAAGATATTTGGTAGAAAGCGGGGTTACAGGATTATTTTAGTGAATCTCTGCCTAAGCCTGATTTCCTTAGGTGCTATTACTTGATTGCCACTCTAAAAGAGACAGGAGATAAAGATCATTCAGGCACATTCTTGGTGCCCTCTCTATCAAACCAAGAGGAAATGAAAAAAATTGAGTTGAACATCACTTTAATCAGGGAGACCCTTCAGATGTATGGCACCCATGTACCCTCCGATCGAGATCCTTTGATACCGGAGTCTATGAAGAACAATAAACTCAAGAAGTTGAAAGAAATGTGTGCTCTCACCCCGAACATTGCTATACCATTGCGAATGTTTCTTCAACATTTTGCATTTCCAGCGCAAGACCGATTCACACAACCTCATAAGAAGATCTGGCATGGGTTATACCTAGCGGAGACTGGGAGCTTACCTATCAAAATGCCAGTGTGGATCCTTGACCAGTTATATGAAGCAGGCAAACGAGGCATGAGAAAGCCTACTTTGAATGGTTGCTGTGCGATTACAAGAATTATCTACCGATGCCTTGCCTATGATGTGCCGATCGCACAAACCCTTAAGTACTCACAGTTGGAATTCTTCCAGGGGCAGAAATCAGGGGTTCAACCTGCGAAAAGAATGCGTGGATCACTTTCACAGGTTCTAATTCCTCGTGAGGCAACCACAGAAGCTTCCCTCAGAGAATAAGAACAAGTAGCCCCTTTCACGATCCACCTCCAAGGACCACAATCAAGGGGCATGGTACAACCCACTCCATCAGCCCCTCCACTACCCTCGGATGATGAGTTGGCATCCATGGCTACATTGGGAGAGGATATGTCCTTCGACTTTGAGAGATTTTTGCAAACGGCACACTTATCTGAGAGTGAATTCTTTTCTGACAATGACGGTCCAGGATCATCATCCCAGAGAGAACGACCACATAGCACGGCATGAAGAGTACATTGGGAAGATGAGGCACAACATACTCATGCTGAAGGCACACATGGTCAAGAAGAGGCATAGGGAAATAACTTAGAGGAGAGTGAGGAGGAAGCCCCTGCCTACATTGTACAACTCAAACGACTCTACAAAATGATCAAGCAAGTGTAGAAAAGGTAGAAGTTATCAGAAGAGGCAAATAGAGCACTGGTGAATGAGATGCTGCAAGCAGAGAATGTAGACCCTCATTTTGTAGAATCATTGAATCTTTTGGCAGATACCTGTGGAATCGTGGAAGCCATGAGGAACATGGTATATCGTAATACCCCTCAATATGACCAACGAAGGATCGATACGCGACCGCGAAGGGGAAAGATGATCCAAATGGAAGTCTCTACCTCACTCCCTACCACCACCCAAGAAGATGTTCACATGGCCAGCCCAACTAACAGTGATGAACCAGATGTAAATATACAGATACAATCTCCACCATCACCTCCCATCCAGCCCTCAGAACCCCTCACCACTAGCCTTACTGAACAACCCACAGCCATCCTTACGGGACCCATGCCGCACACCATCATTTTGCCCTCCTCACCTATCCCTACCTCTATCATTGCTTGCCTAGTTTTCGAACCTCATATAGGTCATCCTGCCACCCATCAAACCATATTAGGCCACCCATCTTATCAACCAGCTCTTGGACAGCCACATCTCCCTACCCAAACATTAACACACCCATTTTCCTTCACCACTACATTTTTCAACCCCAAACCATTGAACCCCTCTTAACCTCCTCAGAACCAACTCAAGCCAACCTACCTCCATTTTTGGCAAACCTTGTAAATATGATGCAACAACTTGATGATTATAATAGAAATCCCCTTTCCCATCACACCTCACCCACATTCACGCCCACCACTAACACACCACCCACCATTCCTGTATTCACGATTCACACTTCACACACAATCATGTCCGATCCCATGGACATTTCACCATCCACAGAACCACCCACCCCCACGTTTGTTCCAACATCATCACATTTCACTTCATTCACATCACCATTTCCAATCACTGTAGTGGCATAGTTAATTGGGATGCCTTGCAAAGAGACCTGGTCAAGGGACTACGGATCAGAGAACAAGAGGTGGCAACCGACATACTACAACACTACATTGATCAAACTGTCGAGCAAAGGTCTGTCAGAGACGACAGACGCTAGGGGGGGGAGAGTGTTGGCATTATACGGGAAGAAGCAAGTACGGCTAGACATGCAGATCTAGCACTGAGGCATCCCATCAATTTTTTCCAGTCCTGACATCATTTTAAAAGTGATTCTCATCACTAACAACCATTGTAAATACCGTTTCATCTTTTTGTGCTCCATTTTGTGCAAGTCGAGGAGTCCTCGAGCTTGGGGAGCCTTAAAAGTAGTTGTCTGCCAATTTTCATATTTTTTAAATCTCGTTTGAGCCCTCAAATAAGCCCTGGAACCTAATTTTTAACTAGGCCGGACACTAGGTATGGACAGGGCCAAAGCTAGTCAAAAACTATAAATAGAGCTAGAGAGCTCATTTTTGGGCTAGCTTCTTGTAGTTTTGAGCTTGTATGAGAACTTGGTTATAATAGAAGTGATTCCATTGGCTTACTCTCTTTGTTCTTGCGGTGTGTGCGCGTGTGTGTGTATGTGTGTGCATGTTTGTGTGCTTCTCACTCACACATTTGTGCCTTCACTTGCTCGAGGTCTTCATACCATCCTCATGTCTTCCCGGATTGACATTAAAGGAGGTGCTACTCATCACTGAGCTACATAAGGCCTGACTCTTGACCATACACCTCACCATCTCCATGAGTGACCTCTTCTTCCGTTTAGCAACTCCATTCTGTTCAAGTGTGTATGCCACTATACACTGGTGTTTTATCCCACATTCAGCCAGAAATGCATTAAAATCAGAGGACATATATTCCCCCTCTCGATCAGAATGGAGGGTGCCCATTTTACATGCTGACATATTTTCAGTCAAAACCAGAAACAGTTTGAAGCACAAACTTTGGACTTTGCTTTGAGTGGATATACCCATGCATGCCTAAAAATTATCAATGAAATTCAGGAAGTAAAGATAATTTCCAAAAGAGGGTGTCTGCATAGGACCACAGACATCGCTATGAACAAGCTGCAATTTATGAGTAGCCCGAACTGAACCATCTTTTGGAAATGAGAAACGCTACATTTTGCCCAAAATACATCCTTCACATACATGTTTGTCGGGTGCCTCAAGTTTGGGCAAAGAGGACACCATTTCAGATTTCAGCAAGCGTAGCAAACTAGTAAAGTTCAGATGACCAAAGCCTGCATGCTAAAGCTTTGCATCTGACATAGCCTGAGAATCATGTACTGCACATGCCAAATCATTCACCGCTTTTCCATAGTCTATGAGTTTATATAGCCCACGACATAAAATGCCAAAAGCAATAATAACATCGCCATTTGACAAATCATGAACTGTACATCTGTCATCATCAAATTTCACAACTAAGCCAATCTTGGCTAATGTAGAAACTGATAACTGATTCTTCTTGATCCCTGGCACAAATAAAGCATCTGACAGAGTGAAAGAACTACCATCAGCAGTAGTCAGAATGATCTTACCAAATTCCATGACATGATAAGAGGAGTTTTTGGTGCATGTTACCAACTCCCATGACAGGATAAGAAGAGTTGTTGGCGCATGTAGGGGCAGGCTCGAGTGAAGAGAAGAAACTGCACTGCGAGGTAATATGTTTGGTCACCCCACTATCAAAGTACCAAACATCTGAGTCTATTGCAGACATGCACTACTCATGAGAATATGGGTTTAAACTGCACACACTAGTAAACACCCATTCTTCATCCTTCACAAGGTTAGCAGGCTCTGTTTTTGGAGTAGAGGCATCTGCAACAACCATTCCAACGTCTTTTTTCTTTGCCTCTTTTGCAGCCAATTTAGGATAGTTCTTTATGATATGATCATTTCCTTCATAGTACTTGCAAAACAATTTCTGCTTTTCTGATTTCTTCTCATCTTTGTCTTCCTTCTTTGAATGTGCAAAATTAGCAGATTTCTACTTACTAGTTGAAGAGCTCCATTTTCCTTTGCCCTTCTAACTAGCCAAGAAAGCTTGATCTGCAACAGACATAATGGACCTGTTCTGCCTCTATTGATCTTCCTACAACAGAACAAAGACTAACTTCTCAAATGACAAGGCATTTGGATTGCCTTTCATCATCAACCAAAGAGTAGAATCAAAACTCTGATATGAATAAGGAAGAGCATTCAGAACATTCTACACAACTGAGCTATCTGGTATAACTTCATCAACTGAAATCAACTGTTCCTTCAAATATTTGATCTTTGTTAGAAAATTGTCCATTCATGTGCTCACTCTCCAACTATTTTTGGAGGTAAGCAACACGAGCCTCATTCCTAGCTTGGTACAATGTGGTAAGTGTATCCCAAGCATCATTAGCTGTTCTGCAAGAGCGAATGTGAGGAATAATGGAACATCGGATAGACAAAGCTATCAATGCATGTACCTGAGCATCTCTACCATCCCAACAAATCTACTCTACAGTAGGTGCAGCAGAAACCACAAAATGAACAAGAATCTATAGAATATCATCATCTTTGACACCATCTCCATCAGCTCCAACACCTATATTTGTAGTACCTGTATTTGCAGGTGTAACAGGACATCTTTCAACACCCTGCACAATATTCCATTGTCCTTTTGCAACCAATACATGTCGCATCATAAAATCCCACAATGGGTAGTTTATACCATCCAACGTATCCTCAACAATCAACATATGGAATACATCACTTCTTTCAGCCATGGTCGGTGACTAAAATACCTTGATGCAAAAAATTGATTGTATCTCAAAAAGTTGAATAGAACTGCCAATACAAATTCTGCTAAACTTGTAGCAGACTTCGAGATGCTTATACTGGCGAACTGAAACTAGTATATACCTTTGGCACAAAAAGAAAAAATAGCCTACACAAGTGCTACGATAGTGCATTCGGAGAGCGAAACGAGCTCAGATCATGATTTAGGCACCACAAAGCAAAGCAGTTTTGATCTCTCAAACACCCTGAGTATGCTCACCAAAATTTGTGCGATTTTGAGACTGCAATCGGAGGAGTGTCGACGATGCCCTAGATGAATCGGTGACCTACTCTGATACCAATTGTTGGAGTTAGACGTCTATGGAAGCACACAAATAGCAGAAGGAAGAAGAAGAAGCTTGGAGCACAACACACAATACTAAATGTATTACTAGAGAATGTACAAAAGATGATCAGCCCATTAGGGCAATAGGTGTATATACAAGTCGGGGAAAAAACCTCCTAAAGAGGGAAAAAAGTGCCCTGGTGGTCCTAGTGTGTTCACACACATCACTAGCTAAATATATCAACACTTTTGGTACTCACATTGATATATACTTGGCTATGGGTAAGATTGCTCATTGTTTTGCCTAACTACCTACTTGTTTTAGTGACAATCTTGAGTTGCATGGTTTGTATACTTCCTCTCAATGGCAGAGTATTGGGCATTCAAGTTCCTTGGGTTCTCAACCATCAGTGGGCACACATTGGACATGTGATCCCCTCCAGAAGTATTGAGATGTTTTGTAGAAAATATTATAGGGGTTTTCTTACTTGACACACCTAGCTTTTGAGCCACTCATTCTACCAATTCTTCTTTAGAGGTAGAGGGATTCGAAGTGAGATTGGTTGAGAAATTTAACTCCTTGTAGATTATCCTCTATATCTATACGAATTCTCACACATTTTCTCTATATTTCAGGGTTCTTTAAGGTAGACATATGATTGTAGCTTCATGCTCAATAAGACATCTAGAAACAGGGAAACTTGTTTAGCTTGAGTAGGTAGATTTGAGATAGGTCATCTCTCAATATATTTTCTAAACCTACATCTTGTTAGCTTCAAAGTTTCTTGAGGTGTTAGTTTAAAGCTATGGATTAATGATGAAGTTTTGTGTCTAATTTTGCTTTTAGAAAACTCCATGATGAAGGCTCCTAGCAATTGATGAATATCCCTAAAATTTCCTTGATTTAGAGGTTGGAGCCAAGTTAGGGTGGTATTCTTCAAGGTTAATAAAAAGGAATTGTATTGAGTGAACAAATCTTCAACTTATTCAACTCTGAACACTTGCTTGAATTCCTCTACATGATCATATGGATCCCGAATACCATCAAAGTAACTCTTTGTGGATTTCACTAGTTGTGTGGGTCTCAAAATTCTTGGGTGCTCTCTTGGTCTAGGCAAGGAGAGATCATCCATGCCTCGTTGGTGTCTATGTCCTATAGGTATTTCTTGGTCTCCTCTCTATCTCTGGTCCTTGTCTTTCCCTTCCTATGGAGTGTACAAAGATCGCTTCTGGTTGCTCTTTTGATTTCTTCTTCTGAGTTCCTAAGACATGCAAAGATCCTGCTCACATGTGACTATGGGTATGAGTGGAATTATATGAAGGAAATATTGGTTCACCCTTCCACATATAGACTTGTTTGTTGTGTTCGGTGAACACATACATACGCTCTGAAGTGTTATCCACATAGACGATCTTACTTGGAATCTCTAGGTCCTTGAATTCATAAATAATGACTTTAATGATGCTGCTAGGTCTGTCAACTCTAAACCTCAAAAAGGCTTCATCAGTCTCCTTGTTAACAAAGATTTCTATTCTTGCATTATCTTGAAGTACCTATTTACGTGTGATAATTCTTGATCGTACCGATTTACCTCGTGGATATCTAGGTTCTCATTCCCTACCTCCGTGATCTAGGTCTGCTTTGTTTGATTCAATTAAAATGGATCCCAACTCATCCGTCTTATCATGTAAGTTGGTCACCACATACATGGTTCCTTGCATATCTATCTATGATCCATTTTTGAAATTTGACCATCGGGTGCTCAATTTTGAAGGGTTGCTCTAGATTCTTAAGTTGAACTACAATCTTTCATAGGCCATTCTCATAGATGCGAGCACCTCGGTGGTTGGTCTTCATGTAGTCTAGTTGAGTTTGATAGGCACCCTCTAGTGTTTGTAGATAGGCAAGTGTTTTTTCACCTATGGGTTTCTCCATGCTAAATGACATTTCTCACTTATAAGTGTCTGATCTCACTATGTAGGGGTAGTTGCTCAACTGTTGAGCCACAATCTTGCCATGTGATTAACACTCGCCTTAGATGATCTAATGCTATGTCATTTGATTTGCATATATGTCTTCCTGACCTAAGGCTCATGAGTTTAGCTTCCCTTTGCTAACCCAATGTACACACACGTTGCAATGTTCCTTTTATGTACCAATTAGTTGTTCTTTGTAATACTCTTTGATGTTTGTCTTGTCATAATTATGCTCTTCAGGGATAACTTTTTATTTCTTTGGTTGGTTCTTGCTGCGTCAATTTATATCCTTTCCCTTATAGTTTCTACAGTTATGATATGTCATTGTATTATACTTGAGTTCTTTTAATGTTCTTGGAATAATCTTCTTAACATCACCCTAAGCTTATGGTTAAGAACTATGTATTAGCCTAGGCTTAAATTGACAAGCTAGGTGTAGTACGTTTCCAACCTTATGAAAAGCTCCTTGTAAGTCGTTAGTATTCTTCCAATTGTCCAAGATCCCTCTCAAGTTGTGCTTCTTGCCTTGGTTTCTAGGGGTATCCACATACCCTTTCCTTGGAAGCCTTGAAATTAATGAAAATATGTCCAATGTTTGCAAAAAATAGACCAAAATTTGAAAAACCCTAATTTTTGCTGAATGAGGAGACTATCATGATACACAAGACCATCATGATAGTAAAATGTGGTCATAATGGGCTAAAACATCATGATGGGTTGAACCATCGAGATGGGACAAACTAACGCTATAGGCTGGACTGTTGCGATAGGCTAGGACTATCACAATGGGCTCGATCGTGATGGTGTTAGACAATTACGATGGGTTGGACCATCGTGATGGGTTGGGGCTATCACGATAGACTGGACCATCATGTGGGCTGGAGCTATCAAGATAGGATGGACCATCAAGATGGGTTGGACCATTGCAATGGGCTGAATTGTTGCCATGGGTTGAATCACCACAATGGGTTGAACTGTTGCGATGAGCTGGGCCATTGCGATGGTATCACCCTCTCACGATGGTGTGGAAATTGTGGAATTTTGCAAATCTAGCTACACATCTAGAGAGACATTGGGGATCCATTGTCACTGCTATAGATGTGCATTGAAGAAATGCAATTTGGTGGCCTGTTGCACTAACCTCAACCAATGAACAAGATGATGCAAGAATCAAAGATTTTGTTTACGTGTAGAGGCTATTGAGCTCGATAGTGTTGGAAAATCTTGCAACGCGACTTACAAGTGCACAAAATCAACACTCTGTCACTCTCTCTTTCTTTTGCTCTCATATGCAAATGAGGGAAATGAGGGTGAATGTGGGTGGATATGGAAAAAATTTGAAATTTTTGATGATGATGATGATGTATGGGTATGGAACATAGAGGTATGGGAAGCGATATGAAGCAAAAAAAAGGTAAAAAATCTTGCAAAATACTCTAACTACTTACCTTCCAATGTCTATCTCCTAACACTCTTACTATCACATGTTTGTCCTTGAGCATGTCCTCATCAACAGTGCCAAATCTCATGTTGCTCTAGACAAGGATATCGAGGAGCTCAATCTCCTTAATTCTAAATCTATGGAGATGTAAGGATGATATGAAGATCGTGAGTGAGTGATGTGTGCAAAGGTCAAGGTGACAAGCTCACTACTTCACACACACACAAGGAAGAGACAATAGGAGAGAACATGAAAGGAGAGAAAACAACACTATTAAATACTCTATGATCTATTACAAGCTCTCCTCAAGAAGCCAACCCCCAAAAATGAGCACTCTAGCCCTATTTATAGTTTTTAAGGTGAAGTGATCGGTTTCACATCTAATGGTTGGTCTAGTTAAAAATTATGTCCTAAGCTACTTTTGGGGTATCAAATGATTTCTAAAAAATATAAAAATTGATAGGCACATTCTATCTAAGCTCTTGAAGCTTGAGGAATCCCTGATTTTCACAAAATGGAGCACTGCAAGGAAAAAATAGGTCTTTGTATGTTACACTAGGTAGTGATTAAAGTCATTGTTGTTGCTCATGATGATGTTGATACTTGTAAATCACTATTAATGTTGGAAAATTAGAGGGTGGGGCTCCCTTGGGTCTCATGCATTTTCTCTTTTACATGCTCCCTCTTCTTTTGTGTCCTAAGCTACTGTTAATAGGAGTCCTATGTTGTGCTATAGATGCAATTCCAAAACTTTGACTTTTTTATCAATCGTGATAGATAGAAATGGTCATCACAGATCCCAAAAAAATGCTCTGTCTCATACCTATGTAGGCTTTTAGCTGAAGCTCAACTTGAATATGCAAGAAGACAACAAAAAACAAGAAAAATTACACACAAGCACACTCGCTCTCTTGTTCTCTAGTGAATCTAAATGAGGAAAATGAGGACAAATGGCTATATATTTTGAAAATAGAAATTTTTTGGTGAAGATGATGATGAGTGGCTATGGTGGAAGAAGGTAGTGGAATGAAGATGATGATAAAAATAGTGAAAAAATTAAAAAATACAACAAATTTTGCCTTCCAACATCAATTCTTCTACTCTCACCATCACATGTTCGTCCTCAAGCATGAATGAGTACCATGTCAAGAATCTTCATCTCCTTAATTTTCAATCTGTGGAGACACAAGGAGGTGAGAGCTCATAAGATGCACACACATACACATACACACGAGGTAGAGGCAAAGAAGATGAAAAATGGAAGGAAGTAGATTCTCTATTACCAATGCTCTTTCTCACAATACGGGCTCCCTTTCCCAAAACTTCTATAAAAAATCTAACCTAAAAAATGAGCTCTCTAGCTCTTTTTATAGTTTTCTTGCTAGTTTTGGCCGGTTTCAAATATAATGTTTGGCATAGTTTCTAAGACTAATTTGAGGCATCAAACGAGCTCCAAAAATTATGAAATGTTTCTACATGATTTCTATGTGAGCTCCTCAAGCTCAAGGAATCCTGGACTTGCAAAAAATGGATCATTTGATTACAAAACTAGGTGCTTCTATTACATAGTGATAAAAATCATTGTTTGAGTGCTTGAAGAAATAATTGATATTTGATATTTGAAAATGTGGATCAATACCACTTAGCTTCACACATGCCATTCTTCACATGCTTCCTCACCTTAGATGTTTGCTCCCTCTAGCCTGACCATGGCCTTGTGTATTGCCAATAGTTTAGAAACAACTAAAGAGGCAATCCAAGATGTAGAAGAATCCAAGGTAGCTATCTAGTAACTTAAACATGTCATAGAATCTGAATTTTCGCATGATGTGTGGATCAAATGAGAAGAGTTTCAAATGTCACACATGCTATATTGATAGTGGTTGTAGTAACTACATGCGTTGTAATAGGGAAATGGTGTTTAATTCACATATGTCCATCACAAAAGGGCATGTAGAGATAGAGGATAACATAAAGCATAGGATGTGGAAGATGGATTTTAGAATGTCAAGTTTCTTGAGAATGTGTCTCATGTTGCAACCATCACTAATAACCTAGACTGTGTTCGAAACGTGGTAGAAAGAGGGTATAAAGCAAGGTTTAATGAGAAAGTTTGTTTTGTGGAAGAAACCAATAAAGACTACAATGAATAAACCAAGGAAGACTCTTGGACATGGAGGGGAATCCATCAAACACTCATAGTTTTTACTTGTCCATTGGTAATAAGAAAATTGCAAAAATTGATTCGTGGAACAAAAGAAGTACCACATTAACATAGAAATGATGAGGATATGCAAAGGAGAGGATTGTTCAGTGAGTTATCTAATTTCACCTCTCATAATATGCAACATTTGTGTCATGCATTAGTTTGATGAATCTTGCACACAAACATTCATGGGGATAAAGAAAAAGGAGCCATCCATTGGAGGAAACAAGTATTTTATGGAATTCATAGATACTCACTTAAGATTTATGTGGTTTTCTTCTACGGTGGTGAGATTTTTAACTGTTTCACCTATTCAAAAGCCTTTTAAAGCCCATGTGACAAGGAGATAGGAAGGTATATAAAGACCCTCATATCAGATGGAAGCGGAGAATAATTTTTTTAATTAGTTATATTAGTAATTTTATGAGCATGGTACTAAGACAACATTCACTTGTAGGTACATAACCCAACAAAATGGGGTGGTAAAAAGGAAATATCGGTATAGTTAAAGTGGATAGAGTCAATCCTCAATGAAATGAATGTTCCTAATTATTATTGGGTTGATGCATCAAAGTGCATCAATCTACATTATGAACATGTGTCCAACCCCCTATGAGCCTTGGTATGATTAGAAACCTAATCCATCACAACTTAAGGTATATGAATGTGTGTACTACGCACACATACTATCCCAAGGTAGATAAACGTATGCTTCTTGGATATTTCATCCAAGCAATGAATAGCATATGACGCATTGTGTACGCAATGAAGAAGGGAAGAAGAGTAAAAAAGGAAGAGCGTATATTATATTTTGGATTCTATAAGAGTAAAAAGGAAGAGCGTATATTACATTTTAGATTTTGTACTAAATCACATGGGTGACTTTGTTATGGTTTCTTCAGTGTTTTGAGTAAAAGGAACATGACAGTTTTCAGTAAAACACCCCCCCCCCCCCCCCCAAAAAAAAAAAAACACACACACACACACCAAAGCCCACTCTACATGACATTTCAGCCTTATCAACCCAAATATACTCATAAGTGTTTTTCTTTATATGCTATTTTCATAATTGATGAATTGACTTTGAATAAAAGGATCCATTAAAGAATGTGAACCCAAGAGTAGATATTTAACTTCATATAAAGGGAATGATCATTCAATAAGGGGTCATGTGAAAAGCCCATATATAATGAGAGACAAGGTGATGGATGTGAAATGATGAGCAAGAGCAAGATTCCTTGTAAGTGGTGGGACATTGTAGCTCAAGCATAAGCATCACCTCTTTAATTGTCACTCCGCGGAGACGTGAGGACCGGTATGAAGACCACGAGCAAGTGAAGGCACAAGTGCGTGAGTGAAAGCACACAAACATGCACACACATACACACACACACACACATGCACAAGGTAAGATCAAAGAGAGGAACAATGGAAAGCTTCGATTGCAAATGAGTTCTCTTACAAAAGCTCTATTCTCTAACAAGCTAACCCCAAAAATGAGCTCTCTAGCTCTTTTTATAGTTTTTTTGACTAGTTTTGGCCCTGCCTAGACCTAGTGTCTGGCCTAGTTAAAAATTAGGTTCCAGGGCTTATTTGAGGGCTCAAACAAAGTCTAAAAATTATGAAAATTAGTAGGATGATACTTCTAATACTCCTCAAGCTCAAGGACTCCTTGGCTTGAACAAAATGGAGTTACAAAAATAGAAAATGGTATTTACAATGGTTTTTAGTGATGAAAATCACTATTTTTGTAGGGAATTCTTGTGAAAATTTGACATACACTTCTTGGAGCTCCCTACTTGCTCCCTTTCCTTGTGTGTCCACCTTTTTATGTGCTTCCATGCTTTGTCCTTGACCTTGAGCTTCAACACTCCCCCCCTCTCGAGTCTGTCGTCCCTGACAGACCCTTGTTGTAGTGGTTGTTCCAAGTAGTGCCTTGAGAGGGAGTGTCCCTTCTGTATGAACAAAAGTCGTCTGACTTCCAGATGTGGCAGGGTTGGTTGTCTGGTTTTGCATCTATCACTACGAGTCTTTGTAAGTTGTAGTCTCTTGGTATGTGCTTCTTCCTTAGATTCCAGCATGACTGTGTTGGTGTGAGTCTTCATTGATGACCTTAGATCGTCTAAAGATGATGTTCATAGTAGTCATGCTAAGTACTCATAACCCATAATGAATGATGGGTAAGTGTCTTCGTGCATGGGTTGAGGAAAATATGTGCCTTGTGCACAGCCTTGTAATGTAGCCCTATGCATGCTTACTTGGAAAATGCATTGGAAGAAGTATGGTGCAAAAAATTGGGGGTCTTGAGCTAAGTGCTCAAGGGTATGCCGACGAAGAGGTTTCCTAAGCTATCATGGTTATAATGTTTCCAAAGTAAAGATTCTTACCATGGAGAAGGTCGATCGATTATTATACTTCATGTTGTACACGCAGCCCTTGGGATGGAACATTGTTGATGAATGTCCGTGTTGATGGTCCACTGATGAGATTTTTTTGTGAGTGCCTGGTTCTGTCTCCTCTTTTCACAGCAACGTTTGCCAAATACTGAGAATTGAATTTCTTTATATTCTTTGACAAACAACATTGGGTAATTACACCAAGCTTAGGTTCACATATTCTCTTTAGCTCACCATAAGCAGGAGTCTTCTCTTCCCGTATACATACAAAGATTTGCAAGGTAGCAGAACTACCCTTTGCACATATCTCCCTGGATGCTCTCTTACATGCAGTAGTTAAGCATCACTCAAGTTGCGGACCTTCAAGCTCTCCACTCCTACCATGGTAAGAGAAAACCATAGTTGTGGATGCCATGTTCATGCCAAGTTCTTGACATCTACTAGATAAGGCAACAATTATATCATCTGCTAGCCGAGGCACACTTCTATCCAAACTGATAAATGCCCAATAATCAATAGTTCCCTCTTCAACTAAGCATGACTCATTCATGTTTCATGAGCCAAACCTGGGAACAAGCTCTCTCTCGCTTTTCTTCTTCTTCTTCTTTTTTTTTTTTTTGAACAAATGTCACAAAACAAGAAGACAAAAGTTAGTATTAATAAAAATATTTGACATATGTCAATGTGCTCTTGTGCTTGGGATTCTCAAGTGTGTCTATGCACGGCCGCATAATTTGGCCCTATATTAATGCATACTTTGGAAGTGCATGACCTCAATGGTGCAAAAGACAGGGTTGTGCAAGAAGCACATGGTTGTCGCTCGGCGAGGCTTTCAATATTACTTGTAGATGTTGACGCCGGCTTTGGTGGAGGTATCCATTGAATCTGGAAGTGAGGTAATCCTCCTTATTGGGGTCCATCTTAGAACAACATTTGGCACTGTAGAGATCACTTCAGGCGTCTTCATCTTTGGATGTTTTCTGAACTGTGGTATCCAGTGTGGTTGGCGCTTTGGTTCGGTGTAGGCTACTTGTACTTTTGGCTTCCAAACCCATACCCTTTTTGCATGTCTTCCTTCTCTGGTTGAAGAGGTGATTTGATCTTCTTTCGGTCTCTGTACACAGTTCTTGCCCTTTTCTCTTTTTGACTTCTTTGTTGAGACTCTTCCCATCTGGGGGAACATAGGTTTTTGTGGATGTAAGAGCTTCTTAGGTACCCACATCTGTAATCACCCTTGTTGAGTTGCAGCTAATTTCTTGGGCAACCAAACTTGTCGGATACCTTGTGGTTGAGCTTGTCCGAGCTCCTTCCTTCCTCGTCTGACCTGGTTGGAGTCCCTGGAGGGGAATTGTGGGGTTAAGGTCGGTGGTTGCTCTCCTTTTTGTACCCAGATCTGCTTCATGCCCGGCACTACTTTCCTTTCGAGATCTCGTTGTCTATTTGATATAGCAGTTGTCCTGTTTGGTTGTGCTTGCCTTATTGGTTGAGTTGTAGTGGCGGCATTAGTCCTTGCACCAGAGAAGGAGTCCGCTTGTCTTTGAACATGTTCTTCCATGATTGAGTTCTTCTGCGACATAGAGCTTTTGATGCATACAACATCTCTTTTGCTAAGATTAGTCCTAGGAGAACTACAAGATGTGACATCTGGATTCGTGAGCATGCCATTTTCTAGTTCTAGTGTAAAGCATTGTCCCTGGACCCAAACTTGAAGAAGTTGACTTCTTAGGTTCAAGTTGATTGCATTGTCATAAATCCAATCTTGTCATAAGACAAGTGGTTCTGTAAGGTTCTCATCTTGACACACTAACAGTTTGACTTTCATTGGAACATCTTGAAGGTAGATGGGAAGTTCCACCTCACCCAAACAAGGGGTTTCCACACCTCCCAATCCTATGAGATAAGCTTCTATGGGATTGATGTTCAACTGCAAGTCTTGGGAGTTGGAAATTCTAATTGCACTACTGGCTGCACCTGAGTCAATCAATGCTTTCACAGTCCTTGCACCCTTTCCTTGTCCTATCTCTATGGTCACAAAGGGACGTCGGTTGATGACTTGAGAAGTCACTATGCCTGATTTTTGGCACATATCCATGTGATATTTTGGGGCTTTTGAGTTGACATCTAGGCCTAGTCGTCTTAACTTATTTCGCCTTATGCGCTCTCTAGCCTCTGCTTGTGCTTCTTCTCTCACCCTTAACTCCTCTTCTTTTCGCTTCTTAGCAGTGTTGAGTCTCGTAAGCATATCCTCTGTAAGAGGTTCTTGGTATAACTTGACTCTACATCCACTAATATAGTTGGGCAAGATATCTCCTTCTAGAGTGGCCAACTGAACTACACCGCTAGTGGAAATTTTATTAATGATCATGGGTTCGTATCCTCTTTTTTCCAACTTACGGGCATGTTGCTTTAGCGTATAGACCAGCACTAGGTCTCCCTCTTTCAATCCTTTATCTTTGATATGTGCATCAAAGTATGCCTTTTGTCTTTTATTTGCAGCATAGATGCCTGTTGCCGCTCGTAGCCTCGTCTCACCTAAGCGTTCTAGATCAAAGATCCTAGAGGACAACTCATCTCCATTCCACTCATGCTCTTGTCCTACCTTTAAAGCTGGGATTAGGAAATCCATTGGTAGCACAGCATTCTATCCGAAGACCATCTGAAATGGGGTGGCATTGAGTACCGTTTCGTAGGCAACTCGATAAGCCCAAACAGCATGATGAAGTTGTTTGTCCCAATCAGAGCGTTTATTATTTACAAGTTTTGTCAACACGTTACATAGGATCTTGTTCGTGCTTTCGGCTTGTCCGTTAGCTTGTGGGTGATAAGGGGCAGACTTCTTATGTATCACCAAGAATTCTTAGAGAAGATTTTCAATGACTTCATTTAAGAAGTGTGTGCCTCTATCGCTCACTAACTCTATGGGTAGTCCATATCTCGTGAACACATTCTCAAATAAGAATTTCACCGTAGTCTGAGCATCATTCTTTGTTGTGGCTTTCACTTCTACCCACTTTGTAAGGTAATCTGTGGCGACAATAATATACTCTGCATGGGAGTTTCTAGCTGGGGGGTTAATAGGACCTATGAAGTCTATGCCCCACTTCAAAAATGCACGCCCTCCCATCATAGGCCTCAAAGGCATCTCGTCTTTTCTAACTGGATATTGAGCACGTTGGCATGTGTCACATTTCTTCACATAGGTATGTGCATCCATATGAAGAGTTGGCCACCAAAGTCCTGAGAAAAGAATGGTCTTGATTACTCGGTCAGGACCAAAATGTCCACCTGCAACACTACTGTGTGCAGTTTCTAAGACTTTCAAATAGTCTGATTCATGAACGCAGAGTCTTAGGTAACCATCTTTGCCTCTGCGGTATAGGTTGTCTCCTACTAAGGCATAGCCTTGAGCCTCTTGCTCCATGCTTCGTCTTCTTGCTAGACTAGCCTCTTTGGGTAATCTTCCTGACCTCATAACTCTACCAATGGAGCACTCCAATCAGGAATTAATGACACTTGATAAAGGGTGGCGTGCTCCACTGGTGGTCTCTCTCTGCACATTGGACAATTCTTAATCCACTCATGTGTTTCTTTGTCCATGCTAGGCCAATACACTCCTAAACGTTTCAGATTTTGTAATGTGTGCTGTTTAGAATAATGATTTCCTAGCAAATCCTTCATGAGCTTGTTGCAACCAACTACTATGTTCATCGTCCTCAACACAACAAGCTAAGACACCCTCAGTATCTTGTTTGTACATGCTTCCTGCCAATATGTGACATTTTTGTGATTTTACAATTTCTTCTTGTGATGTTTTCACATTCTTATTTGCAGGGCCGAAGGTTAGGACTGGTACCAACTTATTTGCCCATTTAGGAACAACTTCTAAATTGAACAAATAAGCATCCGGTAGGTCGCCAGACACTCCTTGAGGTGACTCTCCTGAAGTGATGCGAGAAAGGTGATCTACCCGAAGGTGGGTTCTACCTTTCCTAACAACAACTTCAAAGTCATATTCCATTAGTAAGAGAAACCATCTTACTAATCGTCCTGTATTGCAAGGTTTATTGACCAGATATAACAAAGCTTGATGATCAGTGAAAAACTTGAATGTGTTGGCCAATAGGTAGTGTCTAAACTTCTTCACAACATATACCATGCCTAAGCCCTCTCGCTCAGTTGTGGTATAGTTTCGTTCAACTGCGGTGAGTTGTCTACTAGCATATGCTATGGGCAAATCTAAGTTTCCTTCACCTGTGGGTTGTGCTAGCACACATCCTATGGCGTGATTGGATGCATCCACATGGACATGGAATGGTTTATTCCAATCAAGAGTGGTCAGTATTGGTGATGTGCACAAACGTTTCTTCAGTTCATTGAAAGAATTCTCACATTCGTCGTTCCACTCAAAATTAGACAACAAGGCATAAAGGGCTCTAGCTATGATTGTGTACATGTGGATAAACCTACGGTAATATCCACAATGGCCCATAAAGGCTTGTACCTCTTTAACATTCCTTGGCCTTGGCAGCTCCGCTATGGCTCGTACCTTATCTTTATCTGTTGAGATTCCATTCTTAGAAACAATATGACCTAAGATTTTACCTTGACGCACCATGAACACACACTTTTCTGGGTTCAGACACACTCGATATTCTCTACACTTATTGAAGATTTGTCTGAGCTCAAGGATGTGGTATCTTCTTTCTTGGGAATGGGCACATAAATCATCCACATACACTTCTAAGCTCTTCCGCAAGAACTCTTTGAAGACATGACACATGAGCCTTTGGAAGGTTGCAGGTGCATTGGTGAGCCCAAATGGCATCACACGAAATGCAAAGATTCCCCACTCCGTGGCAAAAGCTGTTTTGTGTTGATCTTCTGGGGCAATGGCTACTTGATTGTAACCTGAAAATCCATCAAGGAAGCTATAAACTTCCTTGCCTGCAACACGCTCCAATAGGTGTTCCGTGATTGGAAGTGGATAACTATCTCTGATCGTAGCCGCATTAACTTTTTTAAGATTAATACACACGCGCAACTTTCCATTCGTCTTGGGTACCACTACAATGGGGGACACCCATTCAGTATGCTCAATCTCATAGATAAATCCAGCTTCAATCAGCCTAACAATTTCTTCTTTTATCTTGGCTGCATAAGTGTCATTATATGTGTAGGGCTCTGTTTGGTAGGCTTGGCATCAGCCATCATGGGGATCGTATGAGAGCATATTCTTGGATCTACCCCCTTCAAGTCTCTATAGAGCCATGCAAACACATCCCTATATTCCCTTAATAGAGCTACGAGCTCCATTTCTTCTCTTGCACTTAGATCATCTCCTATATATGTGCATCTCTCTTCGTTCTCTTCAATGGTCACTACAATTTTCTTGGTCTTTTCTTTATTATCGTGTGAAATTTTCTGGTACTTCAAACAATGATTCCTCCTCTTCTTGTTTCACAGCTTTTCTTTTCTTTTTCTTTTGAGTGCTCTCACTTCCCTCCTTTGAATTTGCTGTTTTAATGCTTGTGAGAGGTTCTTCTTCTTTTTGGTTAAACACTCATACATCTTCTAAATAGTGCTTTTCCGAGTTAAAGCAACTATCCATCACAATAGACTCTAGATCATCGTCATTCTCTTCTTCTTCTATGACATCACTAGGGTCACATTCTTCTAGCAAGGGCTGACACATGAACAATGAAATATCATAAACCTCCTCATCACAATGAGGTGTCCATTGTTCTTCATTGACAGAAATGTCCATGGTGGCTAAGATTTCTGGCCAACCATGAGGCTCAAATTCATCATCTGGAAAGATCATCGGTGTATAGGCTGGGTCCTTAATTGGTCTATCTCCTCGAGAAGTTCCATCTTCTCTTGCCTTTAAGCGTTTTTCCTCTTCCTCCGCGACTTTGCACATCCACAAATGAGTATCTTCATGCAACCAAGATGGATCAGGTGAACTTTCAGAATGCACAGAGATGGAATCTTCTTTTGCTTTGTGGATAGGATTCCACTGTAGGGGAGGTATATCTCTGAAGGTGTAATCCTTCAAATTGACCTTGGTGGTGACCCCTAAGTGCTACAAGTACAAGGAGTTGGTTCCCCAATCCTGTACTATTTGCAATTGTCGTAGGAAGGGTCTTCCTAGGATCATCTCATAGACATTATTTTTCTCAAAGTCACATATAGCATATGTATGTTCAAACTCTACCCCACAGGTGGTTAGAGTTAATCCTTCTAGCAATCCCAGAGGTCTTTCAAAATGGCCATCAGCCATTTGAAGCTTCATCCTAGTTGGTCTTAATGTGGGTTGTCCCCATTGCTTCCACAAGGAGGTGGTTGCAATAGCAACACTAGAACCTGAATCTATGATTGCTTTGGTTGTGTAGCCTTGGTAGGTGATTGGAAGATAAGTTTACCTTCTTCACCCTCACACATGTCCCCTATTTTCTCTAGAGGTATCTCTGGGACTTTCTGCTTAGAGGCTGCTTTTGGCATATCGGACTCAAGTTCTGGGACTTGATCCTTCACATGATTCCATAGCTCAGGTTTTGCTTTGAGCAGCTCTTCTACCGTGAGATGACACTGAACCTTAGTGTTCTTCACGACATCAGTGTTCCTTGGAACCACTGAGTCTTTGTTTCTTACGAGTATTGTGGGAGCTCTGATCTGAATAGATTCGTATTGTGGGAGCTCTGATCTGAATAGATTCAGATTCCCATGGGCTTGGAAATTGAGGCAGTTCTTCTAAGGTATTAGATTCAAAATCTAATCTTTTGTCTTCTTGTTGTTCTGCTTCATCTCCATAAATAGATGGAATGTCTTGGGGAAATTGATCATGAAGGTCATCAATCTCACGAATAGGAGGGGAATTACCCTTCTCCTTGGCCCATTTCTCCTCTTGTATTCCCCGCAAGAACTCTTGAGAGTGTTCCTGAATTGAAGGAGGTATTCCAGCATCCGTGGAATTAGGAACATAAGCTCCCATTGGTGGTGAGCTTCTTCTCTCAATAACTGGTTGAGCTTGTGGAGGTAAAGAAACTTGTGGTTTGTTTACCAATTGCTCTAATCTTTCTAGTAAGCCCTCAAAATGCAAATCTATTTTGACAGAGTTTGTCTGATTGAACTTTTGACTAGTCTCAAGTATAGCTTGAGCTTGTTCTACCATTTTCATGCACATTTTCATTCGTTCAATCTCTAAATCTGCTCCAGGGTAACTCTTATCTAGGTTTGCAGCTGTAGGCCCTTCCTGAAGATGAGCCTGGTAGGCCTTGAACATCATGTCCAAGCCTTCTAGGGTTGGATCTGCAAGAACAGACCCTGGTTGCGGCCTATTTACAATGGGTGGTGGGGTGGGATGAGATGGAGTGGATGGAGTTTCGGCATGCAAAGGTTTTTGAGATGCGATGTCTTCTATTTTTGTTTTTGCGTCTTTCAAGCTTTCTTATAATTCTGATAACTTTTTATTCCACTTGCGATTGGCTTTCTCTCTGGTAACTTTCCATGTTCTTGTTTTCCTCTTACTAGGCTCTTTTGATTCACTCAACTCCGATTGTTCTGCTGGTTTATCCTCTTTTAAGGCTTGTGCTCTAGTGACAGCTTGTATAGGAGCCACATTACTGCTACTTGAACTTGAATCTGCCACTAAGCCTACCACATTAATGGGTGTAATCTTGGGTGCACTAGAGGGGTTTCTTGGACAATCTCTGGGAAGATGGTCTTTGCTACAATCAGGACAAAAAGCCTGTATTATGATAGCCTGTCCTTGACTCGGAGATGGTGGGTGGGGACAATCACGAAGGAAATGATCGCCCTGACATCTGAAACATGGTCCTCTAGGGGCTTGTGGTCTTACTTGTCTCAATTGGGGCCTAGGGTTAGCATTTGTGTACATGACATTGGAGTATTCAGGCTCCCAATTTTGTTCCATAGGTGGTGCCTCATATCGATACGGATAAATCTCACTATGTTCAGGTGACTCAGTGTAATAAGCATGTGGACTACCTTCATGGGGGTAGTCTGAACTATGAGCATGGGAGTCATTATCTGGTATCAATGGGGTTAGTGGCACCAAGGCTCTATTTGGATTTTCCTCTCCCACAACATACTTGACTGGAATCACATTGGCAGGAGTTGGTGGTTGGTTTCCCAAGACTGGTTGTGGCCGATATGGTGCCTGATATTGCTATTGTGGTCTATAATATGGCTGTTGGTATTGGTTTTGATACCTACCTTGTGGGTAAAGTTGTTGATAATTTTGTCTAACAGCCTGCCTATTGTAGGGACAATCTTGAGCTGTATGGTTTGTGTACTTCCTTTCAATAGTGCAGTATGGGGTATTCCTTTCTCTCATGTTCTGGTTGTGCATTGGGCATACATTAGCCATGTGGTCGCCTCCGCAAGTATAACACCGATTCAATGGGGTGACTCTCTGTGTTTGTCTATTTTGGACTCCTAGCTTCTTGGCAACTTGCTCTGCTATCTCATCTATTTCCGTGGAGATTTTCGAAGCATGACTAGTAGAACTATCAGAATCCTTATAGAGTTTGGACAATCCTAACTCCTCACCCAAGTTATCTTCTATGTCAATGCATGTCCGCACACACTCTTCTATGGATCTAGGCTCTTTCAAGTACACATATGATCTTAACTTTGTGCTAAGTAAGCCATCTAAGAACAAAGCCACTTGCTTGGCTGGTGTGGGTAACTCTGGAGCAGGGCATCTTTCTACGTACTGTCTAAACCTTCTACCTGCTAGTCGCACTGTTTCTTGGGGTGTCTGCTTGAAACTGTGGATCAAAGATGATGTTTTATGCCTGATACCACTCTTGGAAAATTCTACAATGAATTCATCTAGCAGCTGACCTATATCACGATAGTTGCGACTACTCAATGGTTGAAACCAAGCTAAGGTAGTGCCCTTAAGAGTCAAACCAAATGCCTCATACTGGGTGAACAAATCCTCAACCTGTTCAGATCTTAACACTTGTTTGAACTCGGCCACATGATCATAAGGATCTCCTATCTCGTCAAAATAATTCTCCATTGCCTTGATCACTTGAGTGGGTCTAAGGGTTCTTGGGTGCTCTCAGGGTCTAGGTAATGGAAAATCTTGTTCATCTCTTTGTTGTCTATGTGCTTGATGTCTCTCTCTTTCAGGTCTTTCATTTTCAAATCCTGATCTATTCCTACCCACAGTGTGTGCAAAACTTACCTCAGGCCTCTCTCTATTTCTTTCTCTCTGAGCTTCATGAGCTTGGGATGATCCTACTCCTTGGAGGCCATGGGAAACATTGGATCTTGATGGAAGGAAAATCAATTCACTCTTCCAAGTATATGCATGCCTATCATGTTCCGTTACCAAGAATATTTTCTCTGATGTGTTATCCAGGTAGACAACTTTGCCTGGTATCTTTGGATCCTTGAACTCGTAGATGATAACTATGCCCAATTGGCTAGGTTGATCTGGCTTGAATCTCCAAAAGGCTTCCTCTGTTTCTCTATTAAAAAATAGTTCTATGCTTTTGTTGTCTTGAGGGATCCAATCTGGAGTGATCACTCTCGTCAAAAGACTTGCCTCTAGGAGTTTGGGGTCCTTGTCCTACATTTCCTTGCTCTAGGTCTCCTATCTCATTCTCAGGAATGATATTTCCAAACTCATTGGTCCGATCTGGTAGGTTGGTGACGGTTCCTTCCTCATCAATGTATGAACCCTCTTCAAACTTGACTACTGGGTATTCAAGTCCAAAGGGTTGATCTAGATTTTTGAGTTGGACCACTGATCGCCTTAGGCCATCCTCATAGATGTGAGCACCTAATCGGTTGGTCCTGATATATTCCAACTGTGTCCTATAGGGACCTTCTGGTGTTTGTAAATAGTCACTGCATGAGTTACCTGCAGGTTTCCCCATGCTAAAAGACATTTCTGAGTCACTTGTGTCTGAACTTAGTCTGTAGGGATGACCACTTAGTTGTCGTGCCCAAGACTTAGCTGTATGGTTGACACTTGTGAAGAGATGGATAAGTATGTGTTTGAAGATGAAGAGGTGTTGCAAAATCCTTGATCTACACCAGCAAAATGAACTCTAGGAGTAGATGGTGGGCCCTTTTAGCTTGCCAATGGATGTATTAGACACCCTATGTACCTTGGAAGATCACTCTCAAAAAGATAGATCAAAACAGATAAGTTGGAGTTAGCTCAGAGGTGAAAACTTGCTATTCTTGGTTCATACACCTGTCCAGTGTTTTACATAATTCTCTGAGCACACCAATAATTAGCTTAATTCCTCTTGGGGAAGTCTAGGTAACTTAAAGAGCTAACTTTCAAGAGTAATCTCATCAAAAATAATAAACCACACACTGAGAATGAGTTTTAACAAGTGATGATATCATCCCGATTTTCACGGGCTGCTATAGTTTGAGACCAGTGAGCCGAAAAATCAACATAACTCAACATGTAGAAATCCAATGATTATAAAAACGTGTATGGTTATACTAGACAGTAATCTGAATCCAACAAGCTTTAAATCACTGAATTTGGATAAGTAACCACTGAGAAACACCTCTGACAAGATGAGTGAAAAAGTCGGGTACCTTACAGAGAAGTGAAAATGCACAGACACTGTTGACTTCAACTGAATATAAATGAAGATTGCAACATCCAAATGACATGAAGATTTGTGAGCATATAGTAGACTTATAGAGCTAACTTTACCAAGTTAAACCACTGAAAATGATGCACCAAGCGCAGAGAAAACATCTCTGCAAGCTGACTGAGAAAAACTCAGAGTAATGGCAGTGAGTAGTACACTTCACAAGAACATGGAAAGATGAACTCAAATAATCATGAAAATGAAAGTATATTGCTTGTACAATACAATGACTTACTGATACATATGTGTGCCTTGTAATCACACCTTGATATGGCATAAAGCTCAGCTCTTGGAGGTCTTCACATAGGTCTCTCTAACCACGACTAAAACTGCCATCTATTTATAGTTGAGTTTGGGAGGCTAACTTCACTCAATCACTCTCCAATCAATCAATGATTGATTTGATTCTCTACCTACCACAAATCACGAATTCGTCGCTCCTCTTTCCATTCTTGATCAAGTGGACTCAACCACTTAAGATTCTCTTACTTTTACATTAAGTAAACTCTTCAAAAGTTACAAGAGGTAGTTCACAAGTGAACTTTACATAGTCTTCATTTTAAGGCTTTTTCTATGACTTTGTGGGACTCAAGCCAATACTTAGGCTTGTCATAGACTTGCTCCAACAGCTCCCTCTCAAGCCAAGTATGCTTGAGGTCTTCAATCTTCCAAGATTACCTGCAAACCAATCATAGCCTTAAATTTGCAAAGCTTTGTACCATCCAATGCTTTGGTTAGAATATCTGCACATTGTTGATGAGTGGACACATATGATTATTGAATCTCTTTGCTTAGAACCTTTTCTCGTACATAGTGATAATGAACTTCAATATGTTTAGTCCTTGCATAAAAAATAGGATTAGCAGCCAAATGAATAGAACTCATATTGTCACCAAAAATAGTTGGAGTTCCAAACTCCAATCCAAGATCTTTGAATAATGTCTTCATCCACATAGCTTCTTGTGTAACTATGGCAAGACCTCTATATTCAGTAGAAGAGAGAGCAACTATGGGTTGCTTCTTGGATGACCATGAAATAAGCTTTGAACCTGCAAAGGTAAGATAACCTGAAGTGCTCCTTCTATCTTCCTTGGAGCCAGCCCAATCTGCATCAGAAAATAGCTTCAAACCTAAATCAGATACATAAGGATAATAAAGTCCTTCATTTATGGTTCCTTTGAGATACTTGAGAATCCTTTTGGCAGCATCCATATGTGGCTTCCTTGGTGTGTGCATAAATTGACTTAGCACACTCACACTGTAACATATATCTACTCTTGTCAATGTGGCATAGTTGAGACTACCCACTAGACTTTGATATGATGTGAAGTCCTCTATGAGTTCACCTTCATGTGAGCTCAATTTGTGATTGACCTCCATTGGAGTACCTGCAATCTTACAATCTTGCATCTTGAATTTTGCCAACATGTCCTTAATGTACTTCCTTTGAGTGAGAAACAAACCATGATCTTTGTAGACAACTTCCAAACCTAGGAAGTAGGTAAGTGAACCCAAATCACTTATCTTGAACTCTTCTCTCATCTGATCTTTGATCTTCTTCATACCATCTGCATCATTTCCTGTCAATATAATATCATCTACATATACACATAGGTAGATGACCTCGGAATTACTCTTTTTAATAAAGAGTGAAGGATCTGCCTTGCTTGGTTGAAAGCCTTTGTCCTGCAAGAATGAAACAAGCCTGAAATTCCAAGCTCTTGGAGCTTGCTTGAGACCATACAATGCTTTGTTAAGTTTACATACATAATCAGGATAAACTTGGTTCTCAAAACCAGGTGGTTGTGCCATATATACCTCTTCTGTTATCCAACCATTCAAGAATGCATTCTTTACATCTAGTTGAAGTATCTTCCGATTCTTGGAAGAGGAAATACTAAGCAAAACCCTAATAGTAGGAATCTTTGCCACAAGAGAGAAGGTCTCCTCATAATCAATTCCCTGAGTTTGTGCAAAGCCTTTTGCTACAAGCCTTGCCTTATACCTGTTAATTGAACCATCAGAATTCTTCTTCAGTTTATAGACCCATCTTGAGCCTATTACCTTCATGGATGAAGTCTTGGGCACCAAATCCCAAGTGTTGTTTTCCTCAAGTGCTTCAATCTCTTCCTTCATTGCATGCTTCCATTCTTATTTTTCTTTGGCCTCTTCAAATGATGATGGCTCCTCTCGGTTTATGTCCTGTGCTATGTAGATAGAATGTTTAGTTACTAATGAGGTGTCAAACCCATACCTTTCTGGTTTTTTCTTTTCCCTCATAGATCTTCTTAGGCCATGATGTGATGATTCTGCCTCATGTCCAAGTTCCTGCAATTTTGCTTTACCTTTAGACTTCCATGCTTTGATCTTTTCCATCTGAGATTCTTCATCATCCTCTGAGGTATCTTGTTCTTCAATCTTTGGTTGTTCTCTACCAAGCTTTGGAAAATCTTCTTCAAGATTATATGGTAAATTGACCTTCCTGCATGAATCTTCATACCATGAATTGTTCTCATCAAAAACTACATCTCTGCTTACCAAGAATCCTTTGTTGGTAGGGTTTTATAACCTGTAGCCCTTTTGATTGTTGTCATATCCAATAAATACACACCTTTCTGCCTTTGGATCCATCTTGCCTCTAACCTAGGAAGGAACATGAGCAAAAGCAATACATCCAAAAATTTTACAATGATCTAAGCTTGGTCTTCTTCCATTCCAAGCCTCATATGGAGTCATCCCATCAAGGGATTTTGAAGGCAACCTGTTAATCAAGTAAGTGGCTGTAGATACAGCCTCAGCCCATAAGTAATTAGGTAAATGCTTTTCATTTAACATAGACCTTGCAGCTTCAACAATTGTCCTATTCCTCCTTTCTGCCACTCCATTTTGCTCAGGAGTGTACCTTGTAGTTACCTCTCTTTTGATTCCTCTTTCTTGAAGAAAAGAATCAAACTCATGGGAGAAGTATTCTCCCCCTCCATCTGACCTTAGCCTTTTTAGTGATTTACCTGTTTGATTCTCCACAAGAGCCAAATATCTTTTGAAACATGAAAAAACTTCATCTTTGTGTTTCATAAAGAATAGGATAGTCCATCTGCTGCAATCATCAATAAAGGAAACATAATACCTTGATCCAGATATTGAAGCTTCCTTGCTAGGTCCCCATACATCTGTATGAACCAACTCCAAGAGATCTCCATGCATATAACCTTTCTTCATGAATGGTAACCTGTGAGACTTTCCAAATTGACATGCACTACACTTATAAATCATATGTTGTTTTGACAAAATAGGAAGTCCAAGTACACTTTGGTCCCTGCAGATTTGCTTTAATGACCTTTCACCAATATGTGCTAACCTTTTGTGCCATACTTCCAATTCTGTGAGTGTCTGACTACCATAATTAAAGAGAGCAATGTTTCTAGTGTCCTGTAATTCAAATGTGAACAATCTACCTGTCTTTTCACCTTTTGCAATTTTTTTGAATCCTTGACTTGGATCTTCAACAAATGCTCCTGCTTTTGTGAACCTAACTTGCAACCCTTTCTCTACTATCTGCCCAACACTTATCAAATTCTTTGTAATGGTAGGGACATAGAGTACCTTACTGAGTAGGTTGATTTTTCCATCAGGTGCTTTGACATTGCCTATTTTCTCCACAGGATGTCTTGTGTCATCTCCTGTTTGTACCTCATGCTTATTCCTTGGATCTTCTAAATTTGATAGGAGTGCCACATTTCCTGCCACATGATTTGAACAACCTGAATCTATGTAGAAAACATGCTCATCAGATTTACCTTGTGGCATAGCCATGTTCATGATCAATAATGAATCCTCTTTGTTTGAGTCTTCTGTGTAGTTATTGTAGTCTCTCCTTCCTTTGTAGCCTCCTTGATAGTTTGAATGATTGTAGTTGTTGTAGTTGCCATGGTAGTTGTTGAACCTTCCTCTTGAGTAGCCATAACTTCCTCTATTGTATCCTCTGCCTCTTTGATTCCTGGAATTCCTAAAGCAATTTTCAGTTGTATGATTAGTTAATCCACAAATAGAACATGAGTTGGAGTCTTGGGATCTCCCCCTGCCTTGTCTACCTCCTCTTCCTCTACCTCTGCCATGTCTTCCTCTACCTACATAGTTAGCTTGATATGTACCTGCTTCATCATCCACTTTCTTTGCCTTTCCTTTGTTATCTTTAGACTTGCTTTTATCCGTGTATAAAGCTGAAGATTGATTACCTTTAGAGCTTTCTCCATTTTTTATAAGCTTTGCCTCTTGAGTAAGTAGTTGTCCAATGAGTGTGTTGAAATCAGGTACATGCATGTCCATGTACAAATCCATAGCTGTGGTGAAGGCTTCCCACTTATCATCTGCCTTCAAGCCATTGATGACCTGCCTTACAATTTTCTCTTCATCTATTACCTCTCCAATGCTTCCCAACTGATCCGCTATGTCCTTGAGCTTTGTGACAAAATCAGACACATTTTGTTTGGGAGCCTTCTTGAGAGTTGTGAAATCCAACCATAGTTGATGCTTCCTAGCTTTAGTACTTGAAGAAAAGAAAGCTTCAAGTGCATCCCACACTTCCTGAGATGTCTTACAACTTCTAATGTGAGGCAACAAAAAATATGAGATAGAGTTGAGGAGATAAGACCTTGCAAGTGCATCCTTGGAGCACCATGTGCTCAATCTTTCTTGCTCTTCTTGTGTTGGTTGACTTTTGTTCCTGAAACTTGGCATAACTTCATCTCCAGCCACATAACCATATAAACTTCTACCTTGGAGATAAGCTTCCATTCTTAATGACCAAGCTGAGTAGTTACTTCTGTCCAATTTGTCAATTGATGAAGGAAATCCATCTGCCATGTTGTCCAACCTTGCTCTGATACCACTGTGAAGAGATGGATAAGTATGTGTTTGAAGATGAAGAGGTGTTGCAAAATCCTTGATCTACACCAGCAAAATGAACTCCAGGAGTAGATGGTGGGCCCTTTTAGCTTGCCAATGGATGTATTAGACACCCTATGTACCTTGGAAGATCACTCTCAAAAATATAGATCAAAACAGATAAGTTGGAGTTAGCTCAGAGGTGAAAACTTGCTATTCTTGGTTCATACACCTGTCCAGTGTTTTACATAATTCTCTGAGCACAGCAACAATTAGCTTAATTCCTCTTGGGGAAGTCTAGGTAGCTTAAAGAGATAACTTTCAAGAGTAATCGCATCAAAAATAATAAACCACACACTGTGAATGAGTTTTAACAAGTGATGACATCATCCCAATTTTCACGGGCTGCTACAGTTTGAGACCAGTGAGCCGAAAAATCAATATAACTCAAAATTTAGACATCCAATGATTATGAAAATTTGTATGGTTATACTAGACAGTAAGTTTAATCCAACAAGCTTTAAATCACTGAATTTGGATAAGTAACCACTGAGAAACAACTCTGACAAGATGAGTGAAAAAGTCGGGTACCTGATAGAGAAGTGAAAATGCACAGACACTGTTGACTTTAACTGAACATAACTGAAGATTGCAACATCCAAATGACATGAAAATTTGTGAGCATATAGTAGACTCATAGATCTAACTTTACGAAGTTAAATCACTGAAAATGATGCACCAAGCTCAGAGAAAACATCTCTGCAAGCTGACTGAGAAAAACTCAGAGTAATGGCAGTGAGTAGTACACTTCACAAGAACATGGAAAGATGAACTCAAATAATCATGAAAATGAAAGTATATTGCTTGTACAATACAATGACTTACTGATACATATGTGTGCCTTGTAATCACACCTTGATATGGCATAAAGCTCAGCTCTTGGAGGTCTTCACATAGGTCTCTCTAACCACGACTAAAACTGCCATCTATTTATAGTTGAGTTTGGGAGGCTAACTTCCCTCAATCACTCTCCAATCAATCAATGATTGATTTGATTCTCTACCTACCACAAATCACGAATTCGTGGCTCCTCTTTCCATTCTTGATCAAGTGGACTCAACCACTTAAGATTCTCTTACTTTTACATTAAGTAAACTCTTCAAAAGTTACAAGAGGTAGTTCACAAGTGAACTTTACATAGTATTCATTTTAAGGCTTTTTCTATGACTTTGTGGGACTCAATCCAATACTTAGGCTTGTCATAGACTTGCTCCAACAACACTAGCCTCAGAAGATCTAATGCTTTGTTTATCCTTGCCTAGGTGTCTACCAAATCTCAGGTTCATAAGCTTTGTCTTCTAGTCCCAAAATTCCCCTTTGTATTGCTCAAAATCCCTTGGGGCCCCCTTGGTTTCCTAATCCCACTTGAGGGTCAACTTCAAATTATCCTATCTGAAAATCAGGCTCCTTGGGGTCAAAACAGGCAAACAGGCCCTTTTGGAAAAATTGCGATTTTGTGAAATCAAGAGAATCGCGATTTTGTGAACTTCAAGAGAATCGCGATTGTGTGAAATAAGAGAATCGTGATCCTGTGAACTTCAAAAGAATCGCGATTGTGTGAAATCAGAGAATCGCGATCCTGTGAACTTCAAGAGAATCGCGATTGTGTGAAATCAGAGAATCGCGATCCTGTGAACTTCAAGAGAATCGCGATTCTGAGCAGAGAATCGTGTTTTTTGAGAATCGCGATTCTGAACAGAGAATCGTGTTTCACAGAATTGTGTTTTCACAAAATCGTCTTATCACAGAATCGTGTTTTCACAGAATCGTGTTTCACAGAATCATGTTTTTTGAAAATCATGTTCTAGAGAATCGCGATTTTGTCTCAGAGAATCGTGAAGTCAGAGAATTGTGTTTCACAAAATCGTGTTTTCACAAAATCATCTTATCATAGAATCGTGTTTTCATACAATCGTGTTTCACAGAATCGTGACCATAGAGAATCGTGTTTTTGAAAATCGCGATTGCCAACAGAGAATCGTGTTTTTGAAAATCGTGTTCTAGAGAATCACGATTTTGTCTCAGAGAATCGTGGTTTTCAAAAATTTAGAGAATCGCGATTTTGAGCACAACCACAGAATCGTGTTTTCTCAGAATCGTGTTTTTTGGCTAAAAATCGTGATTTGTGAGAATCGCGATTTTGAGCACAACCACAGAATCGCGATTCTGAGAATGACCTCAGAATCGTGTTTCCTTCATAGGGCTTTTAGGCGGGAAATAGAAAATGTGATTTTTCAAAAAAATTTGAATTTTTCACAGAATCGCGATTTTCTTCACAGAATTGTGTTTTTTGGCGGGAAATTCAAATTTCTGAGCGCCAGGCAATGGCGAGCTCCGTATGTGAAAAAAATCATGAAAAACACAGGCGCTTGCTCTCCCTTGCACTTCCTAACTCCTTCCCACACAATAATGCATGAAAAATGGTATGAAAATGGTGAAAATGCACTAAAAAACAAGAAATTTCTATGAAGAAGAAGATGGAAGAAGGTGGAAATGAGGATGATGAAGATGATGAAGAAGAAAAATCAGGAAATGAGCAAAAATGATAGTTTTTTAACCTTCCAACGTCGCAAATCTACGATCTTATCATCACAACGCTCGTCCTCAAAGCTCTCTCCCCGGCAACGGTGCCAAAATTTTGTGTAGCTCAAGCATAAGCATCACCTCCTTTACTTTTCAATCCGCAGAGATGTGAGGACCGGTATGAAGACCACGAGCAAGTGAAGGCACAAGTGCGTGAGTGAAAGCACACAAACATGCACACACATACACATACACGTGCACAAGGTAAGATCAAAGAGAGGAACAATGGAAAGCTTCGATTGCAAATGTGTTCTCTTACAAAAGCTCTATTCTCTAACAAGCTAACCCCAAAAATGAGCTCTCTAGCTCTTTTTATAGTTTTTTTGACTACTTTTGGCACTGTCCAGAGCTAGTGTCCGGCCTAGTTAAAAATTAGGTTCCAGGGCTTATTTGAGGGCTCAAACGAAGTCTAAAAATTATGAAAATTAGTAGGATGATACTTCTAATACTCCTCAAGCTCAAGGACTCCTTGGCTTGAACAAAATGGAGTTACAAAAATAGAAAATGGTATTTACAATGGTTTTTAGTGATGAAAATCACTATTTTTGTAGGGAATTCTTGTGAAAATTTGGCATACACTTCTTGGAGCTCCCTACTTGCTCCCTTTCCTTGTGTGTCCACCTTCTTGATGTGCTTCCATGCTTTGTCCTTGACCTTGAGCTTCAACAAACATTTAACAGGAACTAATGTGGTAAAATCCCACTTATAGCCATTTAAAAAATCTCATGATGTAAAACCCTGAGGAAGATTCCTTGGAAAAAAGGGAATAATGAAACAGGGATTGGTCTGAAAGAGTACAAATAGGGTGGAAAGTACTGAATCTTCTGGGTGGTTGACAAGAAACAAAGTGATGCAAGTTGCTACTTTGACCCAATTGGCTCTCTCATGCCTTCTTCTCAAGCTGTTATTTGGCAGTATAGTGTAAAAAGACCACAAAGACACTTGAGAATCTATTTTGTTATAGCCCAATGGTCCAACCAAGAAGATGCTTATGAACAATGAAGCATAAGGACAAGAAAAACAACACAGGTACATGGATATGGTTATCAGTAGAAAAAAATATGAAAAGCAGCAAAGGTAGGTCAACTCAAGATTCCCAAGTACATATTTGCAGCAATAATATATTGTCATGACAAATAAAATCAGTGCATCACACTGATTGACTAGTTCATCATTATTGATTCTCTCTACATCCAAACATGTTGGGTAGTTAATATGAGTGAGATGTTCCCTACTGATATGACTTCAGCATTGCTGAGTTATTAATTCAAACTTTGAGGTCTTACTATTGGCCTTTCAGAAAGAAGGAATGCCTATTCTCACATAATTATGAGTTCAGAAATACCATATGAATGAAGAGGATTTCTCTAGTTCTAATGAGAGGTTTCATATGCCTTTAGTGTGAGTCAGTCATGCATGCTATTTGTAGAGTTCAGGGATGCAAGTGCCAACTATCAATGTAAAAGGCTGATGCTCTTGTCCTCTATTTTTGGTTCATTCTTTCTCTGTTCTCAAAGTGTTGTGCAGTTGTGCCTCTAAATCTAACACTACTTTCTTCTCTCCCTTTTCATTTCACCTTGATGTTTGTAATAAAGTAAGTCTAGTCTCTAGATCTTTGGCCAGACATACGAGTGCCCAAACAATGTCCGATTTCAGATCTCTCTGATTCGACCGGACCCTTAGATCTAGACTTACTTTAGTACAATGTTCCTTTAAAATCTATCTCTATGCTTCTTCTTTCCTAGTCTCTTCTACACATGTGCCCCTCTCTTAATATCTTAGAGTCTTTCAGGTTTTTGTCCCTTGTCGTGTCTTTTTATAGACTTTCCTCCTTTTTGAGAGTTACGTAATAACCCTCCTCTTGGAGCCCTTCTTCTCCCTTTCCCCTTTGTTCAAGCCTCCCCCCCCCCAACCTATACTCCTCTCTCGCTTCTTCATAGAGTATTCCCATCTCATTTATACTTTATAGTTTTGAAGGAAACCAAATTAAAAATGCAAAAAAAAAATTAATAAAAGAAGTGAAAGGAAAAAGACTAGTTTGTTTGTTTCTTCCCTTTTGTTTTTTTGTCTAATGCAAGTAGCCTGCCTCCTTACTTGTGTAGCATTTTGATTTTTCTAATGGAGGTAGGATTTGATAGAGTTTGTATCTTGCCTGCCTCCTTACTTGTGTAGCATTACAAGTAAGGATTTGATAGAGTTTGTCTCTTGCCTGCCTCCTTACTTGTGTAGCATTAACCTTTCTTTTTTTTTTGAGAGTACAATGAGTTGGAAAGACACACACCCGACCTCATAAGGTAGAGGCACCCATCTTGGGGAACTCATGGACACCCATCTTTGGGAACTCATGGATATGTCTAGTTAGGATTTGAACTCAGGAATTCCTCCCAGATATTCAAATCATCAACCACTAGGCTATGCGGGTTTGGATCAGGATTAACTTTTCTTGCGTTGGAATTGAAAAATGTTTGCAAAACCATAAGATATTGTTTTTTTTTGGTGGGGGTGGATGGGGATCTCTTAGATCTAGTTAGAAGTTGGGTCAGATGATTTCAGAGCAATCCTTCAATGGTATCTTTTCATTGGAACAAGGTGATGTTGGTATAAGAATGAGTAAAAGATCTGTTATTGTCTGATTCTTTGGACATAGGCCTGCAATGAAATAGTAGAAGGCTTTCTTTTAGGATGAATGGTTTCCCAAGGATACCAATCTCCATAAATGCCAATTTCTTCCAAATACATGCACCTTTGCATTCATGAAAAATAAGGTTGGATTTTAGACCAAAAAACTGCTATGCAATTTGTACTTGAAGAAGAGAAGTGCTATACAGATCTTATTTCTGTCGAATTCCATAAGTTACCATTCCACCTAAAGCAAACAAAGAGAGTGGAAGTCAAAGAGTTCCTGTATCACACTATTGTATCTTGGTTGTGCCCATAGGCATGTGTGGAATTGAACCTTCAAGAAGAACTTTCAAAGAAAACAAAGACCCCCCTGGTCATGAAGAATGTTGTTGGAAAACTAATAAATGATTATTTTCATAGTGGGAAACAAGAAGATAGAATTTGGGACTCCCCATTGAGATCCCAAAACACAGGAATAGAGCAAGAGTTTGACCTTTTCCAAGAAGAAAGAAATAGAGACTCACGGGCTAACAAACAAGAAAAAGTGTGAGACTTGGAGAAAGTAATGGATGATGGGATTCTCTAACTTGGTTAGATGAGGAAAATCAAGGAGTCCCAAGGAGAGAAAGAGTGAAGAGATAGTGAGAGCTTCATAGATAGACACTTGAGAATATGTTTATTATGTTATGGCCTGTTGGTCACACCAGAAGATGCTTATGAAGAGAGAGACAAAGAACAAATGTTACTGGAAATGATTATAACTAGAAAAATGAAGTGTAAAAATGAAACAAAGGTACTTTAGCATATTGTTTTGCACAATATCACAAGAGAGTAAGAGAGAATTTCAAGGTAGGCTTAAGCGCCTACTATTTCCTTTGTGGGGGATCCACTTCCGCTTCAATTTGTTGCCTTGCACTACAAAGATCATTATGTAACAAAACATATGCTTACTTTTATGGTTGTCTCTTTGGAATCTTGCAGATCACCTATAACATATGTCCTTCTAGATTATCCATTAAACATCCCCCCTAATGGCATTCCAAAGGGTTGTCTTGTAGCTTATGATGTCCCTATGAATGAGCTGCCCTTAGCAACATCTTTGGTCTCTTTTTGGCTCTGATGATACTCGTCATATTTAGTGTAGGCCTTTTGCTAGCATGTCCTTGAAATTCGGTATTTTTCCAAACTTGTTGCCATTATGCCATTTTATGCCTTCTAACTGAGATGAGTCCTAGCTGAGAAGAAGGTGAGATTTTGAGTTCTCCCAAACATTGATTCTGTTTCTTGATAGGCACCACTCTTCATAGTCCACTTTCATAGATGGGATGACCTCATATCTGATCCATTGTCTTCTCTCTTGATTCCGTAGATGCTTCCACAAGTGAAACCCTTCGGCCATAGATGACATAGTTTCCCCCTTTGCCTTGCCTTTTCCTCAGAGCCACAACACCACCTACACATCAATTATCTTGTGCTTCTTTGACTTCACAACCCTCTATGATCTTGTTGATGGTGAGAGCTATTGTCCTCAAATCTCATCCAGTGTTCTCAAATATGATCCATTGTCTTCTATCTTGATTCCATCGATGCTTCCACGCCAAACACTTCAGCTATAGATGATGTAGCTCCTCCCTTTGCCTTACCTTGTCCTTAAAGCCACAACACCACCTACACATCAATTATCTTGCACTAGTTGGACTTCACAACCCTCTGTGAGCTAGTCGATGGTCAATTTTAGCGTAGGCCTTTTGCTAGCATGCCCTTGAAATTCGGTATTCTTTTGAAGTTGTTGCCATTATGCCATTTTATGCTTTCTAACTGAGATGAATCCTAGCTCAAAAGGAGGTAAGATTTTGAGCTATCCAACATGATTGTATTTCTTGATAGATACTACTCTTGATAGTCCATTTTCATACATGGGATGATATCCTCAAATCTGATCTATTTTCTTCTCTTTTGATTCCATAGATGCTTCCACAAGCAAATTTCTTGAGCCATAGATGATGTAGTTCCCCCTGTTGCCTTAACGTGTCCTTAGAGCCACAACACCACCTACACATCAATTATCTTGCACTTTTTGGATTTCACAACCCTCTATGAGCTAGTCGATGGTGAGAGCTATTGTCCTCAAATTTGATCCATTGTCCTGAAATCTGATGCATTGTCTTATTTCATGATTCAAATGTTATCTTGCACTTACTTGACTTCATAACCCTCTTTGAGCTAGTAGATGGTCAATTTTAGCATAGGCCTTTTGCTAGCATGTCCTTGAAATTCAATATTTTTTTGAAGTTGTTGCCATTATGCCATTTTATGCCTTCTAATCGAGATGGATCCTAGAAAAGATGTTACAAATCTTCCAATACACTCTATGGTGCTTCTGTCTACTGGAGTTGGTTGGTCTATCTATACACTTGGTTGTGTGGTTGCTTGGGTTTCTTAAGAGTAGCATAATCTTTGGTCAACTTGTCATGAGCTTCTAGAAACATTCCATAGTCTTCTAAGATGAACTTGATATTCTCTAGTGGTACTGCTTGAAATCCATTGGGATTGATAGGCGCACCTAGAGTGTCCATTGTTGCTTCAAAATTGTCTTTGTTTTGCTCTTGTAATATTTGATTGTCTTCACAGGTGGCTGCAAGGTTTCTACGTAGTAGTCCCATATTGTGTCTTAGGCATGTGTTGCACTCTATCTGTACTCAAATTTGTTCTTCTACTTTTGTCATAGCCTCCTTGCTCTGCTATTCCAATTGGACTTCCATGGTGTTGTGTGTATCCTTGAGCTTCATATATCTGGCATTGAGGGAAGCATTTTCAATGCTCAAACAATTGAGATGTACTGATAGTTGGGTGGTGCTTGCTTGCAACTCCTCGTATTGTTGCCCCATGGTAGTAAATTCCTCACAGACTTGATGCATGCTCAAGAAAATTTATTGCAATGCATTATCCATGGTAGAAGATGAATATATAGGATTGGAATGCATGTGTATGAGTGTCTTTGTGTAATGCAGAGGGGAAGGGAGAGGGTATGGGAATTGTGGATGTAGGTGTGAGAATGCTTGTGAGTGGTTGTTAGGTTGGTGGGTAAGGGGTGGGAAGTTGTGTGTGAAGTGTGGATGGAGGTATGTTGAAGGAGAGTCTAGCAAAAAGAAAAGAAGAAGAAAACCAAGAACGAAGCTTCATTAAAGGTATTATATCTGAAGACATATCTCTGTAGGAAGCCCCGCAGGGGCACACAACACCCATCTCTGCACAGAGCCCCGCAGGGGCATACAACAAGGGAAGGAACGTAAGCGGCAAGGATGGATCAAGGCCAACAATATCCATGAAGAAGTGCAAGAAGATATCCTGCAGATCCTGAGCCTCAAGAAGGTGCTTCAACCTCTTGATCTTTGAAAGGTCCACATCGAAGGCTGAAGATCCACACCTTCATACCTTCCACTGGTTGCGTGCGTGGCAACCCGACTTAACACAACAACCCAGATTTAAAGAGGTTATTGGTGAGCTAGACTACAAATCTCAGGTAGTCCATCCCCATGGGTTGCGAGCGGTGGAAAGAAGTAAACGAGTTGCAGACAAGAAGCGAAGCCTGTCAAGGGACGACACAGACAAAGAGGGGGAGAGTGTCACAAAGCTAAGAAGAGCAAAGAGGCAAAGAACAAGATGGGCCCCAAAATTTTTCCGATTTGGACACTTTATTCTTGTATAATAGCCATTTTGTAACATATTTTCTGATGTAAATGCACTAGAGGAGTCCTTTGGATGCATGCCCATAGAGATTTGTATCTTACCTTTGTAAATTAGTAGGAAATTAGCCTTCTAGTTCATAAGGTGCCGGTCTCTTGTGTGAAAGGACCATTTTTAGGGCACATGTATATAAGTCAGTTGGTGACTCTTTGTAGAGACTTTTTGCCATTGTGAGAATCAAGAGCACAGAATTTCAAATTTGTGTCTTCTCCTATTTGTATCTTCTTCCTTGTGAGCTTGCATGCCGAAGTGTTGTCTATCCATGGAAGTGCTTGTTTGGAGTAAGAAAGGTGTGTGTGAAGTGTAGGAAGTATTGAAGTGTAGGAAGAGCATTCCCGTGACTCAATATTTTGATCATAACTTGAAGGAGAAACATCAGAATCAAGTAAAAAGAAAACCATTGGATGCATCTTCTTGAGAATTTCAGAAGCAACTCGCTATTTGCTATATTCCGAGTTTGGAGCTGAGAGAAAAGCTTGATTTACTGTTGACTACTGTTCCAAGTGTCACGACACCATAACTGACCTTGAAAACTTGAATGTGATGGATTTCTACTTGTTTGCACCTTGTGAAACTTCATTTACATTGACCATCATTTGAATGTGTGTCTTCATACACTTGGCTAGGTTTTGATACTCCTTGGATTGATAAATAAAGCGTAAAAGTCCCCACTATATGCACTTGAGGGGGATTGAGGTATAGTCTCTTTCTCCACAAGTCCATAAGTCGGTAGTTAGGTACACACGTTTTTGGCGCCATTGCTGGGGAGTGTCGAATCAAACCGAGGCATTTTTGTGATGGTGAATAGCTCTTAGCATTGAATTGAGTAGAGGAGTTGTGAAATTCTCATCTTTGGTAAGTCACTCTCACCCGCACTTACTACTTCTTGCTCTTGGAGTGTGTGTAGTAAGTTGATAGTCTAGGGAAGTGAGTAGAGAGTGGGGTAGGAGTAGGTAGGAAGAAGTAGGTGAGAAGACTAGGAAGCTAGGGTTAGTTTTCTTGTTGTCCTTTCAAACTTTTTTAGTCAAGCATTTCTCAAAAGTATAAAAACCAAAAAAATCAAAGCATTTCACTTCATTTGTGCGAGTGCAAGTATCGAGAGTGCTAGAGGTTGAATATCGTGAGTAGAGATTGGATAGTGTGGAGCCACGCGGAGCAAGAAGGGGTGTGGAAGAGTTGGAGAATAGCTTTCAAGGTGAGCACATCAAATCTCTACTCCGTTTGAATCAAGGCAACATAGTTAAACGACCTGCGGCAGATGTCGTGAGGGACTATCCAAGGGTTGAGGAATTTTTTTTCTTGATAGAGGCATTTGAGAGGGGGGAGACAAGCTCTAGGAACACCTACATTAAGTTGAAACTCAAAATTACTTGCTAAAATTTGGAAAAAATGTCAAGTGTCGTGTTCTCCCACGGTTGAGTGTCACGACATCTAGATGTTGTGATCTCCTATGGTTGAGTGTCGTGATATCTAGCCACGTCGGATATCGTGAGAATTTTTGCAATATCTGGTAGATATCGAGTATCGTAGGATCGTTTTCGCGACCCTTGACGAGTGTCGAGTATCGTGGACTTAGCTTCGCGACATCTGTCGGATATTGAGTATCGTGAGATTCTTCTTGTGACATCTGTCAGATATCAAGTGTCGTGGACTTCCTTCTGTGTCAAGTGTCGAGTATCCTGGACTTTGCTTCGCGACATTTGAGAGATATAGAATATCGAGGAACTCACCTGAGTGTTGAATGTCGAGTGTCATGGAACTCTGAGTTGGGACATTTGTCAAATATCGGGTATCGTCAAGGATTGTGATTTTCTCATGACATTCATCAAGTATCATGACTTTGCAAGTGTGAGATGTCGTGGACCTGCTATCATGATATTTGGTAGATGTCGAATGCCGTGGAGTTCTGAGAACGATATTTGTCCAGTGTTGAGTGTCGTGTGTTGAGCTAGTGTGTTGTGCAGGGAGATTTTTAGATACTTCAATGGGACATTCCAATTCAACCAAATAATTCACACAACTCTGAGATTCAGCAAAGAGCATTGGGAAGCTAGGGGTTTGTCAAAACCTCACTAGAGCTTTTAAGTGAATGAACCTAAGATCCGGAAGAACCCTAGGGATCCGAAGAAGCATAATCTCTTCTATGGAAAGCATAGCTTTCCCTATAATGCCTAGACCACCTGAACCTAGAAGAAGATTGAGGCCCATTTAGGTAGCCAAGTGCATGAGGAGTCATTATGATGGCTCTAGTGAACCATACAACCACATAGCTGAATTCAAGCAAGTAACAAGAGTCGAACAAGTGGAAGACTTTTTTATTCAATATGAATCCTTTGGTCTAACCCTTACAGACACAGCCTTATCTTGGTTCCAACCCTTAGACCCTAATAACTTCCAAAACATGGAAAAAGTCTATCAAGATTTGATTGAAGAATTTACCAAGTCCGGAATAAAAAACAAATCATCCTCATTAATCCATAGTTTTAAACAAGCTCCTATGGAATCGGTGAGATTGGCAACAACAAGATTTAAGCAATATGTGGATAGATGCCCTGTTGAAGAGAGACCCACCCAAAACAAAATGGTTTCATTGTTTTTGGAAGGATTAATGAATGGATCATTAAGATCATTGGTATATGTGAAGAGAGTCCAAAATTTACAAGAGTGTATGAAATAGTGCATCAACCTAGAGGAAAATCTAGCAGAAGATTTGAAAATACCTCAAGGTAGTGTGAAAAGTGAAGATACTGCTAGCAGCACGTCAAATCCTAGGAACAATGTGGAAGAAATAGCCGATCTAGTGGCTAAAAAGTTGAACATTCAAGGACAGAGGAACTACCCAAACAATCCTATGAGAGTGCACATGCTTAGAAGACGTGTGCACTATGGATGTGATCATCCTTCTCACTTGTGCAATAGGGGAATAGTTCCACCACCACCTGCTTATGCTTACAATAGACCACCCGCCCCGGGCCCTATGCATTATTGTAGCATAGAACAAAGGTACACTAACCACAACACAGAGAACTATCCTTACAATCGGCAATCAAGACCGGTGCAACCACCCATGAGGCCTTATGGATACCCTCAGAGAGATCAAGGAGAAGAAGTCTTTAGATATCCCACATATCAGCAACAAGCACCAACACCGTGGCCGTATGCTTATCAAGGATACAACCCACCTCAACCTGTGTTAGGGCAACAACCACCACACCCTCAGAATGTTGTCCCAATGAAAATGGATCAACTTGAAGAGAACCCAAAGAGAGCAATAGTCCCAGCCATGCCATTGGCTAGTACGAGGCTTACAACCCATCTTATGACAATAGTCAAGGAAATTATTGCACATATGAAGGCACTATGGTTGAGTACAGACAATCTTACGAACCATATATTTATGGTTCTGAAGGACCTGATAGCTCTTATGGATATGAGCAGGACTATGTGTCATTAATGTACACAACTCCTAGAGCACCCGTACCCTCCCGACCGATGAATAGACCACCTACACCTAGAGGACCATGTTATAGATGCGGAGGAGATCATTTTATCAGAGAATGTACGTTACCCAATCCACCACCACTGCAGCGAATTTGGGAAGAATATTGTAGTGATTGTGGTAAAGAACACCTTTTTAGAGATTGCCTCAAGAACCCCAACAAAGTTAACTCAAATGTGCAGATCAATGTGATAGAGGTGATAGAGTCATCGGGAAGTGATAAGGAGTACATTGTACCACGAAAAGCAATAACGAGGGCTAAAGCGAGAGAGACCTCAGAAAGAATCAGAGAAAATGATCATGCCAACAAAGACTTGAACATACCCACATCTCAAGTAGTTGCAGACTCTGAAGAGTCTGGGAAAAGTATTAAAAGTAAACGGACCCAAAGATGGAAGAATCGTAGAGAAAGGATGAAAGAAAAGAAACTACAACAAAAGATGGGGAACAAGAATAATGAACAAGGCCAGGAAGAAAAACAAGAACTTGAGGGAAACATTAAGATAGAAAAGTGTAAAAAACAAGAGGCAAGATCAATTCTAGCTGACCCAATGCCAGAAGAGTTAGCCATGTGGATATAGGCATACAAAGCACGAATAAAAGCTGGACCAACCATTGAGCAACATGAAAAGGAATACCCAAGAGGTGACTTAGAGAAGGAAAGATTGGAGATATGTAAGAAATTAATTGAAGTGGCTCAACAGACCCTAGAAAAACATGTTCAGCTACTACCAAACTCAAGAATTCCCGAAAAAGAGTTCCAAGAGTGTGTCATACCTAACGACCCCAAGAAAGGGAAGAAAGACGAGATCTGTGGTGAAAATTACTGCGAGAATAAAAGAGAAGGATCCATTATCCCCGAAGTCGATGGGGAATGGCCTAAAGACTTCTGGGCAAGAGTCCAGGAAGATAGATGGAAGAGAACGGAAGGAATTGAACCTCCCTTTGAGGAGTTAGAAGCAGAAGGTGAATTTGAAGCATCTATACCTGAATTAAACTCAGAAGGATTATTGCAACTTGACGAGAGCAAAAATGACGAAGACAGTGTGAAGGTTTTGCCGAACTACATGGGAGAATATGAACATAACTCTGAATTATATCGCATCCCCTTAGTGAGAAGAAAAGAGCAGAACCCTTCGATTCAAACATGAGACATTATACAACATCTTAAAAAAGTAAAAATCCCTTGTACTCTAACGTTGGAAGAACTCTTGAAGGTAAAACTGCAGTTGAAGGAGAAGCTCAATAGTCAATTAGAGACAAAGTCAGACAAAAATGAGATGCCGGATGAAGTTACCACAATGAAAATCCCCATCGATAAGGTTGGAGATTTCAGTGAGGGAGATGAAGGAAACACATGCCTCCCCATCATTTACAAAGGTTACACTACTAAAGCCATCTTAGATTCGGGAGCACGAGTAGGAATTGCTACCAAAGAAATCTGGGAAAAATGGGGAAAACCAACTTTAAGACCAACGAGGATGAAGATTCAAATGGCAGATGGACACACGGAATGACCCCTTGGATTATTAGAAGAAGTAATATTTACCACTTGTAGAGTTGAATTCGAGCACACCTTAGCAATCTGTCAATTTAAAAAGGATAGTAATTATGAGATGATACTTGGAAGGCCTTTCATGAGAGAGCTCAAGGTAGTGCAAGACTGGGGAAAGGATGAAGTATACCTGTAGCATGAAGGAACCACGAACAGAATAAATATCCATACATACATGTATCAAGACGTTCCCCCCCTACAATGGAATCTGATTCATAAGGAGGAAGACGATCAATCGATTCAGAGTATTGGTTCAAGTAACCAAACATGGATGAACAAAGACACTCATCTATGGATATGCCAGGCAACTAAAAGAGAAGAAGAAAGGAAGAGAGGATGGTAGCAAAAGCAGGGAGTTGCTAGATCCGTATAAGATCCAGCTTACATGCCCCAAATATTCCTAGATGAAGAATTCGAACCTCATGGTTGGATGGAGATTCTAGTTACTCTTGATGTGTGCATAAATGAAGAAATAATAACCATGAATGAATGCATTGATGAGGAAGGATATGATGTAAGTTTATACGTGGTTGTTCTTCAAGAAGCCGAAGAAGGAGAAGTAATCGAAAAAGAATGGAAGGAGGATTATGAGAGTATCGAAATGGAACATGAACAAATTGAGATAGAAGGTGAAAATCAAAGAGCAAGTGTCATAACTAATGAGTTAAATCAAGGAACGACACAAAGGAAAGAACTTGCTCTAGATAAAGAAACTGAAGAGGGAGAAAACAAGCCTCAAGATGAATTCGAAGTACCTGCGCACTTCAAGAAATATGAGGTAGAAGAGAGGAAGATTTCTATACAGATGCCAAAATGGGAGGCACAACCAGGAATAGCTTATGACAATAAAGAACAGACCAAGAAAATAATAGTAGCTTTGGAAGAAGGAGAAGAGAGATGCACTTTTATAGGACAAGATGTCTCAATGGAGGAAGAACAAGAGTTAATACGACTCATAAGAGAATATAGGGACGTCTTTGCTTGGACATATAAGGATTTAAAATGGGTAGATCCCTCTATTTGTGCCCATAGAATCCCTATGACTTCAAAAGCCAAACCGTTCAAACAAAGACCATACACTTATAATGATGTTTACTCAACAAAAATTAAGGAAGAGATAGATAAGTTGTTGGACACGGGCTTCATTTATGAGATCGAACACACGGAATGAGTATCACCTTTAGTGGTCGTGCCGAAAAAGAATGGCAAGTTTAGGGTATGCATTAATTTGAAAAAAGTAAATGCCGCCACCATACGAGATAGTTACCCACTACCTATCACCGATCATCTTCTAGAAAGGGTTGCAGGAAAGGAATTCTATATTTTTTTGGATGGCTTTTCAGGGTATAATCAGGTAGGAATTTCTCTTGAAGACCAACATAAAACAACCTTTGCAACCCAATGGGGAGTGTATGCATTTAGGGTTATGCCTTTTGGTCTAACTAATGCCCCAGCCACTTTCCAAAGGTTGATGTGCCATGTGTTCAAGGAATTCTTAAGGAAGAGCATGGAGGTATATGTGGATGACTTGTGCACCTATTAAGCTATACGATCAGAACATATCCCAGAACTAAGAAAGATCTTGGCCAAATGTCGATAATATAGAGTTTTCCTTAATCCAAAAAAGTGTGTCTTCATGGTTCTACAAGGGAAGATATTAGGGCACATTGTCTCTAAAAATGGAATTTCCACAGATGAAGACAAAATCAAAGTGATTCTGGATTTGTCGAGACCAAAGACTACTAAAGAAGTGCAAGAATTTATGGGACATTGTGGATACTACCATATATTTATCCACATGTATGCCATAATTGCTAGGCCCCTTTATGCATTATTGTCTCAGTTTATTTGGACAGAAGAATGTGAAAAGGGTTTCAACGAATTGAAGAGTCGCTTGAGTTCAACACCAATCCTCAGAGTGCCGGATTGGCATAAACCATTTCATATTCATGTAGATGCTTCCAAGTTTGCCATTGGATGCATTTTAGTGCAGCCAGCAGATACACAAAAGTTAGACCACCCTATAGCCTATGCCAGTAGACAATTAAATCAAGGAGAGCACAACTACACTACGGAGATAGAAGGTCTAGGGATGGTGTATGCAGTAAAGAAATTTCGGCACTACATATTGGCAAACAAATTCAAATTCTTCATCGATCATCAAGCGCTATTGTACTTAGTCAATAAGCCTTGTAATACGGGACGACTAGTACGATGGTTTCTATTGCTGATGGAATTTGATTTTCAAGTAGTAGTCAAGAAGGGGAATATGCACATCAGAGCAGATCACCTATCGAGAATGACACATGGAGAGCCCCCTACAGGAGTACCAAGTGATCTGCCAGATACTTATGATACATGTCAACAAACAAAGTATCCTATTAGAAGAGATGAAATGCCACTAAAGCCTATGATGAGTGCCATAGCGTTTACCAAATGGGGAATAGATTTTGTAGGACCTATTAGTCCACCAGCTAAAGGTTCTCATTCCGAGTACATAATTGTAGCAATGGATTATTTGACCAAATGGGTAGAGGCCGAAGCAACCAAGAAGAACGATGCAAGAACTACGACTAAGTTTCTCTTTGAGAACATATTCACTAGGTTTGGATTGCCTATTGAAATTGTGAGTGACAGGGGCACACACTTTGTCAATGAAGTGATAGAGGCCCTAATGAATGAATTCTTAGTGATTCATAAGAAATCAGCCCCCTATCACCCACAAGCCAACGGACAGGCTGAAAGTTTGAACAAAATCCTATGCACATTCCTCACTAAGATTGTTAACAATGGCAGATCCGATTGGGACAAGCAATTACATCATGCTTTATGGGCATTCCGAGTAGCATACAAGACAGCCATAGGAACTACACCATTTAACCTAGTGTATGGACAGAATGCCATCTTACCAATTGATTTCCTGCTACCTACTCTCAGAGTAGCTGCAAATTACGAATGGACTGGACATGAGTTATCAACTCTATCAGACCAAATAGAAAAATTACACGAAACAAGATTACAAGCAATGGAAGGTATTTATGCTGCAAAAAGACGACAAAAAGAATATTTTGATGCTCTTAAAGATAAAAACTTGAAGGAAGGAGATTTGTTCATGGTTTATACTTTGAAGCAACATGCAAAGAAACTACAAAAAAAGAGGATATGGCCCCTTGATGATCAATTGTATATCTACCAGTGGAGCCATCAGCCTAGCAACCCTAGATGGAGAAGTATTGCCAAATTATATGAGTGGTTGTCGAGTAAAAAAGTATTTAGAGCCATTGACAGAGGAAATAATATCATGACTTCTAACAGCAAAAAATAGGCGAGAAGAGGACAAAAGAACATGAGAAGAAGCAAGACAAGAAGCTCTGGAACGAATAAGAAAAAGGAAGGAATGGATGAGAGAGAGAGAGAGATGAAAGATATCGACGAGGAGATGAATTCGTCCCAATGGCTAATTTTAGAGCCTTTGAAAACCTAGGACATCAAATAAAGCAACCATAATTGAATTTAGATGCTAGATCAAAAGATTAACACTTGGTGGATGCTCTCATTGACATAGGAGTAGCTGTTAGCTGTATCAAGTCTTCGTTGACTCAGAAACTCAAGGAAGAATTACGCCCATCTAAAGCACAGCTGATTGGAATAGGCAGAAAAGTTACTAAATGCATAGGCGAGATTACCTTGTCATTACATCTCGGAAATAACATGATGCAACAAAAACTCTTGGTGTATCATGATCAAGACTTATTAGAAGAACTTGTGTTGGGTCAAGATTGGATATATGAATATGAAGTGACTATCCAATTAGCTTTGGGTTACATATCGGCCAAGATAGGGCACTGTGAGGTATTCAGTGTGTTAGAAGAACGACCTGTCAAAGCCAAGAGTATAGGCCCGAGAGATCACTCATGCATGCATGATGATAAATGTACATTCACCTCCACTATGGAAACCCCACCATCAAGTACTTCATGTGAGAGTACACAGAATCTCAATCTCGCACACTTTCCTAAACCAGTGAACCTCACTGCTAGCATCGTTTCAAATAAAAGCCCCTGTGAGGAATCAAGCACAAGAGAAACTAGTGAGCAAGCCTGTCACGAACTTTCATGCATTAGAATCCATCCCATCCCTCACACTAGACAAGCTTGGATCAGAAAAGACTAGGTGACAACATATCATCAACAACAAAGCTATTTTCTACACAGGAAACAACAACAGTACAAGGACACAAGTCAAGCTGCACTCCAAGATCCACGTAGAATTGCTAAAGTATGGATACCAAAGAAAGTGATTGCTGCCCAACCGGCGAGAACACAGATATGGATCCCCAAATCATATGCACCAATGATGATCATCAAAGGCAAAACATCAACAAACAAGAAGGATAAGTACGACAGGAAAACAAAGAATCAAGAAATCGATAACTACATGAACGGTCAAAAACAAAAATACGTAACAAAAACAATTCAACAATTTGAAAAGCTGGCTAAGCGGAAATATGACTTGAAAATTACATCCTGCCCCAAAAACGATGACGATACAGTCAGCCGCCAGAAATTAAAACACATCTGGATACCTAAAAGTTGATCAATCTCCATACATCACCCAGATACTTCAAATTGCACACATCTTGAGTTGCAAGAGTCTCGAGCATGCATAATAGGGCCTTTTTACAAGGCCATGCATTCGGCACCTAATTCTCCTTCTATTGGATAGTGAAGCACATTTCCCTCTCAGGGAATAGGAGGGCACATTGTATAATAATCTCAAGGAAAATAACTATCGATACAATAAAAGCTTCATCTAGGTACTAACACTTTTGTTTTCTTCAGAAAGAAATTAAATATATATATATATATATATATATATATATATATATATATATATATATATATATATATATATATATATATATATATGTGTGTGTGTGTGTGTGTGTGTGTGTGTATGAAGAAAAATCCCAGGTATTACCCTTCTCACACCCATGGAAAAGGGACGACACAAGTCACTCAGAGAGTTGCCATATTCATGAAGGCTAGATAAAGGATAACTCATGATACTAGCTTTACACTGATTAGTGGTATGTATTGAGTGTAGATGGCATCTTCAAATTTGGAGGCTACGCAAGAGGAAGAGGTCCTGCGTCTTCCCTTGGAATCGATTTCTAAGGCGAGAGGTCATTGGTTCCTTGAAGACCAGTCTGTGTCGGATCTTCTTTTCATGGCCACCATCAAGATTATTGATAGGGATCACTACTTCCCTATCATGTCACAAGATTTTCAAACCATAATACAAGGACTACCATGCATCACAGATGTTTGGACAAGAACAGAAATTGATGCATTTCTACGACTTCCAATATACTTACCAGATTTTCACAGATGCACACAAGTTATGAACACACTCCAGTCCGCAGCAGATAAGCCATCAATCCCTGAGGCTAAAGTGCTTAACAAAATAGGTGCATGGAAAACAATTCGATTCACTCATGAAGTAATCAACAAAGCTTTTGGATGGAGTCAGAACGGCCTCACTAATGTCAAAGACGAATGTCATGATGCGAAAAAGAAAACCTTTCTGGAAATCAGCGGGATGAATGTAGAAGAATCAGTTCGATTAGTGAATCAACATTTTTGTTTTCCCAACATGGACAGATATACAGCGCCTCAAAAAATTGTAGTTCAATTGCTCTCCCATGTGATGAGGCAAATTGGGAATCAAGTTAATTGTACTCCATATATTCAAGACCGCTTATTCGAAGCTAAGAAGAAATGGAGTCAGAAGAAGTTTTTGAATGGCAGTTTGGCATTGACTTTGCTAATCTATGAGGCTCTTGAGATGAAAGAATGTCTACGTTTGATGCCAACCTCCACAAAAATGGCAAAATATATGAAGTCTGCTACCGTTCCAAAGAAAAAGAAAATAGTTATTTCCACAGAAGAAGTGGGAACAAGTTCCAAGAAACCAATGAGAGGGGCTAAGCGTGCTAGAGACAAAGCGGCGCAAGAAACACCACAATCCAAGCGAACACATACGCTATCAAGGATCCCTCTGACACAACTGCCCATCACAAAAAGAGATCTCTCAATGCCACTAGAAGAAACGCATATGTACATGCGGGATCAAGTGAACCTTAATGTCCAAGGACATCAATATAGACAGGCAAGACAAGGGCAGCAACAAAAGGACAAGAAATATACTCCAGAACTAGCTGCCACATATAAAGAATTAGGACTGGAGGATTCAAGTTCTAATGAGGAATCTAGTCATGAGAAGGACACCTTGGACACCGACATAAGAAAAAAAACAAATTATGATGAATGGACGGAGATCAACTAGGTTGAAACCACCCCTGATAATCAACAATCACAAGTACAGAACTAGGAGGCATCAAATGAACAAACACACTTGATTCAAATGAATGAGCAATCTCGGATGAGCATAAAGGAAGCTTCAATCACACATAAAGATGTGGTGCCACAATAAAAGAAGAAATACAGACAAGCACGAAAAAAGAAAAGTTGTTACAACAAAATATGGAACAAATCGTGATCGAAATCACTGATGACACGCCACAAGGTAAGACAGTAATAAAGGAGGCTGAGCCAAAGATACAACTTCATATTCGGCAGCCCCACGATACGACATTGCATGTGGCACAAGGAAAATATGTTAGCACAGGTGAAGAACCTAGCATCCCGATAACATGGTTAAATGTAGATGTTACTCAACTAAAACCAATAGTCAAACAAATGATACAAACGGCCATGGATACGCAGCAACAAATGATGGAAACAGACACAGATTATGACAAGACCATGCGAGAAAAGAATCAATTTCAAGTGATGAGTGAAAAATTGTTCGCGCAGTTGATACAAGTTCAACAAGTCGTTTCAGTTGAGGAAACGGAGATAATAGAAGTTAAAGGACAATGCACTACACTAATGGAGCAAAAACAAAACTTTAGGAGCAATTGATGGAGCTACAAAGACAATATGAAGCAAGTGAAGTGGACAAAGAAAGAATGATGACTAGAAGCAGCCTATTATAAACATAGCTGAAAGTATACATGGAGGAAAATGATAATTTACACAACAGGAATAAAGAATTGATGAAGGCTTTGATGTACGACCAACCAATAGAAAAACAAGAGACACCTGCAATCGACCAGAAGGAGTGGCAAGATCAGATTACAACATATGAAAATCTGCTGAAACAAGAGCAAAGCCTAAAAGAAGAATGAGCACAAAAGTACATCCAAGACACAAATGAGCTTAGGAAACAACTCAAAGCTGCCAAAAAAAACTCTTAGTAATCTATAATGAAGATGCGGATCAAATAGCGGAAATTGGCAATGAGATTCTCACAGCCAAAGATGTGCTTCAGACGGCCCTTCATGAAGTTAAAGAGAAGAGTGAACATATTGCACAATTAGAAGCTCAAATAGAACAAAAAGCAAACATCGGGACACAAGTAGAGCCACAACCAGAGAATCCTACTGATGAGGTAGAGGTATGTCCTCCATCTCCCCCGATCTATCATTCTCCAATAAAAGAGCAGATGGCGGAACCATGTGATGATCATCCCATGCCATATACTGCAGAAATAGGTCAGAAGGAACATGCACTATTGGTGTCCCGATTGATAGAAAATTTTGAAAATGAAGTCATCCAAGTCATGAAGGAAGCAAAAATTAAAGGAAAAGACTTTGATAAAATCATAAAGTTGTTTAATATTCCATATGGGCTATTGAAAGAGCAGACATGGCAATATATAAAGAGGATCACGCAAAATGATCCTGATGAGCAGTTGCACTTCAAAGAAAACACATTCAACTACACTCAAGAAGATTTGAAGCTGCACAACCTTTATGGAGAAGGAAACTTTTGGAGAAAAATCCTACTTTGTCGGTGCACTGGCAAGCAGCACCATATTTACTACAGGTAAATCCTTCCTTTTGTCCAACCCCATGTCGCCATGAAGCACAAGAATTTCTGGACTTGCAAAAGAGTGGTGTACTCAACAAGTAGTGGTTAAATTATCCTGTGCTTCCAAGTCCACCTCACAATTACTTCCTGAGCCTCAAGAAGGTGCTTCAACCTCTTGATCTTCGAAAGGTCCAGATCGAAGGCTAAAGATCCACACCTTCATACCTTCCATTGGTTGCGTGTGTGGCAGCCCGACTTAACACAGCAACCTAGATTTAAAGAGGTTATTGATGAGCTAGACTACAAATCTCAGGTAGTCCATCTCCACAGGTTGCAAGCGGTGGAAAGAAGTAAATGAGCTACAGATAAGAAGCAAAGCCTATCAAGGGACAACAGAGACAAAGAGGGGGAGAGTGTTGCAGAGCTAAGAAGAGCAAAGAGGCAAAGAAAAAGATGGGCCCCAAAATTTTTCCGATTTGGACACTTTATTCTTGTATTATAGCCATTTTGTAACATATTTTCCGATGTAAATGCACTAGAGGAGTCCTCTAGATGCATGCCCATAGAGATTTGTATCTTACCTTTGTAAATTAGTAGGAAATTAGCCTTCTAGTTAATAAAGTGCCAGTCTCTTGTGTGAAAGGACCATTTTTAGGGCACATGTATATAAGTCAATTGGTGACTCTTTGTAGAGACTTTTTGCCATTGTGAGAATCAAGAGCACATAATTTCGAATTTGTGTCTTCTCCTCTCTGTATCTTCTTCCTTGTGAGCTCGCATGCATGTGTGATGCTTGGAAAGAGTGTTTAGAAGTGTTGTCTATCCATGGAAGTGCTTGTTTGCAGTAAGAAAGGTGTATGTGAAGTGTAGGAAGTATTGAAGTGTAGGAAGATCATTCCTTGAACTGCGTATTTTGCTCATAACTTGAAGCAAAAGCATCAAAATCAAGTGAAAAGACCACTATTGGGTGCGTCTTCTCGAGAGCTTCGAAATGAACCCAATATTCACTATATTCAGAGTTCAAAGCTGAGAGAAAAGTTTGATTTACTATTGACTACTTTTCCAAGTGTCACGACACCATAGCTGACCTTGAAAAGTTGAATGTGATGGATTTCTACTTGTTTGCACCTTGTGATACTTCATTTGCATTGACCATCATTTGAATGCGTGTCTTCATACACTCGGCTAGGTTTTGATACTTCTTGGATTGATAAATAAAGCATAAAATTCCCCACTATATGCACTTGAGGGGGATTGAGGTATAGTCTCTTTCTCCACAAGTCCCTAAGTCGGTACTTAGGTACACAAGGTGTCTTGGGTGGTGAGATATCCATGGCATCAAGCATGGTGGAGTTCGTGATGTCAACAATGAATGTTGATAAGGTAGTGGCCATGTGTGGTGGTGTGATCGTGGTGCCTGATAAAAGTTGTGAAAGCATGAAAGCTAGTTGAGAACAAGTTCCAAGTAAGATAGTCCAGGTTGGGCATATGAGGATGTGATCCCCAAAGAGGGAGATGTAGAACATTGATGGAACATTGAAGAAAAGTGAGACATAATTGGGATGGGATGGCAATATGAGGTCGAATATGGGATAAAGGGTGATTGGAGAGGGGAGGGAAATGGTGCAATGGGTGGTGTAGTGAGAGAGGCACTAGCTATGGAGGGAGAGGGTATGGTTGTGGGAGGCGATCTCACAAGGATAGTTTCATTGGAGAGGATTGATTTGCAAGGAGGGGATTGAGTTGGGGACATAATGGGGACACGTGAACGGGGTGGTGTGTGGGGTGGTGTCCCAAAGATAGCTTGAAATTCTTGGGAGAGGGAAGAAATGGTGGTGATAAGGGGAATAGGTGGCTCCATTAAGGATATCAATGAGTGGGCTAGGGTGGGTGGCGTCGAAGGGTTGAATGAGAAGAAATTTTGGGTGGTAATGATACTTGAATGTGTTGTCCTACTCTAGAGAGAAAGCTTGCATGGTGGCATATAGCCTTTGTACTAGAGTGCCGACTTCTCGATCATGAGTGGCTCTTCTTCTATATGTTTTCCTTCATCTTGTTTGTCCTACATGTCATGTTGTTTGCTTTGGTCATGTTGATCCCTCTGCTTTTCATCATCATCCTGTCTTACTCTTCATTCTTCATCTTCTTGATCCATATGCATGTGGCTCTCCTCTCGCTCCATTTGTGAACTTGGGTAGCTAGGGTGCTCAAACTTCTATGAGAAAAACTACATATCTCATCTTTGTACTTTGTGCTTCAGTTTTATCCAATTCTTTAGTTGCAATCAGTGAGAGGTTTGTGGGACACTCTGATTTGGAAAAGAAGGGAGATCCAAAACTTGCATGACCTATCCATCAGGAAATGAGGCATTTTGTACAATAGTTCTAGGGGTGCATGCCTAAAGTGTGGATGGGGAACCTAGAGATCTTGAGAGTCTCTAGTGGTTTGGATGTTGATTGTCTGATGCCATTAACCTTTGCCTATTGTAATGTGGTGTCATTACTTGTACTTTGCTCGACTTATGTTGATTTTGTGGTGCCATTACTAGTATTTGGTTGGATTAATGTTGATCTTGTGGTGCCATTTCCTCCTATGGGTGAGCTATAACACCCATGAGTTGACCCTCAGGTGTCGTTTCCTATCGTATGAGGATTGGACATCCTCATAGACAACTTGTGGTCACTAGGCACCTTGGTTTCTAATTCTACCATAATGTTTTGTTTGTTCACCTAGAGTTAGAGAACACATTTTCTAATATTCAAGTCAACTACCTGATCATATACCCAATCTTGCCCCAATATCAAAGGTTCTATAACATCTTCATCATGGAAACCTAAGAGCTTTATTATCAAGGGTATTTGTATGAGGATTGAAATTTCCATCTTGCACATGCAAGGGGTTTCCTTGGCTCCTAATCCTACGAGATAAGCATCAATCAGATTCAGTTCAAGCTTATGTCTTGATATTATTAATACCTAATTGCACTAGTGGTTGTGCCTGAGTCAATCAGAGCCCTAATTGTCTTGGGTGTAATGCTTTTTCCTAGCTCAACTGAAATACCTAATTGCACTAGTGGTTGCACCTGAGTCAATCAGAGCCGTGATTGTCTTGAGTGTAATGGTTTTTCCTAGCTCAATCGGATTCAATTTCTAGTTTATGTCTTGATACAATGAATATTTACTTGCACTAGTGGCTGCACCTGAGTCAATCAGAGCCTTGATTGTCTTGAGCGTAATGTTTTTTCCTACCTCAACTAAAATGAATGGTCATCTCTCAACTATGCTAGGACAAGTATTCCTCTTTGTTAGACACATTTCCATGTGGTATCTAGGGCATCCACTCAAAGAATGACACTCACAAGATGAAGCTCTTCTAGCCTAGCATTTCTATATGTCTCTAGACCGTGCCATCTTACCTTCATACACTCAATGTGCTCTAGAGCTTAAGCTTGAACTTCTTCTCAAATTTTTTTCTCTTCCTCTAAAGCACAAAAGGATTCCATGATGATAGATTTTGAATCCTCATCACTATTTTTTGCTAGTACTTCTACACTAGGCTCACATTCCTCAATGAAAAGTTCAAATAGGATGGTTTCTAACATGAATATAGAGATATCATAGCCATTTTCATCACAATGGGCTATCCATTGTTTGTTGTTCACAGCTATCTCCATCGTTGCTAATATCTCTGCCCAACCGTGAGGTTCCAATTCTTCCTCTAGAAACAACATATGCACATAGCTTGGGTCTTCAATTGATCTATGATTTTTTGTGGCACCTATGTTTCTAGCTTCTAGCCTTTTCTCCTCTTTTGCTACAACTTTACACATCCATAAGTGCATATCATCATGCATCCATGAGGGGTCTTATCCTAACTCTGTATCCTCTCATGTTCTATGGATATTGTTCCATTATAATGGAGGTACATCTCCATGAAAATAATATTTGAGATTGAATTTGGTAGTTACCCCTAAATTTTTTAAGTACAAGGACTTGGTTCCCCAATCATGCACTAGTTGCAACTGTCTCATGAAGGTTCTTTGTGATATCATCTCATAGAGAGGGTTCTTTCCAAATTCACTAATGGCAAATGTGTGTTGTAACTCTACACCACAACTAGTGAGAGTAATTCCTTCTAGCAATCCTAGTGGTATATGTCCATCTACCTTTTGCAACTTCATCCTTGTTGGTCTTAGAGCTAGCTTGCCCCATCATTTCCATAAGGAAGTGGTGGCAATGACACTTTTTGCTCCTGAATCTAAGATTATCTTTGTGGTATAGCCTTGGTATGTGATAGGAAGATAGTAAACTCTCTATGAATTCCTCTAGAATAACAGAAAAGGTTGAATTCATGTGAGGTATATTCACCCCCATTATCTGAATGTAAAGCCTTAAACTTAGTTCATTTTTTAGTCTCAACTAAAGAAAACTATTTTTTGAAAGTAGGGAATACCTCATCCTTCAATTTAATAGGATATACCTAGACTTTTCTAGTAGCATCATCTATGAAAGTGAAAAAGTAAAGATAATCCCCTAATGACCTTGTGGGCATAGGACACACACATCCATATGAACAAGATCTAAAGGCTGAATTGAAGAGTCTATGTGTGTCTTATGCACATTCCTAGTTTGCTTTCCAAATTGACAATGCTCACAAAACAAAAAATCAAACAAAGATAACACAAGTAAGTAGATTGAATGAGAAAGATTTGCCATTCCACTACAAGGTATGAGGACCAAAAGACCATGCCAAATACAAGACATAGGTTGTTCATTTATAGTTAAGAAGTGTTCTTTGTGTGATACAAATAAAGGATAATGTGATCCAACTTTTCTTCCTTTTTCAATAACCATATTGCCCTTTGGTATCTGAAAGGATTGAGCATAGAAAACCACCTTCTAACCATGGTCACCAAGTAGACCAACTGACATCAAGCTCCATGATAACTAAGGTTCATGGCTTACATTATGCATAGTGAATCTTGAGCCATCAATGACGTGCACAACCACATCTCCAATTCTGATAACATCACATTGGTAAGAGTCACCGAGTCTGACTATAGCAAGACACTTTGTTGCATAACTAGAGAACCATTTTCTATGTGGTGTCAGATAGAAAGAGGCACCAAAATCTAGCAGCCATGTGTGGGAAAGAGAATCAACAATATGAGCCTCAATGGGCATAGTACTTTCAAGTGTCAACACATTAGGCTAATCCAAAATAAAATTGATTTCCTCAATCTTCATGGCCAAAGTAGATGGTCCAGGTAGCTATTTAACATGCCCATCAACATTTTGTCCTTTTACCTTTAGCATTCTTTAGCGCATTTTTGAGCCAATCAAAGTGTGGTCAAAGTCAAAGTGGTCAACTATAGAATTGGGCAAAGGTCAAAGTGATTTCATTGCAAGTGCTGCACAAGTGATGTAAAAGTGCAAAGTGGTGCACAGGTGATGTAAAACTGGTTGGGAACAAGGTGCACATTTAGTGCACAAACAATTTATTGATAATGGTTATGGTTTTGTAGAAACTTTAATGCAATTTGCAAATTGTCTTTTTGTAAGATTTTCAAGGGTTTTAAAGTGTTCGAAAGGTTCAGGTGAACCCTCCCTTAGGCAGATATATTGAAGAAATGAAAGCAAAAGTGAATTCATGTGAAGAGGGAAGCGGTACGCAAAAGTGTATGTAGGGACCCCCATTTAAAATTTTGTTTTTCTCCTAAAGTCACTACAGGACAAAATAGGGAGTCATTGGATGTACACATTTTTAGACATTCTTGGATCATCAAAGTGATCACCAAGATACTCTATTAGTTAGGATCAACGTACCTAAGTGAATCGACACACAATGAATGGGCATTATTATTCTTGGAGTTAGACTAAGCATGAGGGAGCATAGTCTACACTAAGACAGAAGAGCAAGAGACAGTGAACCAGTGCGACACAGAGAAGCAAGTGAGAGCAAAGTGTGCAAGAAGTGTGATCTAGTGTGTAGAGAGAGAGACTATAGAGAACCAATGAGGAAGGCAATCAAGGTGGCACAAGGTACCATTGAAGAGGTGTGTGCATCGACAAAAGGTGTCCCTTCCTCCTACCCTATTAGAAGCTTCAATGCAAGGTGTGCACAAGAGCAAGATACTCGAGAGGGTGGAGATCTAGTGCAGAGAAGGTTGGTAGCATAAGGAGCTTGTGGGTATCTTATAACCTTCTGTGTGTGTGTACTCTTAAGCACTCCACATAGAGAATAATTGGACATGTTCTAGACATCATCATTGTATTTTCTATTTGTAACCAATATACAAAAGCTTCTGGTGTTTGTGTTTCACTTCATCTTCTTCTTCCTTCTCCTATAAATACTCAAGTTTCTTTTTGCAAAAGAATCCCCCAACACACATAGAAGTCTTTCTTCATGTGTCCTTTCTTATGAAAATAATGGCATTCGATATCACTCTTCCTTGATTTACTTGTACTCTTATTTCATTGACCATTCTTTTTGTGTTCTTGCTCCTAACACATTGTTGATTCTTTCTTGCTAAGAATTACAAATTATATGCATCTCCACTCTCAGTGCCAACCATAGATTTTCTATAAACCTCCTCAAAGAGTGAGAAAGTTTGTGCCATCAAATTTCTAGATCTCAAAATTGTCTTTGCTATGCGAGTTATAGCTCCTCCTCGGAATACTGGCACTAGACCCAAATCCACCAGATGTGCCTGAGATTTTTGATGTCATGATGATACACAATTGACTAGAATGAACATGAAACTAGAATAGTCCAAACACCACTAAGGCTAAAAAAAAATTATGACCAAGTGTTAGATTCTAGGAAAGACATGACAAAGTCTCCCCATAAAAAGGGGTTAATGAACAACAATGACCAACTAAAAGGATTATGTGAGAACATATGTGCTCACACCAGTAAGTGTGTCAAGGAGTAAAATCGATCACTATATAGTTGAAAAATAGAAATCTAGGAAAATTTTTCCGAAGTCTCCTCTATCAAATGAGCAATGACCAATGCCAAAAAAGTTCATTAAACTACAATTACTAACATGTTAACCTACATACTGAATCACTGACTCTACTGCATATAACCACCTACTTGAAAGAAGCCAACTAGGCTTATGGAGCACCTATGAACAACTAACATACATCTCTTATGGCGAGGCAGGGTAAGTCTTCTACGTGCATCACCAAAGATACCCCAATGTATGGGTGTCTCTTAGTTAAGAAAACCTCACCATGACCCTCTTTATCAATTTCAAAGAATTTATGCAAAACACGTAACCACTATATCAACGACCACATGGACGTACATAAGCAATATCCATAGAAGCATACATAATGTGTATGTGCTAAGTATATGCAACAAAATGGTATTGAAAGGTTGAATTTATAGCCAAAACACTATGAAATAGCACCTATAAGTGTCTCTCAACTCTATTCTTTAGGCCCAAAAAATCTACAAAAAACTTGCAGTGAATGCTCCCACCACAACTAAAGACCTTTCAAGAAACCTGTAGATTTACTACTGTGGTTGGAAACATAGCCCAAAGCTGAATAAGTTTTGTCGTAGAAGTAAAAAGCACTCTTCTTGATGTTCTTGAACCCATGTAAAGAGAACTATGTGTGAAAGTACTCCAAAATGGCTCCAAGAATCACCCTAAAAATGCTTTAAGACAGGCTTTGAAAGCAAAGAATGAAGATTTGAGAGCCCAAAACATGTTCAAGGTAATGTGAAACTTAGTATTTCCCCTTCTTCAAATACCACAAGCCTGTAGCTTAGTGGCAAGAGATTATTGGTCAAACAAGTTGTGGGGGGAACAATACTAGGGTGGGTGGCCTTTTGGGAAGTACAAGGAACCTCCATCTTCCTTGATCATTGAGGTCTTCCCTTGCACATAGGCAATTACACCAACAGTTACTAGGATGACAAGGTATGCCAAGATCGATGCCTTGGTCACCACCTTAGTCATAAGCCTTGGGTGGATGGGTGGGTCTCAAAATCCTTTGATGTTCTCTTGGTCTAAGTAGTGGAAAGTCATCCATGCCTCTTTGGTGCCTATGTCCTCTAGGTCTTTCCCATTAAGCTAGGTTTGCATCTAGTCTTGATCTTTCTCTTCCTATGGTGTGCAAAATGCTCACTTCTAGTTTCTCTTTGGATTTCTCCTTTTGAGCTCCTAGGGCATGAGAAGATCATGCTCTTGTTTGACCATTAGGGTTACTAGACTTATATGAGGGGAAAATTGGCTCAACCTTCCAAGTGTATCCATAACAACAGAAAGCCTCTCAAAAGTGTTATCCAAGAAGATGATGTTTCTTGGGATCTCAAGATCCTTGAATTCGTATATGATGAGTCCAGATACATTGCTAGGTTTGTTAGGTCTGAACCTCCAGAAAGATTCATCAGTCTCTGTATCAACAAAGAGCTCTATGCTCGTGTTGTCTTTGGGTATCTAATCTAGTATGATAATCCTTGATAGGACTCACTTACCTCTAGGAGTTTTAGGTTCTCTATCTTTGGCTTCATGATCCAAATCTCCTATTTCTGACTCAAGTACAATTGATCCGAATTCTTCCATCTTATCAAGTAAGTTGGTTACCACATGAATGGTTCCCTGCATATCTATGTAGGTCCCATCTTTGAATTTGACCATAGGGTGTTGAATTCCAAAGGGTTGCTCTAGATTTCTCAGTTGGACCATTGATCTTCTAAAACGATCCTCGTAGGTGCAAGCATCTTCGAGGTTGGTTCGAATATACTCAGGTTGAGTCTTATAGGGACCCTCTAGTGTTTTAAAATATGGTAATCGAGTGTCACCTATAGGTTTCTCCATGTTAAAGGAAATTTTTGAATCATAGGTATTTGAGCTCACTACGTAGGGGTAGTCAATCAATTGTTGAGTCAACTGTTGATTTGGTCTTCCTATATGCCTACTTGATCTAAGGTTCATTAATTTGATCCCCTTTTGTACCGTTAGAGTACACACATGCTCCAATATTCTTTTTAGCACCAATTATTTGTTCTTTTTTTATTACCTTTGGTGTTTATCTTGTCTCAAGATTGATCCATCTAGAATAACTTACATTGTTTCACTAAGACTTGTGTCCTAGATTTAGGTTCCTTCCCTTAATGTTATCATGTTTATGTTAATTTAAAGCCTTGGACTTGAGTTCCTTATTGGTCTTGGACTTGAGTTCTTAGTGTGACCCTATGCTTAGGAGCTAGCACTATGTTTTAGCCTAAGCTAGAATTGGCAATGGGGGTTTAATGGATTTTCAACCTCATTGCAAGAACTTAGTACGCCCTTTGATGCCCTTGAATTCATAGGAAGTGTCTCCCAAGAACCTCTTCTTTCTCTTGACTCTTGTGGTACTCATGACCCCTTCTCCAAAAAGCTTTGTAAATCTTGAAAGCACCCAAAAATTCTTCAAAAGTAGGAAAATTACCAAAAGTTTTCAAAACCATAACTTTTCGATGTAGGTGGCTTGTAACAATGGTGAGCCTTATCGCGATGGGGTGGGCCTATCACAATGAGGTTCATTGTCATGATAGGCAAGGCCTCTCATGATGGGATGACTTATCGTGATGGGCTAGGTCTATCACAATGGGGTGCCTTGTTGCTATGGGATGGACCTATCACAATGGTATGCCTTGTCGCGATGGTATGAGCCTATCAAGATGGGGTGCCTTGTCATGATGGGGTGCCTTGTCGCGATGGGTTTGGCCTATTGCAATGGGGTTGTCACGAGGAGGGGGATAAGCAAGATACCTTACACACACACACACTCACAATCAAAGACAAGCACACACACAGATTGAGGCAAGGAAGAATGATCTTCTTCTTCTTCTATTACCTAAAAGGAATGTACAAGAATGACCTAAAACAAGAATATAACAAGTGCACTATATAAAGAGTAGTACATAAGTAAAATACTAATGTCTAACGAATGAGTGAGTTGGCAAGAAACAAATGCGCCATCATTCTTGATAGATTAATCTAGTAAAGCTCAATAAAGTATCCTTGACATATAACACAATTACCACTATGCATGTTAGAGAAATGAAAAAGTGATATGTTTCATCTTGGATCATCACATGTTGAGCTTGATATCTCAACACTCCCCTCAAGCTCAACGTCATGTCCTCTAATCCAAGCATCATCCAAAACTTTTTCGGCTTTTCTCCTCCAAGTGCTTTAGCAAAAATGTCAGCAACCTACTCATTTTTCCTCACATAAACAAGATCAATATCTCTTGCTAGTACCTTCTCTCTGATGAAGTAATAATGCACCTTGATATGCTTTGTTCTAGCATGAAAAACACGATTTCGTGCTAGCTGTATGCTGCTAAGATTATCACAATAGATGGTGATAGGCTTTTGCACTTCCACACCTAAATCTACAAGTAGCATCTCCAGTCATGATGCTTCACATGCTACCATTGCAACACCTATATACTCAGCCTCTGTACTCGACAAAGCAACAGTGGGTTGCTTCTTGATGCTCCCCGTAATAGCTGCACTCCCAAGTGAGAATAGAAAGCTACTAGTAGATCTTCTATCTAGAATACTACTAGCCCAATCTACATCGATGTATCCATGAACCTACAAATCTACACTAGCTTCATAAAACAATGCATAATCCAAAGTAGCACTCACATAACCTAGAGTGTGCTTGAGAGCATCTAAATGTGGCTTCCTGCGAACCTGCATAAATTGACTTTCAAGTCCAATCGTGTAGCTTAGATCACACCTTGTAATTGTGAGATATATCAGACTTCCCACAATTTTCTTGTACATAGTGGCATTTTTCAATGCTTCATTAGATGTAGTATCCAACTTCAAATTCTGATCTAGTGTCATAGAAATTGGCTTACAATCAGCCATACCATACTTTTGCAGCATACATATTGCCTTTGTGACATCCATATACCAGTTTCTGTATGTATAAACTCAATGCCCAAGAAATAGCACAGCACACCAATGTCTTTCATGTCAAATTCCTACATAAGAAGTTGCTTTACCTCTTTAATAATTTCTTCATTATCACCACCTACAATCAAGTCATCAACATAAATAGCCACAATTGTGATGCCATCATCACCCTTCCTTGCATATAGTGAATGATCTGCATCACACATAAAAAACTCAATGGTGGTTAAGTAATCAGCAACCCTTGCATGCCATGCACAAGGATCTTGCTTAAGCCCATACAAAGCCTTTTGCAACCTGCAAACATATTTTGGATGCTTTGAATCTTCATATTCTTGTGGTTGGTCCATGTCTACTTCTTCCTGTAACTCACCATGTAGGAAAGCATTCTTCACATCCATCTAATGCAAAGTCCATCCTTTTGTTGTAGCTAATGCAACAAGTGTTCTAATAGTGGATGTTTTAGTTACAAGGCTAAATGTTTCCTCATTTTCAATGCCATATGTCTGTGCATATCCTTTTTCTACCAATTGTGCTTTGCACCTGCTTATGCTACCATCAACATTGTTCTTTACCTTGTAAAACCATTTGCAACCTATGGGTTGAAGAAGCTTGGAGCACAACACACAATACTGAATCTATTACCACTAGAATGTACAAAGATAAGTAGCTCATTAGGGCAATAGGTGTACATATAAACCGAGGGAAAAAAACCACCTAGAGAGGGAAAAAAGTTCCCCAGTGGTCCTAGAGTGTTCACACACATCACTACCTAAATATATTAACAAATCCCCCTGGGAGTGATGCGGTGAACAAGGAGCTGGCACTCATGTATAAGGAAGTTCCAAGCTATGTGGAATCAATCCACAAAAGGAAGTAAGCCCAAAGCTTTGTAGAAAGCTTCAAACTTCTCCCTAGGCAGAGCCTTCATGAAAAGATCTGCAATGTTCTCTTGCATGAGCACATGTGCCAAGATGATCTCTCTAGTAGAGAACCTCTTGTTGGCAGCAGTCAAAGCACCCAAGGACTCACAAGACAAGGAAGCCAAAGAAGGGAGCCAGAGCGGAGAGAAGGCACAAGTAGACAAAGTGGTCAATGAAGATCTGGCAAGTAGGCCATTCAAAATTTTGCAAATCAACATCTTCATAACAGTGATTCTCATCACTAAAAAGAATTGTAAATACCATTTCACCTTTTTGTAACTCCATTTTGTGCAAGCCGAGGAGTCCTTGAGCTTGAGGAGTATTAGAAGTATCATCGTACCAATTTTCATGATTTTTAAACTTCGTTTGAGCCCTCAAATAGGCCCTAGAACCTAATTTTTAACTAGGTCGGACACTAGGTCTGGACAAGGCCAAAACTAGTCAAAAACTATAAAAAGAGCTAGAGAGCTCATTTTTTAGGTTAGCTTGTGGTAGATTGAACTTGTAAGAGCACTTTTGAGTAATCTAAACAACTCTGTCTCTCTCTTTGTTCTTGCCTTGTGTGCACGTGTGTGTGTATGTGTGTGCATGTCAGTGTGCTTCTCACTCACACACTTGTGCCATCACTTGTTCGAGGTCTTCATACCATCCTCATGTCTTCCCAGATTGACATTAAAGGAGGTGCTACTCATTACTGAGCTACACCAAGTTTTGGCGCCGTTGCCGGGGATCGAGCTTTGAGGACGAGCATGTGATGGTAAGACGTAGAGTTGAGGCGTTGGAGTCATAGGTATTTTCTTCACTTTTATCTATTTTCTTTTACTTTATTCACCATCTCCATCACCATTGTCATCATCACCATCTCCCATCTCCATCTCCATCATCGCAAAAAAATTTAGTTTTTTGGTCATATCACCATACCCATACCATTCCCCTCATTTCACTTGTGAGAGAGAGCGAGAGAGCAATTGCATGCTTGTGCTTTTCTGTGTTTTTTGAGATTTTTTGCAAGAATCAGCATCCCTAACAGCTGTACCAGCTTCAATAGGTAAAAATTTTGACTGTGCAGTTGCCGAGGCGTTGACCTCTGTCAATCGCGACTGACAGAAAAATGAACCTTTTTGCAAAACTAAGTGCATAAACATGATCTGTAGGCCTAGGGCATTCCAAAAGTGTGTTTAAAATTTTCAAATTCCTCGGTTTTCTATCAATCGTGATCGATCTGTCAATCGCGATCGACAAACGACAACGGCCACTTGCCGATGGACCTGTCAATCACCATCGACACATCAATCGTAACCGACAGAGTCAACGACCGATTGACTACGACCGATAGGCCTTTCGTGTGCCACGTGTCAATCACGACCGGCGCATCAGTCACGATCGACCCATCAATCGCGACCGATAGTCCGGATGGACCTGTCAATCGTGATTGACTCAGTCAACGACTATTTGACCATGATCGATAGACCCCGTGTGCCACATCTCAATCGCAATCGACAAAGTCAATGATCCTTTGACCATGATTGACTGAAAATACGGGCCATGTGTCAATCGCGATCGACAGCCACGATGGACCTGTCAATCGCGACCGACATGTCGATCGTGACTGACATATCAATCGCGATTGATAAACCACTCGATCGCGATTGATAGGCAAATTCTGCCATTTTTTAGGGCAAAGATATTTGGTCCATTTTTGGCAGTTATTTGGGGAAACATTAAGGGTTTATTAGAGCATTGTGAGGCCGTTATCCAAAGTATTTCGAGAAGTCCTGTTTGCCTGTTAGCTTGTTTGAACCCTGTTTTAACCCTAGAACCCTAAACAGTCATAACTTTCTCATACGAAATATGTTTGCTGTGATTTTTGTTTTGTTGGAAAGTTCGTGGGGACCATACCCAGGGGGAAGAAAATTTAAGGGATCTTTAGGATTGGTTTCCATAAAGCCAAAGAATAATTTGATCTCTAAATTGCATGAATGAACATGGTCTGTTGTATCAATGGAATTTCTTGAGCTAACTTTGGGACTTTTACAGGTCCTCTGAGAGCATCGAAGGGCATTCCAAAGCTTAGGAACACGCTTCTGGGCACACAAGGGCAACCAAGGAACGAAACTAAAGGTTCAAAATTCTCAACACCCTCTGTCAATTCCTAGCATAAGCTAAGCACGGATAGAGGTTTTGATCAATTACGGTTACATTAAGCACGACCAAGCCCAAGAACTCTAATCACTCAAGTGCAAGTACCAAGAGAGTACATTTGTGAAACAACCTAAGGGCAAAGAACTTAATCAAGCGACCAAATTCAAGTACGATAAAACTTAAGTGTTCATTACAACGAACATTGATTGGACAAGAAGTGACATCCTAAGAAAAATTAAAAAGAACAAGTGACTAATACAAAAGAACTCAGCAACGAAATTGTAATTGGGAAAGTTGGGGCTATTCAATTGGGCATATGAACCTTAGATCAGGACAACAACTAGGGAGAGATAGACAGAGTCTTAGGTCTTCAGAGGCTAGTGTCAATCATACTGCTAGGTCTTGGGCCCAGCAATTGAGTCATTCTTCACATTACCCTAGCTCTGAGACTAGTGAGTCAGAGATGTCTCAAGGTATGGAGAGACCCATAGGAAGTTCAGGTGTGCCATACTTACAAAGGGTTGAAGGTCCTTACAAGACACAACTCGAACACCTTAGGACCAACCGATTAGGTGCTTGCATCTATGAGGAAAGCCTAGGGAGATCTGTGGTTCAAATTAAAAACCCTGACCAACCCATTGGAATTGAACATTTAGCTGTCAAGTTTGAAAATGGAGCATACCTGGACAAAGAAGGAACCATATACGTAGTCACTAGCCACCCAGATAGGACAGATGAATTTGGTAATGTGATCCCAGAAATAGACATAGGAGACCTGGAGCAAGGGAACGTAGGTGGAGAGCCTAAAACACCTCGAGGCAAATCAGTTCTTACTAGAATTATCACGCCAGAGTGGATTCCCTGGGACAATAAAAGCATAGATCTGCTCTTAAACCGAGAGATCAATGAAGCCTTTTGTAGGTATAAGCCTGATCAACCGAATGAGGTAGGAACGATCACAATCTATGAACTCAAAGATCCTGATAGCCTAGGAAAAGTGACCTATTTAGAAAATACTTCAGAGAGGATCTTTGTGGTCTCAAAACATGGTAGACATGCCTACACTTGGAAGGGTGAATTCATTTTTTCCCAACCAAGATCTAATGTCTCTTTTGTCCACCAAGGAGCTGGAACATCCCAAGCTCATGGAGCTCAAAGAGACAGGAATAGAGATAGACCTGAGGTAAGCTTTGCCCACCCATTAGGAAGAGAACGAACGCAAACAGGGACGGACAGAGAAGAAACTGAGAGACTTAGAGCCCCAAGGAACCTAAGAAATGCTGATGATTTTCCTCTACCAAGACCTAGAGAGCACACGAGGACTTTGAGACCTACACAGCTAGTTAAATCCATGAAGAACTACTTCGATGGCACTGGAGACCCATATGATCATGTGGTCGAGTTTAGGCAAGTCTTGAGAGCTGAGCAAGTTGAGGACCTATTCACGTAGTACAATGCCTTTGGTCTAACCCTTAGGAACACCGCTCTTATGTGGTTTCAACCATTAAATGAGACACACTTCAGGAACATAGACCAACTTTTAGAGGCTTTCATTATTGAATTCTCTAAGAGTGGCATAAGGCTTCCTCACTGATTCATAGCTTCAAGCAAACCCCTCAAGAGATGGTTAGACTTGTGGGAAGAAGGTTTAGGCAATACTTAGAGAGGTGCCCTATTCCTGAGTTACCCACACTAGCCAAACAAGTAGCTTTATCCCTAGATGGACTGCTAAGTACAAAGTTGAGATCATATGTGTACTTGAAAGACCCTAGGACCATAGAAGAGTGTGTACACATGTGCATCGACATCGAGGATAACCTAAGAGAGGAATTAGAACTTTCAAAAATCTACAAAGATTTAGATAGTTCTATTAGCCTCTCTTCCTCACAATCCACATCTATTGAGGAACTCGCTGAGAAAGTAGCTCAAAAACTAGGTGTCTCTAGTAAACAAATCCCAAGATTTTCCCCAGTTAAGCGGTGCTATACTTGTGGAGGTGACCATATGGTGAACGTATGTCCCATTATGGCTCAACCCCAAGTGAATCCCAATAGCCAATACTGCACCATAGAACGGAGATACACAAATCACACAGCACAAGACTGCCCATACAATAAGCAAGCGGTTAGGCAAACCTACCCTCAACCCTATCCACAACAGGGAAGATATCAGAATCAGTATCCACCACAACAGTATGCTAGGCCTCAACAATCCTACCAAACACAATATCAGGCCCAGTAGAGACCTCAACTAGTGCTAGCCCAACAACCTCCTGCTCCAACCAATGTGATCCCAGTAAAGTATGCAGTTGCAAAAGAGAACCTGAATAGAGCTATAGTCCCAGTAACTCCATTACTCTCGGAAAGTGACCCCAGTGACCATATCTTTGATTCTACACATATTGATAGCCCCCAGGCTTACTACATGCAGTCTCCTGAACATGGTGAGTCCTACTATAGTGAAGAACCGAGTGAACCTAGTTGGGATCCAGAGTATGCAAATATCATGTACATAAATCCCAACCCTAGACCTCAACCTAGGCAAGTAGGACCCCCATTCCCTAGAGGACCATGCTACAGATGTCAGGGAGATCACCTCATTCATGATTGCCCCATGCTTGCACCCACACAACCCCATCTAGTAACAATCCAGGGCTTTTGTCAAGATTGCGGGAAGGAGCATCTCTTACGAGATTGCCCAAAGAACCCTAATAATATGCCAAAAATCATGCCCATCAATGTTATTGGGTTAGCAGTAGACTCTACATGCAGTGTGACTTCCACTGCGCCAATACAGGTGGTCACTAGAGCTCAGGCTTTGCAGCAGAACCAAGGTTTAGGCCAAGAAAAGAGCGTCGAGGTTAGTGAAACTGAGAGCATAGTTAAGAAACAAACGAGAGCCTGGAGAGCTAGCCGAGAGAGAATGAAAATACAATGGTCTAAGAAGATGAGAGAATTAGAAGAAAGCATAAGAGAAACAAAAGCCAAAATTGTTGAGCTCATCTCTCAAACAAACTCTCACATACCACCACTACCTTCATCCCTATGACCATCAATTCCTCCATCTTTCAACCCACCTCAGACAACCCCACCACCCCCTAGAGTAGGGTCAATCTTAGCTAACCCCACTCTTGAAGACATAGATATGATGCTCAAGGCATATCAGGCCAGAATCCAAGAAGGGCCAAATGTTATGGATCCTAGAGCTGACCTAGAGATAGAAAGAACCAAGCTTTGCGCAAAAATGGTAGCGTTGGCTCAGACCATGTTTGAAGCCAGTCGCCTCTTCAACTACTCTTGCTCATTTAAGGCACAATTGCACTTGGATGGACAATTAGAGAAGTTAGAGAGCATAATTGCAAGATCTGCCAAGGAAGAAAACTCTCAAGGAAGAGATGAGGCAAGTAAAAGAATAAGCATTCCCCCACAGGAAGCTTATGTGCCTAATTCCACTGAACCAGACACCTCTTCTTCTATGAATAGGTATTCACCAGAGTTCTTGCGAGAGATTCAAGAAGAGAAATGGGCTAAAGAAAGTGAAGCCCCTCCTCCCATTGAACTTGTGGATGATGCGCATGAGCAATTCCCACAAGATATTCCTTCTATTTACGGAGAGTAGGAGAGTACCCAATCTCAGGAGAGATTAGACTTTGAGTCTAATTCCTTACAGGAGCTACCCAACTTCACAGGTCCATGGGAAGCTAAGTCCACATATATGAGAGCACCCACGGTAATGGTAACAAACAAAGACTCAGTCATACCTAGGAACACAGAGGTCGTAAAGAACACTAAAGTGTAGTGCAACCTCACTCTAGAAGAGCTACTCAAGGTAAGACCAGAACTATGGAAACATGTAGCCAATCAAGTGCCAGAAGTAGCTAAACCTCGTTCCCAGGTAGGATCTCATAGAACGGTGCCAGAAATACCTTTGGACAAGATAGGAGACATGAGCGAAGGAGAAGAAGGAAACACCTATCTTCCCATCACCATCAAGGGTACACCACCAACACAATTTTGGACTCAGGTTTAGGAGTTGCAATTGCTACCACTTCCCTATGGAAGCGATGGGGCAAGCCAGCACTCAGGCCCACGAGAATGAAACTCCAGATGGCTGATGGTCACATTGAGAGACCCTTAGTGTTGTTAGAAGGAATAACTCTCACCACTTGTGGTGTACAGTTTGTGCACACATTTGCTATTTGTGACTTTAGCAAGAACCAGGCCTATGAGATGATTTTGGGAAGACCATTTATGCGACAGTTGCAAGTGGTAAAGGATTGGGGAACCAATCCCTTGTACTTGCAACACTTAGGTGTCACGACCAAGGTTAATATCAAAGATTACTCTCATAGAGATGTCCCTCCCATCCATAGAGCCAAGGATGATACTGAGTCGGTGCATTCCATAGGATCAGGATCGTCATGGATGCATGAAGACACCCACTTATGGATGCGCAAAGTGGCAGTAGAAGAAGAGAAGAGAGAAAAAGACAGAGAGGTAGGTGCGAAAGAAACACATAGATCAATTCAAGACCCAGCCTATGCACCTGTAGTATTTCCTGATGAAGAATTTGAACCTCATGGTTGGGCAAAAATTTTAGCAACAATGGATGTAGCCATCAATGAAGAACAATGGACACCCCACTGTGACGAGGATGGCTATGACATTTCCGTCTTCTCCATAGAGCCAATCATGGGTGATTCGGTTCTTGAAGAATGCGAACCTAGCACTGATGCATTCGAGGATGCAAGTGACTCCGATCTAGAGTCAATCATATGGACCCACCTTTTGCATCAGATGAAGAATACTTCTATGAGGTAGAAGTTCACCCTCAGAGATACAAAGAGCTCACAAATGATGTAAGATTAACCACACAAGTGGCAGCCAAGAGTGAGGGCAAGAAGAGGAAAAAGAAAGAAGTCACACCAGAAGAAGAAGAATCTTTGTTTGAGGTCCCTGAAAATTTTAAGAAGTATGAAATAGAGGATAGAAGAGTCATGGTAAGAATGCCTAAACATGAGGCGCAATCAGAGGAGGCCTATGATAACAAAGAAACCACCAAGAAAATAGTTGTAGCCATAGAAGAGGGAGAAGAAAGATGCACCTACATAGGGCACGACCTGACGAAAGAAGAAGAGCATGCGCTAATAGCCTTGCTAAGAGAATACAGAGATGTATTTTCTTGGAGCTACAAGGACTTGAAAGGTGTGGACCCTGACATATGCTCACACACAATTCCCATGACCTCAGATGTGAAACCCTCTAAGCAGAAGCCATACACATATAATGATAACTATGTGGCCAAAATTAAGGAAGAGATAGATAGACTCGTAGAAGCTAGATTCATCTATGAAATTGAGCACATTGAGTGGGTATCCCCCATTGTAGTGGTGCCCAAAAAGAATGGGAAGTTACACGTATGCATCAACTTGAAGAAGGTTAATGCAGCCACCATTAGAGACAATTATCCGCTTCCTATCACTGAGCATCTACTAGAAAGAGTAGCAAGCAAGGAAGTGTATAGCTTCCTTAATGGATTTTCGGGCTACAATCAGGTAGCCATAGCTCTAGAAGATCAGCATAAAACGGCTTTTTCCACAGAGTGGGGCATATTTGCCTTTAGGGTAATTCCATTTGAACTTACCAATGTGTCTGCCACCTTTTAGAGATTGATGTGTCATGTATTTAAAGAGTTCTTGAGGAAGAATTTGGAAGTCTGTGTTGATGATCTCTGCGCACATTCCAACATTAAACAAACACATATACCTAAACTCAAGAAAATCTTTGACAAATGTAGAGAATATCAATTTTGTGCTTGAACCCAGAAAAGTGTGTTTTCATGGTCAGGGAAGGCAAGATTCTACGACACATAGTGTCAAAGAATGGCATATCCACTGACGAAGAGAAAGTGAGAACCATCGTAGAACTACCTAGGCCAAAGAATGTCAAGGAAGTACAAGCTTTCATGGGGCATTGCGATTATTACCGACCTTTTATACACATGTATGCCATCATTGCGAAGCCTCTGTACGGACTTTTGACTAAATTTGAGTGGACTGATGGATGTGAAAACTCCTTCAATGAGCTGAAACGACGATTATGTTCATCACCAATCTTGACTACACCAGATTGGAATAAGCCCTTCCATGTGCATGTGGATGCATCCAATTATGCCATTGGATGTGTGCTTGCACAACCTACGGGTGAAGGTAATTTGGATCTTCCAATTGCCTATGCTAGTAGACAGCTAAACGCAGCTGAACGGAATTATACAACTACTGAGAGAGAAGGATTAGGCATGGTATATGCAGTTAAAAAGTTTAGACACTATTTGCTTGCAAATAAGTTTAAATTTTTTACAGACCATCAGGCATTGCTATATTTCGTGAACAAGCCATGCAATACAGGTAGACTAGTAAGATGGTTTCTCTTACTGATGGAATATAACTTTGAGGTTGTGGTGAGGAAAGACAAAACTCACTTGAGAGCGGACCACCTCTCAAGACTCACATCAGGAGAAGCACCGCAAGGAGTATCAGATGATCTTCTTGATGCTTACTTGTTTAGTTTGGAAGTGATACCTCAGTGGGCTAAGCCATTAGTGCCAGTATTGACATATGGGCCTAACCACCTAGTGATAAACACACAGGATAGGGAGATAGTAAAAGCCCAAAAGTACCATATCATGGCAGAAACTATGTATAAGCATATGGACCAAGGAATACTATCTTGTTGTGTGGAAGAGGATGAGTACGCTAAATGGTTGCAATTAGCACATGTAGGTGCATTAGAGCAACACTATTCAAGGCAACGAACCCTACAGACACTAAGGAGACTCGGAGTGCATTGGCGGACTATGGAGGTTGATGTCCATAAGTTGTGCAAGGAATGCCCGATCTGCTGCACTAAACCACCTGTGGAACATGCCACTCTGTACCAAGTGTCTCTAGTGCCAGATTGGAGTGAACCACTAGTAGCGTTCCTGAGGACGAAAACATTCCCACAATACATGACTTTGGCCAGGAAAAGAAGTTTAGAACAAGAAGCCCTAGATTACTCACTCATTGGTGATAATCTATACAAGCATGGTAAAGATGGTTACCTAAGATTATGTGTCCATGACAGCGAATATCTTAAGATCTTGGAAACTGCTCACCAAGGTGTAGCAGGAGGACATTTTGGACCTGATCGGGTGATCAAGGCAATACTATTTGCAGGTCTTTGGTGGCCAACCCTTCACATGGATGCACATACCTATGTGAAGAGGTGTGATGTCTATCAGCGAACTCAGTATCCTATACGCAAAGATGAGATGCCTTTGAAACCTATGATGGGTGGACGTGCATTCTCTAAGTGGGGAATAGACTTTGTAAGTCCTATTAATCCCCCAGCTAAGGGTTCACATGCTGAATATATCATTGTGGCCACAGACTATCTAACCAAGTGGGTAGAGGTAAAAGCCACCACGAAGAACGATGCTCAGATGACTGCTAAGTTCTTATTTGAGAATGTGTTCACAAGGTACGAGCTACCTATAGAGCTAGTAAGTGATAGAGGCACTCACTTCTTGAATGAAGTTATTGAAAACCTTCTCCAAGAATTCTTGGTAGTGCACAAGAAGTCTGCCCCCTATCACCCACAAGCTAATGGGCAAGCCGAAAGCACAAATAAGATTCTATGCAATGTGCTGACTAAATTGGTGAATAATAAACGCTCTGATTGGGACAAACAGCTACACCACGCTGTTTGGGCATACCGAGTTGCCTATAAAATGGTACTCCAAGCCACACCCTTTCAGATGGTATTTGGCCAGAATGCAGTGCTCCCATTAGACTTCTTAATACCTACACTAAGGGTAGCACAGGAGCATGAGTGGTAGGTCATGAACTCTCTTTGAGGATTTTTTATCTTCAACGATTAGGTGAAACAAGACTGAGAGTTGCAATAGGAATATACGCGGCTAAGAAAAGACAAAAAGCGTATTTTGATGCACATGTGAAAGATAAGGGTTTGAAGGCAGAAGACCTAGTCCTAGTCTACACCTTGAAGCAACATGCACGGAAATTAGAGAAGAGAGGCTATGGAACTATGATCATTAATAGGATCTCAACTAGTGGAGCAGTCCAATTAGCTACACTCGAAGGCGATGTTCTCCCTAGTTACATAAGTGGATGTAGAGTCAAACTATATCAAGAACCCCTCACCGAGGAAATGCTCAATCGACTCAACACTGCCAAGAAACGTAAAGAAGAGGAAAAACGAATTCGAGAAGAAGCACAGGCAGAAGCCTTGGAACGCATCTGAAGAATGAAATTGAGAAGACAGGGTAGAGATCAGCCTAGGCCAGAGGCCTATGCAGCTCAAGGATATCATATGGCTATGTGTGAAGTTTCAGGTATTAGCTCTCATAGAATAATTGACCGACGTCCTTTTGTGACTTTAGAGATAGGACAAGGAACGAGTGCAAGGACTGTAAGAGCCTTGATTGACTCAGGTGCAGCCACTAGTGCTGTTAAACTTTCTTACTGTCGAGAATTGAACTTAAATGTCAATCCTGTGGAAGCATATCTCATAGGATTGGGAGGTGTGGAAACCCCTTGCATGGGCGAGGTGGAACTTCCCCTCTACATTCAAGATGTTTTAATGACAGTTAAAGTATTAGTGTGTCAAGATGAGGATCTCACTGAAACTCTTGTCTTGGGTCAACACTGGATCTATGATCAGGCAGTCAACCTAAACCTAAAAAGTGGACTTCTTTGTTGGAGTTAGACGTCTGCGGAAGCACGCGAACAGCACAAGGAAGAAGAAGAAGCTTGGAGCACAACACACAAGACTGAATGTATTACTAGAGAATGTACAAAGATAAGTAGCCCATTAGGGCAATAGGCGTATATACAAGCCGTGGGAAAAAAACCTCCTAAAGAGGGAAAAAAGTGCCCCGGCGGTCCTAGAGTGTTCACACACATCACTACCTAAATATATCAACAAATCCCCCCTGGGAGTGATGCGGTGAACAAGGAGCTGGCACTCATGTATAAGGAAGTGCCGAGCTATGTGGAAATCACTCCACAAAAGGAAGTAAGCCCAAAGCTTTGCGGAAAGCTTCAAACTTCTCCCTAGGCAGAGCCTTCGTGAAAAGGTCTGCAATGTTCTCCTGCGTGGGCGCATATGCCAAGCTGATCTCCCCAGCAGAGAACCTCTCCCTGACATAGTGATAATGCACCTCAATGTGCTTAGTGCGAGCATGGAACACAGGGTTCCTCGCAACTGCCAATGCGCTCTGACTGTCAGTGAAGATGGTGGTGGCAGAAGACTGGCCAACACCCAAATCAGCCATAAGGCGTCTGAGCCACACACACTCAACAGTCGCTGTGAAAGCTGCCCTATACTCAGCCTCACAACTAGAAGTGGCCACAGTAGGCTGCTTCTTGCTCAACCAAGATATACATGAGCTACCAAGCATGAAGCAAAAACCACTGGTGGACACACGAGTGTCATAGCAACCAGCCCAATCTGAGTCAGAAAAAGCATGCAAATCTGGCGGTAGTGATCCCCCCTTGGGATAAAACAACCCAAGTAGCCGAGTACCACTCAAGTAGCGAAAGATGCGCTTAACCGCTTTCCAATGCGTGACTCCTGGGCAATGCATGAACCTGCTCATCTGTGAGACAACAAACTGAATATCTGGCCGAGTAATGCATAAGTAAATCAAGCATCCAACAGCCTGCTGATAGAGAACAGCATCAAATGCATCTCCAGCATCATGAAGACTCAATCGTAAACCTGTCTCCATAGGAGTGGCAATAGGCTTACAGTCTTCAAGGCCAAAACGCTGCAATAATGTGTCAATATATTTCGTTTGACACAAAGCCATTCCACCATCAACTTGCATAAACTGAATGCCCAAATAGTGATGCAAATGCCCCAAATCAGACATCTCAAATGAGGCATGCAAATCAGCTTTGAAATCAGCAATATGCTTCTCAAGAGGACCAGTGAGCAGCATGTCGTCTACATAGACAACAATGATCAGAAGCACATCATTAGCACGCTTAACATATAAGGTGCTTTCAGTTGGACTGTTCTCAAACCCATGTGCAATTAGATAGGCATGTATTTTCTCATACCAAGCACGTGGTGCTTGCTTTAAACCATATAACGCCTTCTTTAACCTGCACACCTGGTTTTCATGCCCTTTCTGCACAAAGCCACGGGGCTGAAAAACATACACTTCTTCATGCAAGTCACCATTCAGAAATGCTGTTTTAATGTCCAACTGATGTACATTCTAACCATGATGGGTTGCAAGTGCACAAATGCTCCGAACAGTAGTCATACGGCATGTAGGTGCAAAGGTCTCATCAAAATCAATGCCTCTTTCCTGCGCATAACCCTTTGCAACAAGCCTAGCCTTATACCTGTCAACTGTACTATCAGGTTTACGCTTCAGCTTGTATACCCACTTAGTGCCAATGGCCTTCTTGCCAGGAGGCAAGTCACATAAAGACCATGTACCATTCTTCATTATAGCATCATATTCAGATTGCATAGCAGCCATCCAATTTTCTGAATTTTGTGCTTCATCAAAAGAAACAGGCTCATTCTCATCACAGAGACTAGATGCAGCCATAGCATAGCAATCTGATGCAAAGGAGGTACTATGAGAGCCTGAACGAGTACGATATGACAAAGGTGCATCTAATTTGCTGTCACGCAAAGTCTGCACCAGCCATTTTGGCATAGTTTTTGCCTGTTCAATATCAGCTCTCTCATCAACAAGTGCATCATGTAAATTTGCATCAGAAATGGAATGATTTGCATCATCATATGAAACCTCCAAAGGCTGAGAAGTTGCCTCATTAGGACCAGCGTTAGCCTGTCCACCTGTAAAAAGAGGCATCAAAGTATCATACATGTCTTTGGAGCTAACAGATGTCTCCTTAGTACATGAAAGCAATGGCTGAATAGCATCTTCCACAAAGAGAACATCACGGCTAACCAGAATGCGTTTAGTCTGTGGATGATACAGACGATAGCCTTTACTTTCAGAACTGTACCCAACAAAAATACATTTTACTGCCTTATCATCCAATTTTCTGCGATGTCGTTCAGGCACTAATGCATATGCCAAACAACCAAAAACACGCAGATGAGCAACAGATGGCTTGCGGTCATGCCAAGCCTCATATGGAGTGATAGACTGCAACGCTTTGGTGGGACACCTGTTCAGTACATATGCTGCACACATGACAGCCTCAAGCCAGAAACTATGTGGTAAAGCCTGACTTTTGACCATGCACCTCGCCATCTCCATGAGTGACCTGTTCTTTCGTTCAGCAACTCCATTCTGTTGAGGTGTATACGGCACTGTACACTGGTGTTTTATCCCACGTTCAGCCAGAAATGCATTAAAATCTGAAGACATATATTCCCCCCCTCGATCAGAACGGAGGGTGCCCATTTTACATGCTGACAGATTTTCAGCCAAAACCAAAAACTGTTTGAAGCACATGAACACTTCGGACTTTGCTTTGAGTGGATATACCCATGCATGCCTAGAAAAATCATCAATGAAAGTCACGAAGTAAAGGTAATTTCCAAAAGAGGGTGTCTGCATAGGACCACAGACATCACTATGTACAAGCTGCAATTTCTGCATAGCCCGAACTGAACCATCTTTTGGAAAGGAAGAACGCTGCATTTTGCCCAAAATACAGCCTTCACAAACATGTTTTCCAGGTGCCTCAAGTTTGGGCAAAGAGGACACCATTTCAGATTTCTGCAGGCGTAACAAACTAGCAAAATTCAAATGACCAAAGCGTGCATGCCAAAGCTTTGCATCTGACATAGCCTGAGAATCATGAATTGCACATGCCGAATCATTCACAGATCTTTCATAGTCTATGAGCTTATATAGCCCACGACATAAAATGCCAGAAGCAATAATCACATCGCCATTTGAGAGATCATGGACTGTACACCTGTCATCAACGAATTTCACAACCAAGCCAATCTTGGCTAATGCAGAAACTGATAACAAGTTCTTTTTGATCCCTGGCACAAATAAAGCATCTGACAAAGTGAAAGAACTACCATCAGCAGTAGTCAAAATGATCTTACCAACTCCCATAACAGGATAAGAGGAGTTATTGGCGCATGTGACAGTATTCCCTGTAGGGGCAGGCTCGAGTGAAGAGAAGAAACTGCGCTGCAAGGTAATATGTTTGGTCGCCCCACTGTCAAAGTACCAAACATCTGAGTCTACTGCAGACATGCACTGATCATGAGAAGATGGGTCAAAACTGCAGACAGTAGTAAACGCCCATTCTTCTTCCTGCACAAGATTTGCAGACTCTGTTTTTGGTGTAGAGGCCTCTGCAACAACCATTCCAGCCTCTTTCTTCTTTGCCTCTTTAGCAGCCAGTTTTGGACAGTTCTTTATAATATGATCATTTCCTTTACAGTACTTGCAGAACAATTTCTGCTTTTCTGATTTCTTCTCATCTTTATCCTGGTTCTTCGATTGTGCAGCATTTGCAGATTTCTGCTTACTAGTAGAAGAGCTCCATTTTCCTTTGCCCTTCTGACTAGCCAGGAAAGCTTGATCTGCAACACGCATAATGGACCTGTTCTGCCTGGACTGATCTTCCTGCAACAGAACAGAGACTAATTCCTCAAATGACAAGGCATTCGGATTGCCTTTCATCATCAATCAAAGAGTAGAGGCAAAACTCTGATATGAATCAGGAAGGCCATTCAGAACGGTCTGCACAAGTGAGCTATCTGGTATAACCTCATCAGCAGAAATCAATTGTTCCTTCAGGTCTTTGATCTTTGTAAGAAAACTGTCCATCGAATCACCTTTATTCATGTGCTCACTCTCCAACTGTTTTCGGAGGTAAGCAACACGAGCCTCATTCCTAGCCTGGTACAAAGTGGTAAGTGTATCCCAAGCATCCTTTGCTGTTCTGCAAGAGCGAATGTGAGGAATAATGGCACGTTTGACAGAAAAAGCTATCAATGCATGTGCCTGGGCATCTCTGCCATCCCAACGAATCTGCTCTGCAGTAGGTGCAACAGAAACAGCAGCACGAACAGGAATCTGCGGAATATCATCTTCGACACCATCTTCATCATCTCCAACACCTGTATTTGCAGTACCTGTCGTTACAGGTGTAACAGGACGTCTTTCAACACCCTGCACAATGTTCCACAATCCTTTTGCAACCAGTACATGTCGCATCATATAAGCCCATAATGGGTAGTTGGTACCATCCAACTTATCCTCAACAGCCAACATATGGAATACATCACTGCTTTCAGCCATGGCCGGTGACTAAAATACCTTGATGCAGAAAATTGACTGTATCTAAAAAAGTTGAACGAAACTGCCCAAACGAGTTCTGCTAAACCTGTAGTAGACTTCGAGACGCTTAAACTGGCGAACAGAAACTGGTATATACCTTTGGCACAAAAGGACGAAATAGCCTGCACAAGCGCTGCGATAGTGCGTTCGGAGGCCGAAACGAGCTCAGATCGCGATTTTGGCACCACAGAACGAAGCTGTTTTGATCTCGGAAACACCCTGAGTATGCTCACCAAATTTCGTGCGAATCTGAGACTGCAAACGGAGGAGTGTCGACGGCGCCCTAGAAGAAGCAACGACCTGCTCTGATACCAATTGTTGGAGTTAGACGTCTGCGGAAGCACGCGAACAGCACAAGGAAGAAGAAGAAGCTTGGAGCACAACACACAAGACTGAATGTATTACTAGAGAATGTACAAAGATAAGTAGCCCATTAGGGCAATAGGCGTATATACAAGCCGGGGGAAAAAAACCTCCTAAAGGGGGAAAAAAGTGCCCCGGCGGTCCTAGAGTGTTCACACACATCACTACCTAAATATATCAACATTCTTCAGGTCTGGGTAAATCAGAACCGCATTACACTTGAGTTAGAAAATGAGGCACTCAAGGAACTAGGAAAGCAACAAACTCCTGGTCCTTCCAGGAGTACACATGAAGATGACCATGCTATTCTTGTCCAAAACTATGTGATGCAGAGGGATGATTATTTCAACAAAGAATTCAAGAATACGACGGAACTCCCCTCTTTTCCAAAAGCCACAGGGATGCAGCAACCAAAGGTGGATCAAATGCAGAAGAAGCAGACGACTTATGCTCGAAGCCAAAAGAAAATACGAAGCACGATGTCTCAACCACAAAAACAAGTGTGGGTGTGGAAAGGCGATCAACCTGTTGCGGTCCAGTCACAACCACTGGTTCAGCTTCATCTTAGTGGGCAACGACAGGACACCAATAAGAAGTATTTCAAAAAGTCTTCCACTAAAGGAAGTCTATCTGGGTACCCAAGAAGTCGATGAAGGGTGACCCACAATCAAGACAAATTTGGGTGCCTAAGGCTTGCTTGCGGGCTCAAATAGCTACACACAGATCACACCATGTACAACATGGTTCACTCACTCGAACAGCCGATACCCACTCTTATTCGATACACACAAACACATGTTTGCCCACAAGCATGAGCAGACTCACTTGTAAATGGGTCCCTAAAAAGCCTCATTTCCAAGCAGACCCTCTCATAAAGCCCTCCAGAGTCTCCACAAAACCAAAACCGAAAGCCATCCACTGTGTTTGGTAGCCCAAAGCTTGTAATAAACCCCCCGACCCCATTTGTAAATTCATCTCCACCTACTAACTGCATCATTCTCACACTGCATCTTTTCACTTAGCTCATAGGACTACTTGTTCACTAACAACACACACAATCATCAAGCACTCACTGACCCACTAACCCATCACTCACCTCATGTTAATGTTGTAATGGGGACAAAAATTGTTCTATCTTATCCATTACAATGTTAACGCATGATTCTATGTTCTCACAGAACCAGCAAGCAAGCAAGCAGTAATATGGCAGAAGCAGGAGGCACCAGTTCCCAGGCAGGGTCCAGCACCTAGATAGTGGACATTGAAACCCTCCTCCTCGAACCCCAACTCACCGAGAGGCCTCAAGAACTTAGAGTTGTGCATGTACTTCCCATTCAGGACCCTCTGCAGGGACACACCTCTCAAGTGGGCAAACATGCACATTGGTTCAGTGATGTTGCAGGACCATTGGGAGACGACACCTACTTTTGGGAGGTAGAAATTGAGTTAAATGGCAAATGGGGATGCTACCATTTCTTCACCCGTGAATTTGAGCAGTATCAGAATACAAAAGTAATGCGATCGGTATGGACCAAAGCAGGCTTGGATAGCTATTTTTGGGCACATTTACATAAGCCAGATTTCCTGCGCTGCTTCTACCTTATCAGTACCATCACCCCTAGCAGATCCAAGGGAGGCGATAGTACTTTCGTGCTACCCTCACTGACGCCAAGCCACGAGCTCAAAAGATTCAAACTGACCCTCAACCTAGTGCGGGAAGCATTGAACATGCAAGGTATGCATATTCCCACTGAGAAAGAAACAATGATCCTCGACAGGATGAAGCACAAGGATCTCAACAAATTAAGGGACATGGTAGCAATGACACCAACCATCGCCATCCACCTACAAACGATCATGCAACACTTCGCCTTCCCCGCCCAAGAATGCTTCACTATGCCACCAAAAAAAATCTGGTTCAGCTTGTATTTGGCAGACACAGAGGATCTCACAATCAATCTACCACACTGGATCATAGATCAAATCCACCTAGCACATCAACGATGGAATAAGAAACAGAAGAATGTGCTTCATGGGTGTTATGCGCTGACAAAAATAATTTATAGATGCTTAGCTTATGATGTGCCTATTCAAAGAGCACTAATGTGGTCCGAGCTTAGGAGTTCCAGAGACGACTATCCACAACGGGCCCTCCATCGAAGAAAATGAGAGGTACTGTCCAATTACCGTGTGCCCAAGCAAGGGGAGCCACCACCACACCAGAGGTGACTCCTCCACAAACGCGACGTGTGCGACCGTTTACAATTCGCTTGCCCAGACAGAGTGCAGAAGGACCTAATCTAGTTTTCCCTCCAATCCCTTCTGACCTGGAGTTTTCACAAGGCTACACCCTGAATGATCTCACTGATGAAGAAATTGCTAGGCTGATCAATGAATCTAACCTCGAGACGGAAGCAGAGCAGACCCAAGGACCACAACCCACTACAACAACTTCAGCCCCGACCCAACTGGAAGTAGTAGAAGTAGAAGAGGATGAAGAAGAGACTGAAGAAGAAGAAGTAGACGAGGAGCATGATCAAGAATACGAAGAAACTTCAGAACTAGCGAGTGCCCCAGCATATTCAGCACAAATAAAAAGATTATATGAAACCATGAAGCGAGTCCAGGAATAGCACAAACTGTCGCTCAAAACAGGGAAGGTGCTTATGAGCCAAATGTTAGGAGAGGAAGGCGTGGATGAAATGTTTATTGAATCCATGAACCTGCACATGGATGCGGTGGGCTTGGATGAAGCCATCCATTTAGCTATGGCTTATATTCATCGCTTTGAGAAACGGGTGCCTACGCGTCCCATGCGCTCCGGCAAGTAGATTCACATGAATGTATCGGCACCAGAAGACACTACACAGACAGAGGAACATCACGAGGCACCACCCTCACCACCTGTCACTACACACTTCACTTCACCGCACGACACTACCACCCCAACTTCAACACTCACCACATATGTTATGGGGATTCCTATCTCACCAGGCACTCAATTTGGTGGGATCACAATGCCCACATTTACAACAATATTCACGAACATCACATCCACCCCACCCACGGTCCCCATCTACACATTCACCCACACTTTTGACACCATGGAAACATCACCAGCCATAGCACCACTCCCTCCCCCCTCTCTACCACCATCTCCCATACCCCCTCCACCCACATCACCTCTCGTGTCCACTTCATTCACTATTCCTTTCCCCCTCTGTAGCTCAATGATGAGTAGCACCTCCTTTAATGTCAATCCGGGAAGACGTGAGGATGGTATGATGACCTCGAGCAAGTGGCGGCACAAGTGCGTGAGTGAGAAGCACACAAACATGCACACACATACACACACACGCGCACACACAGTAAGACAAAGAGTGAGTAGCAATGGAGTTCTTAGATTACTTTCAAGAGCTCTTACAAGTTCAATTCAATTACAATCTACCCCAAAAATGAGTTCTCTAGCTCCTTTTATAGTTTTTTGACTAGCTTTGGCCCTGTCCAGACCTAGTGTCCGGCCTAGTTAAAAATTAGGTTCCACGGCTTATTTGAGGGCTCAAACGAGATCTAAAAATTACGAAAATTGGCAGGTAGATACTTCTAAAGCTCCTCAAGCTCAAGGACTCCTCGGCTTGCACAAAATGGAGCTACAAAAATATGAAATGGTATTTACAGGGGTTGTTAGTGATGAGAATCACTTCTAATTGGTGTAAGGGTGTTGAAAAAATAAAGGTTGCCTTAGTGCTAGATCTGCGTGAATGCTCGTACTTGCTTCTTCATGAAGAAAATTATTGGCCTACTTGCCAAATCTTCGTTGACTCCCTTGTCTGCCTGTGCCTTCTCTCCCTTCTGACTCTCTTCTCTGACTGCCATGCCTCATTAGTCCTTCAGTCCCTTGTCCGCTGCTAACACCCCCCCTCTCTCGCGTCTGTCGTCCCTGACAGACCCTTGTTGTGTGGGTTTTTGGATGTAGTACTCGACGACATCCTGCGCTAAGTGATGTTCGGCAATCCTCAATCCTTTGGCCAAATCTGTGAGTAGCGCATCCCAATCTACCGGCCCGGGAACCTCTGGATGTGGTATACGTAGCTTTTCGGAATGGAGAGCTTGTTCCACTGCAAACAACTGCAAGAGATGGGATGGTCTGGGAATGAATATCTCGGAGTGATATTCCCAAAATCCCGTGACAAACATCTCTTCAAACGTTTGTTTGAAGCAGGCCGGTAGATATTTGATGCGAGCGTGCCATGCATACACAACATTAATCGATGGGGTTGTGCTCATGTCGTATACAAGGTCCTGATTACCTTCATTAAATCCTAATGCTGAGAGATGCGGTTCCTTGACATTTTTGAAGGTCCTGAAGGTGACCAACATAAGCTCGAAAATCTTCAGGCACATCTGAGTCATGACATCAGGTACATTCTTGAACCGGACCCCCCAATGTCGAATCGTCGAAATCATATATCCAATCGTAGGTGGGCCCTTCAGGGGTGCGAAGTACACATAATTGAGCCACTTTTCACATCCTTTAATCGTCAGCACTGTTTGTGTGTACTCCGGCCATGATCTCCTTCGAAAGACAGGGCAATAACATGGGTTATATTTGATGTACAAGGGCATGTTGTTCCATGTTCTTACCATTTCCGGGTATGTTTCAAGCAGCCGAATTCTCCACATTGGTTGGCGAATATGTCCCTGCTTGGCACTTTCTGGGATGTCGTCAGGTGCAAATTGGGTGGCAGAGGTGGGTTCCCTTGAGGTGTGGTGCTTGATCTCTGCGTTATAATCCGCCATTAGCACGCAAAAAGGAACATACAGATCATCCGATGGGCCGATCCACCTATGGTGTGAGAGATTCTGAAAATAATCAGATTTTATTACAACCTCCTCCAACTTTGACATCAATGCGATTTGGACTGCCACCCTGTCATCATGCGTCGTGGCTACTTTCTCTAATTTTTGCATCCATTCAGGTGCCTCAATTTCAATTGTGTCCATGCCCTGTTCTGTTCGCTTACCCCCGGGTGTTGGCATTGGAACGTACGGGTCCTCAAAAGTTTCCTCTACTTCGATTGGCACTAGGTCTTCAGGTTCTGGTTCTGCCATGGGGGAGGGTTGTCGTTCATATACAAGCACTTTCTTTTGCAATTCTTCGAGTTGTGCTTTGAGCGCTGCTACTTCGTCAGCTGTGTCAGCTGTGGTTGGGACTTCTTTGGGTGGTGTTGGTTGAGCTGCCAATTGCCTTCGTAGTTCGTCTCTTTCCTTTTCTAAGGCTGCATGGGCTTCGAGGAGATCCGCATGGGTTTCCAATATGATCTGCATATTGTCCGAGGGAATAGCCTTAAATCTCTCCGGGTCAATTTCCTGTGGGGAACCTTCCATGGCTAACTCCAAGTTCTCTTCGTTTTGTGTCTGAAGCCGTCTATTTTCTTCTAGGGCTGCAGACATATGCTTCCGTAATAGAGCCATGTTGCGGCGGAGCTTGAGGTTCTCTGTGATTTGTGAGTGTAGCAAATCATCCATATGTTGTCTTTCTTCTGCATCAGGCTGCGGTGGATTTGCCACAAGTTTCTCATGTTGTTCTTGCAATGCACTAAACTGCTGTTGTAACTGATGCTTTTCTTTCTCTAAATCAGTGAATCTTCCTTGTAACTCCTCATGTCTCCTGAACAAGCTTGTATGCTGAGCATCGAGGTGCTGATAGTGTTGCTGTAACTGAGACATGCACTGATGCATATTATTGAATACATTATTAATGGGGATGGATGCAGGGAGGGTGTAATGTGCAGAGGGGGAGGGAGAGGGGAAGGGAAGTGTGAATGCAGTGCTGGAAAATGGTGACGTGGGTGGTGGGGGAATGGGAGATTGTGGTGGCATGGGGGGAGGGAGAGGTGCGGTGGAAGGTGATATGTCCATAAAATCCGTGGTGTAAACAGTAGTGGGAGTGATGGTGAATAGTGGAATTGTGGGTGCAGTGATTGTGGTGAATGTGTACAGTGGTGTGTGCAATTGTGAATGTGAACTACCCGAAAGTGTGAGTGGGGGGATGGGGATGTCAGTAGCCATCGTTAAGGTTACAGTGTTAGTGGAGGTATATACACGGGAGGTGTTGAGAGGGTGTGTGGGTTGATTGGCGGTTTGTGCTTCAGTCATGGCGGTGGGCTCGGAGGCGGTAACGGTGGTTGTTACATTGGTAATGGGAGGTGAATGTGGTGGAGAGGGAGGCGAAGGTGGTAAGGGAGGTGATGGAGGTGCACTTGACATATGGGCTCCCTCGGTGTCGTGAGCGGCGTGTGCAGTGCCCGTGGTTGTGGGGGTGCCTTGTGGTCCTGATCCTAATACATTCATTTGTTTCCCTGCTCGTGGGGGACGTCTTCCGTATCTTTTCTCTGTCCTTCGTGATTGCGCTAGTGCAGTATGCACCGTTTCAGGTACTCCCAAAGCATCTGATATCATTTCCAGGGTGGCACGGTATTGCTCGTCCACGCCTTCCTCCTCCAGAATCTGGTTCATGAGGGCTTTACCTGCAGCTAATGATAGCCTGTGTTGCTCTTGGACTCGGTTCATCGTATCGTAGAGCTTCTTTAATGCGTTAGTATAGGCGGGGGCACCTTCCAGTACTTGTAGGGCTTCCTGATCATACTCTTGTTCTTCTGCTTCTGATTGTCCACCCTGTGCCTCTTCATGTGCTTCTTCTTCATCGTCCACATTGACTACGTCCGGTTGGCTGGGCTGGGCTTGGTCTGGGGCAGTTTGCTGTCCACCAGCTTGCTCTGCTTCAACTTCCGCATTTACAGCATCGATGATTCTAGCAACTTCTTCGTCCGTTAGATCCTCCAGAGTGAATCCATGCGGGAATTCCAGATCAGTCGGTACTGGTGGAAACACAAGGTTAGGGCCATCTGTGCTGTGCCTGGGTAATCTGATAGTAAATGGTTGCACTCGTCGAGGAAGTCTTGGGGTTGTTTCAGGCGTTAGGGTTGCACCGCGAGCTTGTGCACAAGGCATCTGGACAGTGCCTCTCATCTTCTTTGAGGGAGGCCCCACAGCTGACAATCTACGTTGAAACTCCTGTGCTCTGGACCAAATGAGAGCCCTCTGCACCGGTACATCATATGCGAGACATCTGTACACAATTCTTGTAAGTGCACAGCAACCATACAACACAGACTTTTGCTTCTTATACCATCTCTGATGAGCCATATGAATCTGGTCGATAATCCAGTGGGGCATATTGATGGACAAATCAAAAGCATCCGCCAGGTAGAGGCTAAACCAGATCTTTTTGGGAGGCATTGTGAACCTGTCTTGCACGGGGAATGCGAAGTGTTGCATGACCATACGTAAATGAATGGCTATCGTGGGAGTCATCGCCACCATGTCCTTCAGTTTTGTCAGATTCCTGTTCTTCATATTATCGGGGACCATAGTCTCCTTCTCCGTAGGAATGTGCATTCCGTGCATATCAAGAGCTTCTCTCACCAAGTTGATAGTTAAGCGGAAACGCTTCAGCTCATTGCCCCTTGTGAGTGATGGGAGCACAAAGGAGCTGTATCCTTTCTTGTCTTTGCTGGGAGTGAGGGTACTAATTAAATATGAACACCTTAGAAAATCTGGCTTTGGTAGTTGGAACTTGAAGTAATCATAAAGCCCCGCCTTCTTCCATATCGACTTCAGTCCTTCATTGTTCTGTAGCTTTTCAAACTCCCTGGTAAAGAAATGGTATCTGCCCCAACGTCCATTGAATTCTACCTCGGACTCCCACATATATGTGCCTTCACCCAGAGGTCCAGCAACGTCACTGAACCAGTGTGAAGCTTTGCCCACCGGCATTGTATGACCCTGTGGAGGGTTCTGAATTGGTATGGCATGTAATGCCCGTAATGCCACTGGTCTTTCCTTTAATTCCTCCTCGACCGGAAGGCTTTCAATGTCCACCACTTGGGGGCTGGTGCCTG